>JACEEU010000979.1:0-23113 GCA_016630915.1 Callionymus lyra
CCACCGGCTTCAGGCACCGAGGCCATGGAGTAGTTTAAAACACTGAAGCACACAAGTATTTGAGTTTCATGAGTAAAAGTTTCTAAAAAGCCTTTAAAACTGAAGGATTTAAAACTGAAGGTCACACAAAGTGAAGAAATTAAATCAAAATGGAACAGGAAACATCTATAATATCACTAATCGTTATATATTTATTTGATGTAATTTTTTAAATTTGTAATCAACAGGAAGTGGATTCATCTCATAATAAAGTATTTTCCTTTGACTTTAATCTCGTATAAAAGTATTTTCCTTTGACTTTAATCTCGTATAAAAGTATTTTCCTTTGACTTTAATCTTGTAAAAAGTATTTTCCTATGACTTTAATCTCGTATAAAAGTATTTTCCTTTGACTTTAATCTCGTAAAAAGTATTTTCCTTTGACTTTCAATCTCGTAAAAAAGTATTTTCCTTTGACTTCAATCTCGTAAAAAAGTATTTTCCTTTGACTTCAATCTCGTAAAAAAGTATTTTCCTTTGACTTTAATCTCATAATAAAGTATTTTCCTTCTACTTTAAACTCGCAATAAAGTACTTTCCTACGATTTATTATTGTAATAAAGTATTTTCCTATGACTTTAGTCTCGTAATAAAATATTTTCCTACGACTTTAATCTCATATTAAAGTATTTTCCTACGACTTTAATCTCATAATAAATAAGAGTAATTAAATGAACGTGGCCATATACAAATGAAACAATAAAATAAATCAAATAGATGGATAGATAGAGATAGAGAGGGATAGAGAGAGATAAGGAGAGAGAGAGATAGAGAGATAGAAAGAGATAGATAGAAAGAATGATAGATAGAGAGATAGATAAACAATCTAATAGCCAGAGGAATGAATAAGTCCCTGAGTCTATTAGTGTTGCATCATGGGAGGAGCATTCGTGCTCCATCTGCTTATCTGCTCACTGATGACAGTGTTCAGAGGATGATGTCATCATCCATGATGGACAGTAGTTTGTCCAGTGATATTCTCTCAGCAACTGTCACCAGTGAATGCATCATCCATGTGTTGCAGCCTACTCCCAAATTGTGTAAAGGCCTCTAAAAGCCCTTTGTCACCCTCTCAAGAGGCCCTAAGTTTTTTTTTTTTTTTTTTTTATATTTAATATTATATACAGTATATTCTATATTTGCTACCAGAAGATCATATTTTAGTAATACAGTGTGATAAGAGTCTTGTTCCTTCAAATACAAGAGTATATCGTGGGAGTCTCTCACCTGACAAAGCCGACCTCTTCACAGCTGATGCTGGCGAGCAGCTCATTGGCTGGAGACGAACACACCTGACGCCACCTCTTGTGGGTCGCATCGAAGACTCTGAGGTGCTGGTCTGCAGAGTTGACCTGGACTACATGAAAAACATGATTATTGTAGAACCCAGGATGTTCTCGTGGGTCCAAACCCTGAACAAACTTTTACATTTATTAATATACTTCTTTGTAAAATCCTGTGTTCCCAAGCATTAAATCAACTTACCGTCGTAGTATCCAGTGTCTTGTTCTGTGGTACAATATGTAACTGTAGGAGACAATGTAAAGAACGGGTCATTATGGGCGACTGTAGTTTGTGAGGTTCCTGTGAGTGACAGCTGACCTACGGCCCAGACCGCTGCTCCGACGGCTCCCAAGGTCATCAGGATCACACACAACATGATCAAGCGACACGGGGTCAACACACAGGTCAGCGAGATCCCCCTGCTCCCTGAAACCAGAGCGTGATGGTCAGCGAGAAGGTCCTCGTGGAGAGACTTTCAACAGGTTGTTAAACCATGATGGGATCAATAGTCCAAAGTCCTTCGTGTCTGGACCAGACAAGGACACGCTGTGGAACCACGAGGTCCTGCTGTTATATTTACACCTTTGTTGGTAAAATAATGTCACTTTCAATATATTAATTAACTACAGAAGTAAATTATATTTATTTGTTTTATTGAAATGTAAAGGGGTTTTCTAAACATTGACCCTATTGTTAATATAGTTAAATTCAATCATTTGTATATTGAAAGGTTCATTTTGACATTTTTAATTCCAACAATTCAAAAATAAATTTCCTGAATTTTCTTTTGGAGCCTTTTATATCAAATAAAGAAAAATGTTGGTATAAAAGGGACAATGATTTTTATATTATATTACTTTAATGGCTACAAACAATTCAAATAAATAAAAATTTTTTACACATAGAGATTAAAAATAAATGTTTTTTAATTCTTAGCCTTTTAAATTCAATTTAAAAATGTTGGTAAAATGTTCCCAACATTTTAAATTGAATTTAAGAGGCTTAGAATATTTTCTGTATATAGAGTTTGATATTCGATGGATTGATGGATTGATGGACGATGGATTTTCTAAATCAATATATTTTAAATAAATACAAAGATGTCTGTAGGTGAAAAACACGACTCAATAATTTAAAAAAATGAATATATAAATAATAAAAATAAAGTAAACCTTTTAATATACAAATTATTGAATGCAATTATTCAACGAAATATATACAAATGTTACATTAAATAATGAAATATTCTGATGACACTCATACACTTCCATAGTGACGGTTAAAAAGACACGCGTTTCCTTTTATTAAATAGCAGGAAACGACTGAAGATACACTTGAGTCACACACTTGATCAGCTTTCACCATTTGTCAAATCAAAACATTCTTTTATTTCCTTCCTTTCTCTGTTGTTTTTCGTTCTCTTCTTGCTCCAACTCTCTCGTTTAATTCCTCACCATCCGCTCCGGGTCATTTACAGAAATAAGTTCCGTCGTGTGGAGTTTGTGAACGTTTGAAAACATGTAATCAACAACCGATGGTCCGTCACAAAGGTTCATCCACTGTTCACTGATCGACCTAATGATAGTCGCACACGACTCACCAGGAGTGACATGATCCTCTGTTTCCTGAACATCCCTCAGATTCACAACAAGCTCTGTATTGTGAACGCGTTTCTCTCTTTATCTCTGATTAAATTCCTCTTCGATCTCTTGCTATTTCAAAACTTGAAAATACACAACAAAACAAACAAATGTTAAAATATAGAACTAAATTACTTGAAGCCCAAGTTTATTCCTTCATTACTTCTTTTAAGGCAACGATCAACACTTTAGCCTTTAATGTGAATAAATATTTTGAAAAACAACCAATGTTGTTTAAACCGTCACTATGGAAGTATATTAGTGTCGTCAGAATATTACATTTAATGTTAAAAACTTGGAATCGTTTTAATAGATTTCTTTAAATAATTGCATTCAATAATTTGTATATTTAAAGGTTGACTCTTTTTATTATTTATTTATTACATTTTTATGTTATTGAATTGTGTTTTTCACTTGTATATCAACAGTTTTGTATTGATTGCGCAACACTTTTGGTTGAAGTCAGTGAGTCATTCGAGCGCTTCCTCTGGTCATGTGACCAGTGCCACTATCACTGGTTCGCCCTTTTTTTCCCACCATCCTTTCTTTTATATGAAAAAAAGATGGTATTTTCTTTGGAAGTAACACTAGCCGGTGACTCTTGACACATCTTAACGTTAGTTCCAGGCACAAAAACACAAAATCAACCTGTAAACAGGTGTAAATAAGTGAAAAACATACTATTTATTATTTATTTTTACTGTTTTAATCTGAAGGTTGGTTGGAGAATATAATTCTGACATTAAACCAGTCCAGGGTATACAAATTGTTACGGATCACAGTATTAAACTGTTTTATTTATTTTTTTATTTTTTTTTCAAAATATATTTTCCTTTTAAATCAAAATGTCAAAATGAAGTTCATTGAACTGCATGAGAAACAATATTATTGTAGAATCCACGATATTTTTGTGAGTGTAAACTGAATAACTACAATTTTTAATTCCTTGGTAATCATTTTTTTACAACACAAATGCATTAAAGAATTGACTTCAATGTCACGATGGTAAAATGGCTGAAATACTTTTTAAAGTCAAACTCGAGCCAAAAACATCAATTGATCGTCTTAATCCACTGATTTACTGGAGATTTAGGAAGATTTTCTCAAATGTTACCAAAAAACTTATCAAAATATCATAGAAAAATGTTTAAAGCTGAACTGCTGAAAACATTTGAAACACACAAGAAACCCTTAAAATGGTAAAACTACACAAAAACACCCCTGAGTCACGGGCATGACTCACAGGAAATGAGTCTTTGTGTGTTTGTCATTCACTTCTTATAAATGCTGACGTTCAGTTCGTTATTATTACGTATTTCTTAATGTAATTCTATATTTAAAGAACTGCTTCAAGTTTCTATTCTTTATTTTGATTACTAGGACTATAAAAAAAATATTGATACACTTTATTATCTTTGAAATTATTTATTTTCTACTGTATATCATTATTCACTGTTTAAAGATTTATATACTTTAAATTAGTATTTTATTTTTATTATAGTTTCTATTTCAGCAAGTTGTATATGAAGTAAACCTTTTTATATATTTTTTTATTCTGTGCAAGAGTGTTGACTGAGGACAAGAGGATACAGTTGACTCTATTAGCTTTAAAAAGCTGATGTTTGGACATATATTGGTTTGAAAACAAATGAAAGCAGTTAGGACTTCGTCAAGAGTCATGTGGTCTGTAAATACTACAACACCAGAGTCAAGTACTGGACAATACTACACATATATACTTGTTACTACACTATCACAACACCAGAGTCAAGTACTGGACAATACTACACATATATACTTGTTACTACACTATCACAACACCAGAGTCAAGTACTGGACAATACTACACATATATCCTTGTTACTACACTATCACAACACCAGAGTCAAGTACTGGACAATACTACACATATATCCATGTTACTACACTATCACAACACCAGAGTCAAGTACTGGACGATACTACAAATATATCCTTGTTACTATACTATCACAACACCAGAGTCAAGTACTGGACAATACTACACATATATACTTGTTACTACAGTATCCCTATACATCTTAGTGTTGACCCTATATCGCGATACATATCAACAGAATCTTGACAGTACACATTGATTTGACATATCCAGCACAAACAAATATTCGGCCTCACATATTTGATCAACCGTTGTATTTTAACTTTGTGTTTAAAGCAAGACGCTACAAATATCTTTGCTAATGTTCTTCAGCAGCACAACACAAGAGATCTTGACATGCTCTGCCAAATAATCTCCAGTGTTTACATAGTATTTCAACAAGATTAAACTAGTACAATAGTTGCATCTCCTCTAGTTCGTCCGAATAAATCTATATTTAACCAAATAATAACTTCCATGTTTTCATTCTGCAACAAAATTAAATGGAGAGTTTCTGACTTGATTCTGTGATATTTTCATGAAAGTAGCTCCAAAAAAAAGTGCAGTGAAATAGAAACGAGTGACATTAGCATCAGTCGTCGCAGTGTTTAGCTCCAAGCATCAAGTGAGATGTTTCTACATGAACCAGACAAGCATGAGCAGCGACGACGCTTCCCATAAATAGAAGATGCCACACCCAACCTTACACACACATGATGAACCACATCACATGTGCCACTCCTGCCAGACTGTCTGTAATTACACACACACACCAAAGACCACCACACACTGATTCATCGCATCTGGGCGGACTCACAATGTTACACAAACATCTCTTCACTTCCAGACTGTCAGTGAACACAAGGAGTACACACTGTTGCACTAGGATGTTTCATTACCAGCTTCATATGTAAGGTAAGCATCGTCAAATACTACATATAAAATATAAACTTACTATATTTTTCAACACAATTGTGGGTCTTTGAGTGACAGCGAACAGTGTTGCTAGATGGACATTCTACATGACATTTAATTTATTATTATTTGTTTTATTGGAATAAATCAACCATCACACAATCCAGGATCAAATGGAACAAAGTTTTCAAACTGTACCAGATGAAGTGCATGTTAGTAAATGAAACGACCATTTTCCCTTAAAAATAATCTTAATTTCTCATGTTATATAACAGAGAACAAGTAGTTTCAAACAAGAGGATCCAAACTCATCTCATTCAAGTCACTTTAGATTTAACAGTATTTACAATTGATGTGAATAAAACTATTTATTGATAATTATATGACGTCGTCTGGAGCATAAAATTATACATATTGTGAGTCTGTAGCGAAAATGCTGCATAAAAATGTTCAAGCTGCACATTTTGAGCTGCTTTGAAGGACAAACAAAATGACAACATTATTAAAGGTCAACTATTGTGTTGATCTCTGTGTGTGTTGTTGTGATGTGTGACTATTGTATCATCAGTGTGTGTTGTTGTGATGTGTGACTCTATTGTATCATCAGTGTGTGTGTGTTGTTGTGATGTGTGACTCTATTGTATCATCAGTGTGTGTTGTTGTGATGTGTGACTCTATTGTATCATCAGTGTGGGTTTGTTTTGTTGTGATGTGCGACTCTATTGTATCATCAGTGTGTTGTTGTTGTGGTGTGTGACGCTATTGTATCATAAGTGTTTGTTGTTGTGTTGTGTGACTCTATTGTATCATCAGTGTGTGTTGTTGTGATGTGTGACTCTATTGTATCATCAGTGTGGGTTTGTTTTGTTGTGATGTGTGACTCTATTGTATCATCAGTGTGTGTGTTGTTGTTATGTGTGACTCTATTGTATCATCAGTGTGTGTGTGTTGTTGTGATGTGTGACTCTATTGTATCATCAGTGTGTGTGTGTGTTGTTGTGATGTGTGACTCTATTGAATCATCAGTGTGTGTGTGTTGTTGTGATGTGTGACTCTATTGTATCATCAGTGTGTGTGTGTGTGTGTTGTGTGACTCTATTGTATCATCAGTGTGGGTTTGTGTCGTTGTGATGTGTGACTCTATTGTATCATCAGTGTGTGTTGTTGTGATGTGTGACTCTATTGTATCATCAGTGTGTGTGTGTTGTTGTGATGTGTGACTCTATTGTATCATCAGTGTGTGTGTGTGTTGTGTGACTCTATTGTATCATCAGTGTTGGTTTGTGTCGTTGTGATGTGTGACTCTATTGTATCATCAGTGTGGGTTTGTGTCGTTGTGATGTGTGACTCTATTGTATCATCAGTGTGGGTTTGTGTTGTTGTGATGTGTGACTCTATTGTATCATAAGTGTTTGTTGTTGTGTTATGTGACTCTATTGTATCATCAGTGTGTTTGTTGTTGTGATGTGTGACTCTATTGTATCATCAGTGGATGTTGTGATGTGTGACTCTATTGTATAATCAGTGTGTGTGTTGTTATGGTGTGTGACTCTATTGTATAATCAGTGTGTGTTGTTGTGATGTGTGACTCTATTGTATCATCTGTGTGTGTGTGTTGTTGTGATGTTGACTCTATTGTATCATCAGTGTGTGTATATTGTTGTGATGTGTGACTCTATTGTATCATCAGTGTGTGTGTGTTGTTGTGATGTTGACTCTATTGTATCATCGGTGTGTGTGTTGTTATCATGTGTGACTCTATTGTATCATCAGTGTGTGTTGTGATGTGTGACTCTGTTGTATCATCAGTGTGTGGGTGGGTGTTGTTGTGATGTGTGACTCTATTGTATCATCAGTGTGTGTGTGTGTGTTGTTATCATGTGTGACTCTATTGTATAGTCAGTGTGTGTTGTTGTGATGTGTGACTCTATTGTATCATCAGTGTGTGTGTGTTGTTGTGATGTTGACTCTATTGTATCATCGGTGTGTGTTTTGTTGTGATGTGTGACTCTATTGTATAATCAGTGTGTGTTTTGTTGTGATGTGTGACTCTATTGTATAATCAGTGTGAACACTTGCTTTTCTGGAGATTAAATCTTTTTGACTGACTCTCATAACCTCTCGTTCGTCCAGATTTCAGAGCAACTTTTACTTATAAAGTAATAAAGTGTAAAACATGGTCATGATGAGAAGTTACTGCATCTTAAAGAACATTTACTAAATGTCAGGAGAGTTGATCAGGTTTAATTTTTCTACTTTTCATCTTTTATTTCCGTTGGCAAATGAAGTAGGTTGACCAAACTTCACTCTCACTTATTATTTAATTATTTATTCTTATGTCATTTATCTTCCTTCGACTGTGTTGTCGTAGTGTGACGTCATCTGCCCTCTGAATGAACCTATGACGATGAATTGTATTTATGAAGGTTGTCGAATTATTTGAGGCAATACATTCTATATTTTAATACTTTCTTTGTGGATTCAAAACACTGTAATATAATAATTATGTAATTTTATTTGACTTTTGTAGCTTTTTTCATTTCTGTATATTCATTATTCTTCTGTCCTCTTAAGCATTAAATCTATATTTTAATCATGTTAAATCATTTAACTCGTTTATCTGGAGCAACATATTTTGTTCCAATGAAAAGGTGTGTTTACTCTTTGAAATCTATTTAAAAATAAAGATCATTTTCCAGCCGTGGTTTGGAATGTGACAGAGAAACCATTTGCTGTCAATAATCTCTGTATATTTATTAAAGGCTAATGTAATGGAGTAGATATGTTTGAACTTCACAGGTTAATGGTTAACGTGGACTGTTGTCTGGTCACGCATTCTCTAGTGTGTGACTCTGAGAGAGCGATACGTACATGTGCACTCACCCATCTTCCCTTCCTTCACCACCTTCTCGGCGTACATCTGTGCAGAGGGTGAGGGTCGGAGGTCGGAGGTCGAGACGCTTCTGATCCTTCTCGCCGTAGATCCTCGGGGTTAAGATCCAACGATCTAAACGGCAAAATATCAGCCTTTAATGAGGATTAAAATGAAGATAATGACATAGTTTGTATTAATGATGACATAAAAAAATAAGCCTTTAATGAGGATTAAAATGAAGATAATGACATAGTTTGTATTAATGATGACATAAAAAAAATATAAGCCTTTAATGAGGATTAAAATGAAGATAATGACATGGTTTGTATTAATGATGACATAAAAAAATAAGCCTTTAATGAGGATTAAAATGAAGATAATGACATAGTTTGTATTAATGATGACATAAAAAAATAAGCCTTTAATGAGGATTAAAATGAAGATAATGACATAGTTTGTATTAATGATGACATAAAAAAAATAAGCCTTTAATGAGGATTAAAATGAAGATAATGACATGGTTTGTATTAATGATGACATAAAAAAATAAGCCTTTAATGAGGATTAAAATGAAGATAATGACATAGTTTGTATTAATGATGACATAAAAAATAAGCCTTTAATGAGGATTAAAATGAAGATAATGACATAGTTTGTATTAATGATGACATAAAAAAATATAAGCCTTTAATGAGGATTAAAATGAAGATAATGACATGGTTTGTATTAATGATGACATAAAAAATAAGCCTTTAATGAGGATTAAAATTAAGATAATGACATAGTTTGTATTAATGATGACATAAAAAATATAAGCCTTTAATGAGGATTAAAATGAAGATAATGACATAGTTTGTATTAATGATGACATAAAAAAATATAAGCCTTTAATGAGGATTAAAATGAAGATAATGACATGGTTTGTATTAATGATGACATAAAAAAATAAGCCTTTAATGAGGATTAAAATGAAGATAATGACATAGTTTGTATTAATGATGACATAAAAAAAATAAGCCTTTAATGAGGATTAAAATGAAGATAATGACATAGTTTGTATTAATGATGACATAAAAAAAATAAGCCTTTAATGAGGATTAAAATGAAGATATGGACAAAGTTTGTATTAATGATGACATAAAACATTAGTTCTATTCACTTTTTACCATTTCCATGTTTTAATCAAACCTTTTCCTATATTTTCCTTTATGTTTTTTTTGTCTTAAATGACTTTAATAACATGTTAAGTGTCCTTAAGAGTAACGAAAGGTGCTCCTTAATAAAAATGCATGACTATTGTTATTGTTATTAAAGTTTCAAAACATGTTATCTTGACAATAAATATCATAACAATATTTATTCTCGTATAAATTGACTAATAATCTAATTAACGTCAAAAAAACAACATTAAAAAAAGCATAAAAGTAATAACAAACTGAAAAAAAACAGATGGTAAACTAGAATTATATTGTAAATAATATCGTAACACGTTTCATGTCAATGTCAGTTGACACAGAAATTGTCAAACTTTAAGCTAAAAAAGGGAGTTTTATGGACTCACCTGAATCCTCTTGTCGCAGGTGTAACTTGTACTTCTAACCAGTCGAGTCACAGAGTAAATTAAAGTCAAATTTAATCCGTTTTTCTGGCTCAAAATGAGACTTTTTTAATTCGCCATTTGCTTAAATCGCAGCTTCTCCATCACAGGTTACTGACCTCAAGAATCAAGATGGCGGCTCGAGATCAGCGACAGTTTTCTCTGAAACCAAACAAATGGCGCCTTTTTTGACCAAAATACCGCGCAGACATTTTGTCAATTTAAGAAAAGAAAGACGTTTTCCAGAGTTATTCCAAAGTTCTTCTGCGCGTCAACTCTGGCCGCTCATCTGGTCGAGGGGGTCTGTGACGTCACTCGAGGGTTGTGATTGGACCACGAGGACGTGAGAGGGGGTTGAGGGGGGGGCGACCCCGCACACCTGAGCAGGTAACACTGTGTCCACTGTGGCGAGACCGCCTCGCTTGGATAGAGATCCATCGAGGTCTTTACCAATAGATGAAGAAAAAAATATGTAATCGAAGACAAAAACAAACAAAAATACGGATTAACATTGTTTATTTTAATTGTATTCATTGACATAAAACGTAAATTCAAATGTTAAAGTACACTTAAACATACTTAGAAATACAAAATAATGAACTAATCTTTCTTAATCCCACACAAGACTATTTTTCTCACTATTTTCTCACTGAATGACTAAGTTAATTGTTTTTAAAAAATTATAATGGTCATTTTTAAGGTTTTTTCAATCTCTTTTTACTATAAAAAATATATATAATTTCCCAACGTATTAAAAATTAAAATATGATGATTTATTCCTTTTTATATCCTGTTATATTTACTTTTCTGTGCTGGCTTGAGATGACTTAAATGTGTTTACATTCACCACTTTTTTTCCAATTTCAGGGATTTTTCGGGTTTTAAAAGAAGTAATAAATAATAAAAATAAAGATATCTTAGATCTTTCTTGCTGCATGTTTTGCGCAACGTAATTGTTTTATTGTTAAATTAAACACAAAATAAATACTTAATTCATCTCAATATAATATATATATATAATATTATAATAAAATATAAGTGAGAGGATTGAGATAAAGTTCACGCTTGTGTGTCGCACGAATACAAGTGTAAAGGAATCGTTTCTGTTTCTGTGTAGCTGACGTTTACTTCCGTTTTGGTTGTTTTACTTTGAAGGGCAACGGGGAGGAAGTAGCTTGTTATACTTGTGAACTTTGACGCTGCACTTCCATGATAAGAGTTTCTCTCGTTTCAAATAAATACAAATAAACATTCAGCAACTAAGGCTTGTGGTTAAACTATCAAACAAAATGAGACAAATTTGAATTTTATTTTATATTTGCGGCCGAAAACGGAAGTGTGGAACCAAAAGGGAACATATAAAAAAAATAGATCTTGGGTCAAAGTACTAAATTGTTCCTTCACTGGTTTCTCATGACAGAACAGGAAGTCAGTCAAAGCTGAAACCACAAAAAAGCTCCTTAAAAACAGTGTGACCAGAAGAAAAGCAGCAGAAAGAAGAAGATAAAGAAGGATGAAGAGAAGCTTCTGTCTGCTGCTCTCACTCTCTCTGAGCGGTTCGTACTTTAAATAACTTCATGAAAATAACATGAAACTGGTTTAAACATTTACGTTTTGTTGCTTCCAAATCCTCCAGGTGTCCTCGCTGGTGATTGGCTGGTGCGCCTGCCCTCTGAACCCGTCTGCGCTGTGATTGGTTCATCTGTGGTGCTGCCTTGTTCCTATGACTACCCTCGGGACCAGGTGAGCCCCCCTCAGATATGTGTCTGGAGAAAGACCCCATTGTTGGACTCACTTTGTATTCAGCAGCCTTTCTCGCTCCAGAAAGTCTCGCTGGGAACATGTTTTTTAAACACGACACATGTATTTGAACAATAATTGAATGTTTATTATCTTTTCACCAAACGTGTCGCGTTCTCTCAAAGTATATTTTCTTTAGATTCTAATCTCAAATCAACGAGTAACTTAAAATAAGAATCATAAAGAGGAAGTACATTTGGTGATGAGCAGGACTTTAGAGGTTTTATTACAACAAAGACAACAAGAGTAATTAAAATGACAAATACTCTTTTCTGTGAAGATCCTGTTCCATGAATGTAGTTTTGTTTCTTTATTGTTCAAAAAACAAATATACTCAATCGAAAAGGTTTTCAATTTAAGTATTTAGAGGCTTTTAATGTTGAAAATTGGAATATTTTATATTGAAAATATTTTTTGAAAACATGCTTTTAGTTTATTTAAAGTATTTTTAAAGAAAGAAATCAATTTAAAAAAGTTGATAAAATCTAAAAGTGTTCATAAACTTTTAATATTAAACTTTTTTTAATATTGAAAATGTTTATATTTTATTTTTTTAAATTTTAATTAAAAAAATCAATTGATTCGAGCAGAAAATAAAATCAACCAAAATATTCTCGAGGATTTAAATATATATTTTTATTATTGGATCAACTTTTTATTGAATAATAAAGAAACACACTGAACAGTTTTCCGTTGTAAGTATTTGTCCTGAAACCCCAAACACAGTAAGTGCACATAAATATAATATTAATAAACATAAATGTTTATAATATTCAAACTATTGTGGGATTACATTTACTTCCTGAACAAAGTAACTTACCAGCGACTAGAATTCAAGTCTGGTCTCATGTTTGCTTGAATTGTTATTAATTAATTAAGTACTAAAATAATAATTAAGAATTGAAAATGTTTTTTCTGGCTCCCCCAGGTGTCAGAACACTGTAACTGCAATGTCATGACACCTCTGTTGCCACGTACCACATGTACGTTTAGTACATACGTAACATTCCACTGCTTTTATAGACTTTATGCTCATTAAATTCATCCGTTAAGAAGGAAGGACAACAAAACTTCCAAAATAAAAGCTCATTATTAGTTAACCAGAAATAATAAGTTTAAATAGACGTTCTGCTTCCGTTGATAGTTGACGCTTTAAATGCTTTATCTTTCAAATATTCTTTAGTGTAGAATCAGTTTCATCAGAATATTTAATTGTACAATATCACGTTTGAAATATTGGTTTTTTTTTACACATATTTTGATATTTTAATACTAAACTTTTAGCCAATCAATTCAGATTTAAACATTTAAAAGGTCATGTGTTTGAATAGTATAAATAATGATATTGTATTTATTCCGATATATTCTTTTGTATTTATTCAGTTAAATTCAAGTTCAATATAGAAATGATTGAATTCAAATATTAAAAAATAAAATACAAGACCAGCAACATTTCTCTAAAAATTTTTCATAATTTTCAACATTTGAAATCCATCAATATTATTATTAATATTATTATATTAATAGAGTATTTAAAAGTGTCTCTTCTTCCTTCAGGGTCAACAGACGTGTTCGCTGGTGTCTGAGATGTGGTGTCGTGAGCAGAGTCGCTGCGTCACTCAGAGGTCAGTAAAGTTCTACTGACCTGACCTGACCTGACCTGACCTGACCTGACCTGACCTGCGTCCGGTGACGTCCTTCTCTTCTGCTGGACCAGCATGTTGACCATGTGTGTGTGTGTGTCTGCAGATACGTGTTCCACAGCCACGGGATCTTCCCGGATCCGGCCTTCGGCAGCCGAGTCCAGTACCTGGGAGAACCAGGATCCGACAACTGCTCTCTGAGGATCTCGGACCTGCGAGCGTCGGACGCCGGAACATACGTGTTCTACATGATCACCAACCACACCACACAGAAGATGCCGGAGCAGAGAGGAGTCCAGCTGCTGGTGGCAGGTACTTCTTGACAGAAATATAAAGTACCTTTTCTTTAATGGTCCTGGTTTACAGATGTCATCGTGGCTCGAGCTATACCATCCTTTTTTAGCGCTTTGTGACCCTGGTCTAGAAATAAGGCTTTACAATTAACCTTTACTTTACTTTACTTTTAACTATGTTTTTTTATCCCTAAAACTTATACAGCAGTTTTTCGATTGTTTTTATTATTTAAAACTTTGTGTTTTAGACAGTTTTTGTCGATTTATAACACAGTGTTTTATTTTTTTTTGTTGATTTAAAACATAGAGTTTTATATGTTTTTTGTTTATTTGACACACAATGTTTTATATGTTCTTTTGTTTATTTAAAACACAGTGTTTTATATTTTTTTTTGTGGATTTAAAACATAGTGTTTTATATGTTTTTTTGTCTATTTAAAACATAGTGTTTTATATTTTGTTGTTTATTTGAAACACAATGTTTTATATGTGTTTTGTTTATTTAAAACATATCGTTTTATATGTTGTTGTTTATTTAAAACAATATTTTAGACTGTTTGTCCGTTTAAAATGTAATGTTTTATATATTTTTTTGTTTATCTAAAATATGATTTATTCCATTTCTTTTCGTTTAACATTAAATATTTTAGATATTTTTTGTTGATTTAAAACATAATTTTTTACAGTTTTTGTCAATAAAAGCGTCCTGTTCCGTGCAGACGCCGTCAGTGCTGTGGCTGCGTCAGTGTTTCCCTCGGAGGCTCTTGAGGGTCAGAGGTTGAGGCTGTCCTGCTGTAGTCATGCAGCTGCAACTGAGACTCTCTTCAGGTGGTTCAAGGACACCAGTGCGACCACAACTGGATCCACGTTGGAACTTCTCAACGTTTCAGAAGCAACGTCGGGAACTTATCGATGTCAAATGCAGACAGGAGAGAGAGTCGAAAACTCTGATGAGTTGAAGATCAATGTTCAGTGTAAGTATTGTAAACTTTTTATTCTTTATTTACAACAATTCTTCTCTTTTTATTCTTTATTTACAACAATTCTTCTCTTTTTATTCTTTATTCACAACAATTCTTCTCTTTTTATTCTTTATTTACAACAATTCTTCTGTTTTTATTCTTTATTGACAACAATTATTCTCTTTTTATTCTTTATTGACAACAATTCTTCTCCTTTTATTCTTTATTTACAACATTTATTCTCTTTTTATTCTTTATTGACAACAATTCTTCTTTTTTTATTCTTTATTGACAACAATTCTTCTCTTTTTATTCTTTATTCACAACAATTCTTCTTTTTTTATTCTTTTTATTCTTACAACAATTCTTCTCTTTTTATTCTTTATTACAACAACAATTCTTCTTTTTATTCATTTTTTATTCTTTATTTACAACAATTATTCTCTTTTTATTCTTTATTTACAACAATTCTTCCCTTTTTATTCTTTATTCACAACAATTCTTCTCTTTTTATTCTTTATTCACAACAATTCTTCTCTTTTTATTCTTTATTCACAACAATTATTCACTTTTGATTCTTTATTCACAACATTTCTTATTCTTTTTTATTCTTTATTCACAACAATTCTTCTCTTTTTTATTCTTTATTCTTTACAACAATTCTTCACTTTTTATTCTTTATTGACAACAATTCTTCTTTATTTTTTTTATACAACAATTATTCTCTTTTTATTCTTTATTGACAACAATTCTTTCTTATAATTATTTCTTTTTATTGTTTATTGACAACAATTCTTCTCTTTTTATTCTTTATTCACAACAATTCTTCTCTTTTTATTCTTTATTCACAACAATTATTTACTTTTGATTCTTTATTGACAACAATTATTCACTTTTGATTCTTTATTGACAACAATTATTATCTTTTTATTGTTTATTGACAACATTTTTTCTTTTATCTTTATTACAACCTTCTCTTCTTTTTATTTTTTATTCACAACAATTATTCACTTTTTATTCTTTATTTACAAAAATTATTCACTTTTTATTCTTTATTGACAACAATTATTCTCTTTTTATTCTTTATTGACAACAATTCTTCTCTTTTTATTCTTTATTCACAACAATTCTTCTCTTTTTATTCTTTATTCACAACAATTCTTCTCTTTTTATTCTTTATTCACAACAATTCTTCTCTTTTTATTCTTTATTCACAACAATTCTTCTCTTTTTATTCTTTATTCACAACAATTCTTCATCAACTTAAAACTGAAAATGGAAGCCATGAACCAATAAAAGACTCATTTATGAAGGAACTTTAATTTAATAATTCAAAAATGTAACACGTTTTAAATAAACAAAGGTAAAAAAAGATAATCAATTTAATTTAATTTAATTTAATTTAATTTAATTTATATATTTTTTAATATCTAGAAATTGTATTTACCTTCATTAATTTATATTTTAGGTATTATTATTTTACTTAACTTTTCTTTAATTTAATTTAAATTTGAATTTTACGTATTTGATTCTAAGATGTAATATACTGTATATATTTTTTTTTTATTACTATTATGTTTTTAAACATGATCAGACGTATTAAGTTAAGTTCAATTTCGCTGCATCAAACAATCGAACAAACATATATATATATATATATATATATATATATATAAAATACATTAAATATGATTTTTGTGGAGTTGACAGAAGAAAGAATAGATTGAATCAAATAGGTATAAATCAATCATTAAAAACAAATAAATATAATGAGAATAATAAAATACAATACAATAAATAGACAAACGTATTTTGTTAAAATGTTGAAATTATCTCATAAAAAAGCAACATATTATGTTTAATGACACTTTTCTCACTAAACTCAAACGTCTCGTCTTAGATCCTCCTAGAAAGACCTTCATCAGATCCTCTGAAGGTCCAGCTGAGGGACTTCCTGTCACTCTGAGCTGCAGCAGCGATGCTAACCCGCCTGTGCGCCGCTTCACTTGGTACCGGGACGAGGCCTGTGGACCCGCGGGTCTGGGCGGACCACTGACCGCTGCCACGCCGGCAGAGATCGTGGACACCGTGAGCAGCAGCAACATGTCCACGGAGAGAGAGGGTCTTCACTGCTGTCTGGCTCGTAACAAGCATGGATCTGAGATGTTCACCGTCAGGGTCGTGCACGCACCTGAGGGTAGGTCCAGTATGTGTCTCTTTATGTGTGTTCTCAACACAACTTTTGTGTTGATCCTCACAGAGTCTACAGACGGATGGATGATCCTCACTGGGGTGATGATCGCTGTCCTGCTCGCCATCGTGGCTGTGTTCTTCTGCTACATGATGAGGTGAGTCTGGAGCAGTGATGTGTCGATGAAGCTTCATGAAACACTGTCATTATCTTCAGAGTCCACTAGATGGTAGTGATGTGTTGATGAAGCTTCATGAAACAGTGTCATTATCTTCAGAGTCCACTAGATGGTAGTGATGTGTTGATGAAGCTTCATGAAACAGTGTCATTATCTTCAGAGTCCACTAGATGGTAGTGATGTGTTGATGAAGCTTAATGAAACAGTGTCATTATCTTCAGAGTCCACTAGATGGTAGTGATGTGTTGATGAAGCTTCATGAAACAGTGTCATTATCTTCAGAGTCCACTAGATGGTAGTGATGTGTTGATGAAGCTTCATGAAACAGTGTCATTATCTTCAGAGTCCACTAGATGGTAGTGATGTGTTGATGAAGCTTCATGAAACAGTGTCATTATCTTCAGAGTCCACTAGATGGTAGTGATGTGTTGATGAAGCTTCATGAAACAGTGTCATTATCTTCAGAGTCCACTAGATGGTAGTGATGTGTTAATGAAGCTTCATGAAACATTGAAACATTAAATATGTATTTTGTATTTTAATTTTTTTTACATTTACTTTTGTTTCAGGAGGAAAAAGTCGTCGAGGCAACAGTCGTACGTTCTCACCGAGACTACAGTCTCATGAAATGAAGAGAAAACGATTATTTGTTTTTAACACAAATAATCTTTTACATAGAACATGAGAATGTAATTCCTTCTGTGTGACCTGGTGTTGTTATTATTTATGAATCAAAGATTTGTTGGTTAACAATTATTTTGAAGGAAAAAATCCCTTAAGTCTCAAACTTCATGTTTTCCAGTTTTCGTTCATTTAAAACTTTAAGTTCAAGTCTGTTTTTGTTTATTTAAAACTTCATGTTAAACACAGTTTTTTTTTTCATTCAAAACTTCATGTTTTGCTGATTTTGTTCTTTTAAAACTTCATGTTTAACACGTTTTTTTTCATATAATACTTAATGTTTTACAGTTTTTGTTCATTTAAAACTTCATGTTTTACAGTTTTTATTCAATTAATACTTCATGTTTTACAGTTTTTCTTAATTTAAAACTTCATGTTTTACATTTTTTCTTCATTTAATACTTCATGTTTTACAGTTTTGTTCCTTTAATACTTCATGTTTTACAGTTTTTGTTCCTTTAATACTTCATGTTTTACAGTTTTTGTTCCTTTAATACTTCATGTTTTACAGTTTTTGTTCCTTTAATACTTCATGTTTTACAGTTTTTGTT
Source organism: Callionymus lyra (assembly GCA_016630915.1). NCBI lineage: Eukaryota > Metazoa > Chordata > Actinopteri > Syngnathiformes > Callionymidae > Callionymus > Callionymus lyra. The sequence continues at coordinate 18,547 of JACEEU010000979.1, forward strand.
CCTTTAATACTTCATGTTTTACAGTTTTTGTTCCTTTAATACTTCATGTTTTACAGTTTTTGTTCATTTAATACTTCATGTTTTACAGTTTTTGTTCCTTTAATACTTCATGTTTTACAGTTTTTGTTCATTTAAAACTTCATGTTTTACAGTTTTTGTTCATTTAAAACTTCATGTTTTACAGTTTTTTTTTCATTCAAAACTTCATGCTTAACACAGTTTTTGTTCATTTAAAACTTTGTGTTTTCCACAGTTTTTGTGATTCACAAGAATGTATTTCTTCTGTGTAAAGTTCTCTTGTTATTATTTATGAATCAAATATTTGTTGCTTGATAATTATTTTGAAGGAAAAGAAAACGTCTGAACTGAAGTTTAAAATGTATTTATACTTCAACAGGGATGAATAAACTCAGTTTCTGCTCAAATATCTTCTCTAAAAACTCTTCAGTTACAAAAATGTTACACAACTCTGAGTTATTTCTTCACAGGAAAGTGTTGTTGTGTTCATTGTGTGTATCTTGTGTCTCTGTAATGAATGTCATTCTTTTCTCTGAATATTTTCTCAACGTCAAGGATTTTTTCTAAACAAAAATAATGTTTTTTTTTTTTACTGATACAAAACACTGTTCATTTGAGAAGAACTTACAAATAAAGAAAATGAAATAAAAATAAATAAAAAAATTTCATGTTACTATTTTCCAAAGAAGTATTTTCTGGCTTCAGTGATACATGAATATTAACGTAACGTCAAGTTTGTGGTTCATGTCCAACCGGAAGTCTCGTTATCTCCCGCGAGATAAAGCTAAGAGCCAATTAAAGCGCGTGTTACTAAAAATAACCGGAGATAAAAGTCCAGAGAAAGAGGAGGATGAGGAGGAAGAGGAAGAGGAGGAGGAGGAGGAGGAGGAGGAGGAGGTCAGTGACTCCAGGAACACAAACACTTTCTCAACTCGTTTGACTCTTTTGACTCACGGCTCATAGTCAACGTTTATTTTAGCAGGAATTTAATTAAATATAAAAAAAACATTTTTATCTTCTGCGTTTGTCTCAATCTATCGATCTGGACTCAGAATATTATTAATAATATTAAGTTGTTCTTTTCAGAGATCATTGAATTATTTCAATGTTTTTCATTGAATCCAATTGTTTCGTAAATTTAAACGTCAAACAAACAAAAATGAAAGTATTTAATGGCGCAGTACTCGGACTGACCACAAGATGCCGCCAACTTTTTTTATTTAAACTTGATTTATAATAATAATAATAATACGTAGTTATTTAATGTTTTATGGGGTTTTGGTTGTGAATTTAGGCCATTTTAGTTTAATATTGTGTTCTTTTATTTTATAAATCTGTTCCATCTCAACCATATAATCAAAAGTTATCTTGTATTAAATGTTAAAAAGTTATACAATACAAATTACTTACTTACATACTTACAATGATTTGATGATGATGATGATAATAAATAATAATATTGATTTAAACACTAGTTTATCTCGAACCAAACCATTTTCAAGTAATTCCTGAGAGTTGTAGCAGGTTCTTGAGCCCCTGACCTCTACCGCCACCTGCTGTCTGTTTGAGCTCATTGAAAATTTTAGTGAATAAAAAAGGTATAAGAAAGTCAATTTAAATCAGAATAAACATATATATATATATAAATCAAATTAAATATATATATATATTTAATCTGATTTAAATTGACTTTTTTATACCTTTTTTATTCACTAAAATTTTATATATATATATATATCAAGATGTGGAATGATGAAGCCAAGGAGAGGCTGAGAGACTGCTTTGACCTTCAATGACCATTCCACGGATTACATAAAGTTCTGTGAGGGCAACGTCACACCGACCCACAAGGTGCGGTGCTTTGCCAACACCAAGCCATGGGTGACCCCTCAACTTCAAGTTCTGCTGAACAAGAAGAAGAAGGTGTTTGCTTCAGGGAGCAGAGAGGAGCTTAAAGAGGTCCAGCGAGAGCTCAAGAAGGCGATCAGGATGGCCAAGGAGGAGTACAAGAGGAAACTGGAGGAGCAACTGGCGCAGGGCAACAAAAGGGATGTGTGGAAAGGCCTGAAGAACATCTCAGGTCATGGCCAGAGTGGAGCCAGAGCCACAGCAGGGGGAGACCGAGGATGAACTTAACCAGTATTTCAACCGGTTTGATCAGGGCTCCCCTGCCCCCTCCATCTCTGCCCCCCACTCTTCACAAAGCTGCTTTTCCCCTGCTTCAGCCCCCTCCCCCCAACTGTTCTCACCCCCAAGCCACCTTTCTCCCCCCCAACAAGCCCTACTGCCTCAGCTGCCCAACCCCCCACAGCCACCTCTCTCTGTTACATCTGAACAGGTGAGGAGAGAATTAAGGCGACTGAAGATCAGGAAAGCTGCTGGACCAGATGGACTCAGCCCCAGACTGCTCAGGGACTGTGCTGATCAACTTTGTGAGTTGGTCACACACATCTTCAACCTGAGCCTCAAACTGGAGAAGGTCCCGGTCCAGTGGAAGACCTCCTGTGTGGTTCCTGTTCCCAAGGCGGTGCAAGCGAAGGAGCCGAGCCACTTCAGACCAGTCGCCCTGACCTCCCATCTGATGAAGACCTTGGAGAGGCTGGTACTCCGCGAGCTACGCACGACGGTGAGCTCTGCGTTGGATCCGCTGCAGTTCGCCTACAGGCCAAAGATGGGGGTGGATGACGCCGTCATCTACCTGCAGCACCGGGCACTGACTCATCTGGAAGCCGCCGGTAGCACTGTGAGAGTCATGTTTTTTGACTTCTCAAGTGCTTTCAACACCATCCAGCCGGCGCTGCTAAGGAAGAAGATGGAGGACGCAGGAGTTGGGACACAGCTGGCAGCATGGACGATGGACTACCTCACCAACAGGCCGCAGTATGTGAGGCTGCAGGACTGCAGGTCTGAGGTGACCATCTGCAGCACCGGGGTGCCTCAAGGGACAGTGCTGTCACCTTTCCTTTTTTCCCTCTACACGGCGGACTTTACCTATGACTCCAGCAGCTGTCACCTCCAGAAGTTTTCCGACGACTCGGCCATTGTGGGCTGCGATGAATTAACGTTTTCTATTTCTATTTCTATTTCTATATATTTAATCTGATGTAAATTGACTTTTTTATATCTTTTTTATTCACTAAATTTTTTTAGAAATACACAAAGAAATGACAAAAGTATAAAAACGTCCAAAAACAAAAGTAATATTATTAGTGTTGAACTAGTGATGAATAATATAAATAAATACAACATATCATTGTTGACATCATAAAAACTATTCTTCAACAGCAGAGTCATTAAAAGGTGTATTTGTGTTCATACCTGCTCAACTGTGACTATAAAACATGTTGTTTGTGTTTTTGTTATGTTTTCATAAAACACAAACACTTGAACGTGTTCACATGTGTGTCGGACGATTTTGTTTCTGGTTCTTCCTGCTCGACTTGTTCCGACAACATTCACTAAAATCCTGCCACAAAGAAACACAAAAGAAAGGATGAAGTGAAAACAACAACGATTTCGAAGTCGTCTCGCTCTGACCTCGTCGTCGTCTTGGAGGGAAAATAAAGTTTTCAACAAACAGAACAAAGATGACGAGGATTGTGGGATTTTTGCTCCTTTCGTTTCTCACCTTCATCAACACCTGCTCAGGTAAAAACTCTTATATTCAACTTTATCGTTCAGAACTTAAACCTGTCCTCGGTTCTTAGTTCCGGTTCTGGTCAAGATTTCTGCTTTGAATGATTGAAGAATGTTGAGATATTATGAATAATCTGCTCTTTTTTTAATATGCTATGAAGACAATCAGCTGTTTTTATAGAAATCTGATGTTTTACTTTCACTCTTTGTTTTCACAAAATAAAATCTAAACTAATCATGTAAAATATCTATAATATATATAGAAACACATTTACAAACTATTGAAACACATTTACAAACTATTGAAACACATTTACAAACTATTGAAACACATTTACAAGCTATTGTAACACATTTACAAACTATCGTAACACATTTACAAACTATTGAAACACATTTACAAACTATTGAAACACATACAAACTATTGAAACACATTTACAAACTATTGAAACACATACAAACTATTGAAACACATACAAACTATTGAAACACATTTACAAACTATCGTAACACATTTACAAACTATTGAAACACATTTACAAACTATTGAAACACATTTACAAACTATTGAAACACATTTACAAACTATTGAAACACATACAAACTATTGAAACACATTTACAAACTATCGTAACACATTTACAAACTATTGAAACACATTTAAAAACTATCGTAACACATTGACAAACTATTGAAACACATTTACAAACTATCGTAACACATTTACAAACTATTGAAACACATTTACAAACTATCGTAACACATTTACAAACTATTGAAACACATTTACAAACTATTGAAACACATTTACAAACTATTGAAACACATTTACAAACTATTGAAACACATTTACAAACTATTGAAACACATTTACAAACTATTGAAACACATTTACAAACTATTGTAAACAC
>JACEEU010000980.1:0-30000 GCA_016630915.1 Callionymus lyra
GATCAATATGTTGTGATCAGTATGTTGTGATCAATATGTTGTGATCAATATGTTGTGATCAGTATGTTGTGATCAGTATGTTGTGATCAATATGTTGTGATCCATATGTTGTGATCAATATGTTGATGTTGTGATCAATATGTTGTGATCAATATGTTGATGTTGTGATCAGTATGTTGTGATCCATATGTTGTGATCAATATGTTGTGATCAATATGTTGTGATCCATATGTTGCAGATGTTCCGACGACTCCTCTCAGTCGAGGCACTTGTTGACTCTGACTCTGGACCGAGCGACTCTTTCTCTTCTCCTGGTTTTTCCCTCTTGTGTGGTTCGAGTGCCTCTGGCTCGATGCCAGCTCTACTCCCGCTGTATGAGGTCAGTCCAGAGGTCAAGTGTCGTCTGTCAACTCTGACCTGAACTCTGTTTAATCCTGGTGTTTGTGTTTAATCCAGGTGTTTGTGTTTAATCCAGGTGTTTGTGTTTAGTCCAGGTGTTTGTGTTTAGTCAATGTGTTTGTGTTTAATCCAGGTGTTTGTGTTTAATCCAGGTGTTTGTGTTTAATCCTGGTGTTTGTGTTTAATCCAGGTGTTTGTGTTTAATCCAGGTGTTTGTGTTTAATCCAGGTGTTTGTGTTTAATCCAGGTGTTTGTGTTTAATCCAGGTGTTTGTGTTTAGTCCAGGTGTTTGTGTTTAATCCAGGTGTTTGTGTTTAATCCAGGTGTTTGTGTTTAATCCAGGTGTTTGTGTTTAATCCAGGTGTTTGTGTTTAGTCCAGGTGTTTGTGTTTATTCCAGGTGTTTGTGTTTAATCCAGGTGTTTGTGTTTTATTCCAGGTGTTTGTGTTTTATTCCAGGTGTTTGTGTTTAATCCAGGTGTTTGTGTTTAATCCAGGTGTTTGTGTTTAATCCAGGTGTTTGTGTTTAATCCAGGTGTTTGTGTTTAGTCCAGGTGTTTGTGTTTAATCCAGGTGTTTGTGTTTAATCCAGGTGTTTGTGTTTAGTCCAGGTGTTTGTGTTTATTCCAGGTGTTTGTGTTTAATCCAGGTGTTTGTGTTTTATTCCAGGTGTTTGTGTTTTATTCCAGGTGTTTGTGTTCAATCCAGGTGTTTGTGTTTAATCCAGGTGTTTGTGTTTAATCCAGGTGTTTGTGTTTAATCCAGGTGTTTGTGTTTAATCCAGGTGTTTGTGTTTATTCCAGGTGTTTGTGTTTAATCCAGGTGTTTGTGTTTAGTCCAGGTGTTTGTGTTTAATCCTGGTGTTTGTGTTTAATCCAGGTGTTTGTGTTTATTCCAGGTGTTTGTGTTTAATCCAGGGTTTGTGTGTTTGTGTTTAGTCCAGGTGTTTGTGTTTAATCCTGGTGTTTGTGTTTAATCCAGGTGTTTGTGTTTATTCCAGGTGTTTGTGTTTAATCCAGGTGTTTGTGTTTAATCCAGGTGTTTGTGTTTAGTCCAGGTGTTTGTGTTTAATCCAGGTGTTTGTGTTTAATCCAGGTGTTTGTGTTTTATTCCAGGTGTTTGTGTTTAATCCTGGTGTTTGTGTTTAGTCCAGGTGTTTGTGTTTAGTCCAGGTGTTTGTGTTTAATCCAGGTGTTTGTGTTTATTCCAGGTGTTTGTGTTTAATCCAGGTGTTTGTGTTTAATCCAGGTGTTTGTGTTTAGTCCAGGTGTTTGTGTTTAATCCAGGTGTTTGTGTTTAATCCAGGTGTTTGTGTTTAATCCAGGTGTTTGTGTTTAATCCAGGTGTTTGTGTTTAGTCCAGGTGTTTGTGTTTAATCCAGGTGTTTGTGTTTAATCCAGGTGTTTGTGTTTAATCCAGGTGTTTGTGTTTAGTCCAGGTGTTTGTGTTTAATCCAGGTGTTTGTGTTTATTCCAGGTGTTTGTGTTTAATCCAGGTGTTTGTGTTTAATCCAGGTGTTTGTGTTTAATCCAGGTGTTTGTGTTTAATCCAGGTGTTTGTGTTTAGTCCAGGTGTTTGTGTTTAATCCAGGTGTTTGTGTTTAATCCTGGTGTTTGTGTTTAATACTGGTGTTTGTGTTTAATCCAGGTGTTTGTGTTTAGTCACGGTGTTTGTGTTTAGTCCAGGTGTTTGTGTTTAGTCACGGTGTTTGTGTTTAATCCAGGTGTTTGTGTTTAGTTCAGGTGTTTGTGTTTAATCCAGGTGTTTGTGTTTAATCCAGGTGTTTGTGTTTAGTCCAGGTGTTTGTGTTTAATCCAGGTGTTTGTGTTTAATCCTGGTGTTTGTGTTTAATCCTGGTGTTTTTGTTCAATCCAGGTGTTTGTGTTTAGCCAATGTGTTTGTGTTTAATCAAGGTGTTTATGTTTAGTCACAGGTGTTTGTGTTTAGTCCAGGTGTTTGTGTTTAATCCAGGTGTTTGTGTTTAATCCTGGTGTTTGTGTTTAATCCAGGTGTTTGTGTTTAATCCAGGTGTTTGTGTTTAGTCCAGGTGTTTGTGTTTAATCCAGGTGTTTGTGTTTAATCCTGGTGTTTGTGTTTAATCCAGGTGTTTGTGTTTAGTCAATGTGTTTGTGTTTAATCAAGGTGTTTGTGTTTAGTCACGGTGTTTGTGTTTAGTCCAGGTGTTTGTGTTTAGTCACGGTGTTTGTGTTTAATCCAGGTGTTTGTGTTTAATCCAGGTGTTTGTGTTTAATCCAGGTGTTTGTGTTTAGTCCAGGTGTTTGTGTTTAATCCAGGTGTTTGTGTTTAATCCAGGTGTTTGTGTTTAATCCTGGTGTTTGTGTTTAATCCTGGTGTTTGTGTTTAATCCAGGTGTTTGTGTTTAATCAAGGTGTTTGTGTTGAGTCACGGTGTTTGTGTTTAGTCCAGGTGTTTGTGTTTAGTCACGGTGTTTGTGTTTAATCCAGGTGTTTGTGTTTAGTTCAGGTGTTTGTGTTTAATCCAGGTGTTTGTGTTTAGTCCAGGTGTTTGTGTTTAATCCAGGGGTTTGTGTTTAATCCTGGTGTTTGTGTTTAGTCCAGGTGTTTGTGTTTAATCCAGGTGTTTGTGTTTAATCCTGGTGTTTGTGTTTAATCCTGGTGTTTTTGTTTAATCCAGGTGTTTGTGTTTAGTCCAGGTGTTTGTGTTTAGTCCAGGTGTTTGTGTTTAGTCCAGGTGTTTGTGTTTAATCCAGGTGTTTGTGTTTAATCCAGGTTTTTGTGTTTAATCCAGGTGTTTGTGTTTAATCCAGGTGTTTGTGTTTAATCCAGGGGTTTGTGTTTAATCCAGGTGTTTGTGTTTAGTCAATGTGTTTGTGTTTAGTTCAGGTGTTTGTGTTTAGTTCAGGTGTATGTGTTTAATCCAGGTGTTTGTGTTTAATGCAGGTGTTTGTGTTTAGTTCAGGTGTTTGTGTTTAATCAAGGTGTTTGTGTTAAGTCCAGGTGTTTGTGTTTAATCAAGCTGTTTGTGTTAAGTCCAGGTGTTTGTGTTTAGTTCAGGTGTTTGTGTTTAGTTCAGGTGTTTGTGTTTAGTCCAGGTGTTTGTGTTTAGTCCAGGTGTTTGTGTTTAGTCAATGTGTTTGTGTTTAATCCAGGCGTTTGTGTTTAGTCCAGGTGTTTGTGTTTAGTCCAGGTGTTTGTGTTTAATCCAGGTGTTTGTGTTTAATCCAGGTGTTTGTGTTTAATCCAGGTTTTTGTGTTTAATCCAGGTGTTTGTGTTTAATCCAGGTGTTTGTGTTTAATCCAGATGTTTGTGTTTAATCCAGGTGTTTGTGTTTAATCCAGGCGTTTGTGTTTAATCCAGGTGTTTGTGTTTAGTCCAGGTGCTTGTGTTGAGTCCAGGTGTTTGTGTTTAGTCAATGTGTTTGTGTTTAGTCAAGGTGTTTGTGTTTAGTTAAGGTGTTTGTGTTTAGTTCAGGTGTTTGTGTTTAGTCCAGGTGTTTGTGTTTAATCCAGGGGTTTGTGTTTAATCCAGGTGTTTGTGTTTAGTCAATGTGTTTGTGTTTAGTTCAGGTGTTTGTGTTTAGTTCAGGTGTATGTGTTTAATCCAGGTGTTTGTGTTTAATGCAGGTGTTTGTGTTTAGTTCAGGTGTTTGTGTTTAATCAAGGTGTTTGTGTTAAGTCCAGGTGTTTGTGTTTAATCAAGGTGTTTGTGTTAAGTCCAGGTGTTTGTGTTTAGTTCAGGTGTTTGTGTTTAGTTCAGGTGTTTGTGTTTAGTCCAGGTGTTTGTGTTTAGTCCAGGTGTTTGTGTTTAGTCAATGTGTTTGTGTTTAATCCAGGCGTTTGTGTTTAGTCCAGGTGTTTGTGTTTAGTCCAGGTGTTTGTGTTTAATCCAGGTGTTTGTGTTTAGTCCAGGTGTTTGTGTTTAGTCCAGGTGTTTGTGTTTAGTCCAGGTGTTTGTGTTTAGTCCAGGTGTTTGTGTTTAATCCAGGTGTTTGTGTTTAGTCCAGGTGTTTGTGTTTAGTCAAGGTGTTTGTGTTTAGTTAAGGTGTTTGTGTTTAGTTCAGGTGTTTCTGTTTAGTCCAGGTGTTTGTGTTTAGTCCAGGTGTTTGTGTTTAGTCCAGGTGTTTGTGTTTAATCCAGGTGTTTGTGTTTAGTTCAGGTGTTTGTTTTTAATCCAGGTGTTTGTGTTTAGTCCAGGTGTTTGTGTTTAATCCAGATGTTTGTGTTTAATCCAGGTGTTTGTGTTTAGACCAGGTGTTTGTGTTTAGTTCAGGTGTTTGTGTTTAGTCCAGGTGTTTGTGTTTAGTTCAGGTGTTTGTGTTTAGTTCAGGTGTTTGTGTTTAGTCCAGGTGTTTGTGTTTAATCCAGGTGTTTGTGTTTAATCCAGGTATTTGTGTTTAGTTCAGGTGTTTGTGTTTAATCAAGGTGTTTGTGTTAAGTCCAGGTGTTTGTGTTTAGTTCAGGTGTTTGTGTTTAATCAAGGTCTTTGTGTTTAGTCCAGGTGTTTGTGTTTAGTTCAGGTGTTTGTGTTTAGTTCAGGTGTTTGTGTTTAGTTCAGGTGTTTGTGTTTAGTCCAGGTGTTTGTGTTTAGTCCAGGTGTTTGTGTTTAGTCAATGTGTTTGTGTTTAATCCAGGTGTTTATGTTTAATCCAGGTGTTTGTGTTTAATCCAGGTGTTTGTGTTTAGTCCAGGTGTTTATGTTTAATCCAGGTGTTTGTGTTTAATCCAGGTGTTTGTGTTTAGTCCAGGTGTTTATGTTTAGTCCAGGTGTTTATGTTTAATCCAGGTGTTTGTGTTTAATCCAGGTGTTTGTGTTTAGTCCAGGTGTTTATGTTTAGTCCAGGTGTTTATGTTTAATCCAGGTGTTTGTGTTTAGTTCAGGTGTTTGTGTTTAGTCCAGGTGTTTGTGTTTAGTCCAGGTGTTTATGTTTAATCCAGGTGTTTGTGTTTAATCCAGGTGTTTGTGTTTAGTCCAGGTGTTTGTGTTTAGTCCAGGTGTTTGTGTATAGTCAATGTGTTTCTGTTTAATCCAGGTGTTTGTGTTTAGTCCAGGTGTTTGTGTTTAGTCAAGGTGTTTGTGTTTAGTTAAGGTGTTTGTGTTTAGTTCAGGTGTTTGTGTTTAGTCCAGGTGTTTGTGTTTAATCCAGGTGTTTGTGTTTAATCCAGGTGTTTGTGTTTAGTCAATGTGTTTGTGTTTAGTTCAGGTGTTTGTGTTTAGTTCAGGTGTTTGTGTTTAATCCAGGTGTTTGTGTTTAATCCAGGTGTTTGTGTTTAGTTCAGGTGTTTGTGTTTAGTTCAGGTGTTTGTGTTTAATCAAGGTGTTTGTGTTTAGTCAAGGTTTTTGTGTTTAATCCAGGTGTTTGTGTTTAATCCAGGTGTTTGTGTTTAGTTCAGGTGTTTGTGTTTAATCCAGGTGTTTGTGTTTAATCCAGGTGTTTGTGTTTAATCGAGGTGTTTGTGTTTAGTCCAGGTGTTTGTGTTAAGTCCAGGTGTTTGTGTATAGTCAATGTGTTTGTGTTTAATCAAGGTGTTTGTGTTTAATCCAGGTGTTTGTGTTTAGTCCAGGTGTTTGTGTTTAGTTCAGGTGTTTGTGTTTAGTTCAGGTGTTTGTCTTTAGTTCAGGTGTTTGTGTTTAGTCCAGGTGTTTGTGTTTAATCCAGGTGTTTGTGTTTAATCGAGGTGTTTGTGTTTAGTCCAGGTGTTTGTGTTAAGTCCAGGTGTTTGTGTATAGTCAATGTGTTTGTGTTTAATCAAGGTGTTTGTGTTTAATCCAGGTGTTTGTGTTTAGTCCAGGTGTTTGTGTTTAGTCAATGTGTTTGTGTTTAATCCAGGTGTTTGTGTTTAATCAAGGTGTTTGTGTTTAGTTAAGGTGTTTGTGTTTAGTTCAGGTGTTTGTGTTTAGTTCAGGTGTTTGTGTTTAGTTAAGGGGTTTGTGTTTAGTTCAGGTGTTTGTGTTTAGTTCAGGTGTTTGTGTTTAGTCCAGGTGTTTGTGTTTAATCCAGGTGTTTGTGTTTAATCCAGGTGTTTGTGTTTGTGCAGGAGTTGTGTTTCCTCCAGAGATCCGTACTGTGGATGGACCAGAGGCAGCACCTGCTCCTTCCTCAGACCTGGAACCAGGTGAGACGCAACAAACAAACATGACGGAGACTCTTAGAGTCTTTCTGGTTTTAGTAATTCAGTCAATACTGACAATATTTAAACTAACAATATTTAAACTAACAATGATTAAACTAACAATGATTAAACTAACAATGATTAAACTAACAATGATTAAACTAACAATGATTAAACTAACAATGATTAAACTAACAATGATTAAACTAACAATGATTAAACTAACAATGATTAAACTAACAATGATTAAACTAACAATGATTAACCAACTAACAATGGTTAAACTAACAATGGTTAAACTAACAATGATTAAACTAACAATGATTAAACTAACAATGATTAAACTAACAATGATTAAACTAACAATGATTAAACTAACAATGATTAAACTAACAATGGTTAAACTAACAATGGTTAAACTAACAATGGTTACACTAACAATGGTTAAACTAACAATGATTAAACTAACAATGATTAAACTAACAATGATTAAACTAACAATGATTAAACTAACAATGGTTAAACTAACAATGATTAAACTAACAATGATTAAACTAACAATGGTTAAACTAACAATGGTTAAACTAACAATGGTTACACTAACAATGGTTGAACTAACAATGGTTAAACTAACAATGATTAAACTAACAATGATTAAACTAACAATGATTAAACTAACAATGATTAAACTAACAATGATTAAACTAACAATGATTAAACTAACAATGATTAAACTAACAATGATTAAACTAACAATGATTAAACTAACAATGATTAAACTAACAATGATTAAACTAACAATGATTAAACTAACAATGGTTAAACTAACAATGGTTACACTAACAATGATTAAACTAACAATGGTTACACTAACAATGTTTAAACTAACAATGATTAAACTAACAATGGTTACACTAACAATGATTAAACTAACAATGGTTACACTAACAATGATTAAACTAACAATGATTAAACTAACAATGGTTAAACTAACAATGATTAAACTAACAATGATTAAACTAACAATTAAACTAACAATGGTTGAACTAACAATGATTAAACTAACAATGATTAAACTAACAATGATTAAACTAACAATGATTAAACTAACAATGATTAAACTAACAATGGTTAAACTAACAATGATTAAACTAACAATGATTAAACTAACAATGATTAAACTAACAATGATTAAACTAACAATGATTAAACTAACAATGATTAAACTAACAATGGTTAAACTAACAATGATTAAACTAACAATGGTTACACTAACAATGGTTAAACTAACAATGATTAAACTAACAATGATTAAACTAACAATGATTAAACTAACAATGATTAAACTAACAATGATTAAACTAACAATGGTTACACTAACAATGATTAAACTAACAATGATTAAACTAACAATGATTAAACTAACAATGATTAAACTAACAATGATTAAACTAACAATGATTAAACTAACTAACAATGGTTACACTAACAATGATTAAACTAACAATGATTAAACTAACAATGGTTAAACTAACAATGGTTGAACTAACAATGGTTAAACTAACAATGGTTACACTAACAATGGTTAAACTAACAATGATTAAACTAACAATGATTAAACTAACAATGGTTAAACTAACAATGATTAAACTAACAATGATTAAACTAACAATGATTAAACTAACAATGATTAAACTAACAATGATTAAACTAACAATGGTTACACTAACAATGATTAAACTAACAATGATTAAACTAACAATGATTAAACTAACAATGATTAAACTAACAATGATTAAACTAACAATGGTTACACTAACAATGGTTGAACTAACAATGGTTAAACTAACAATGATTAAACTAACAATGATTAAACTAACAATGGTTAAACTAACAATGATTAAACTAACAATGATTAAACTAACAATGATTAAACTAACAATGATTAAACTAACAATGATTAAACTAACAATGGTTAAACTAACAATGATTAAACTAACAATGATTAAACTAACAATGATTAAACTAACAATGGTTAAACTAACAATGATTAAACTAACAATGATTAAACTAACAATGATTAAACTAACAATGATTAAACTAACAATGGTTAAACTAACAATGGTTAAACTAACAATGATTAAACTAACAATGATTAAACTAACAATGATTAAACTAACAATGATTAAACTAACAATGATTAAACTAACAATGGTTACACTAACAATGATTAAACTAACAATGATTAAACTAACAATGATTAAACTAACAATGATTAAACTAACAATGGTTACACTAACAATGGTTAAACTAACAATGATTAAATTAACAATGATTAAACTAACAATTGTTGAACTAACAATGATTAAACTAACAATGATTAAACTAACAATGGTTACACTAACAATTGTTGAACTAACAATGATTAAACTAACAATGATTAAACTAACAATGGTTAAACTAACAATGGTTACACTAACAATGGTTAAACTAACAATGATTAAACTAACAATGATTAAACTAACAATGGTTACACTAACAATGGTTAAACTAACAATGATTAAACTAACAATGATTAAACTAACAATGATTAAACTAACAATGATTAAACTAACAATGGTTACACTAACAATTGTTGAACTAACAATGATTAAACTAACAATGATTAAACTAACAATGGTTAAACTAACAATGGTTACACTAACAATTGTTGAACTAACAATGATTAAACTAACAATGATTAAACTAACAATGGTTACACTAACAATGGTTACACTAACAATGGTTAAACTAACAATGATTAAATTAACAATGATTAAACTAACAATTGTTGAACTAACAATGATTAATCTAACAATGATTAAACTAACAATGGTTACACTAACAATTGTTGAACTAACAATGATTAAACTAACAATGGTTAAACTAACAATGGTTACACTAACAATGGTTGAACTAACAATGGTTACACTAACAATGGTTGAACTAACAATGGTTACACTAACAATGGTTGAACTAACAATGGTTAAACTAACAATGGTTGAACTAACAATGGTTACACTAACAATGGTTGAACTAACAATGGTTACACTAACAATGGTTAAACTAACAATGGTTAAACTAACAATGGTTAAACTAACAATGGTTGAACTAACTAGTATGATTCTCTCCAGGCTTCCCTTCAAACAAGACGTCGAGCAGGAAAACAAGCTTCACTTCAGCGACTGTGACGGTTTGTTTTTATTTCTATTGTTAATATTATGATACGATTTTATTTGTTTTTCAACTGTTTTTACATCGAGATGAATTCATACAAAATACTGTTTTTGTTTCTAATGATATTTTTGAATCATTTGATAATGTTTTTAAAAATGGACAGATGTTGTCGTCATCATGTTGTTGTGTTGTAACTGCAGGAGTGATGGAATGTTGTCATTACAACGTCATCATGTTGTTGTGTTGTAACTGCAGGAGTGATGGAATGTTGTCATTACAACGTCATCATGTTGTTGTATTGTAACTGCAGGAGTGATGGAATGTTGTCATTACAACGTCATCATGTTGTTGTGTTGTGACTACAGGAGTGATGGAATGTTGTCATTACAACGTCATCATATTGTTGTGTTGTGAACGAGGAGTGATGGAATGTTGTCATTACAACGTCACCATATTGTTGTGTTATGAACGAGGAGTGATGGAATGTTGTCATTACAACGTCATCATGTTGTTGTGTTGTAACTGCAGGAGTGATGGAATGGTGTCATTACAACGTCATCATGTTGTTGTATTGTAACTGCAGGAGTGATGGAATGTTGTCATTACAACGTCATCATGTTGTTGTGTTGTGACTACAGGAGTGATGGAATGTTGTCATTACAACGTCATCATATTGTTGTGTTGTGAACGAGGAGTGATGGAATGTTGTCATTACAACGTCACCATATTGTTGTGTTATGAACGAGGAGTGATGGAATGTTGTCATTACAACGTCACCATACTGTTGTGTTGTGAACGAGGACTGATGGAATGTTGTCATTACAACGTCAGCATATTGTTGTGTTGTGAACGAGGAGTGATGGAATTTTGTCATTACAACGTCATCATATTGTTGTGTTGTGAGTGCAGGAGTGATGGAATGTTGTCATTACAACGTCATCATATTGTTGTGTTGTGAGTGCAGGAGTGATGGAAAGTTGTCATTACAACGTCATCATGTTGTTGTATTGTAACTGCAGGAGTGATGGAATGTTGTCATTACAACGTCATCATGTTGTTGTATTGTAACTGCAGGAGTGATGGAATGTTGTCATTACAACGTCATCATGTTGTTGTGTTGTGACTACAGGAGTGATGGAATGTTGTCATTACAACATCATCATATTGTTGTGTTGTGAACGAGGAGTGATGGAATGTTGTCATTACAACGTCACCATATTGTTGTGTTATGAACGAGGAGTGATGGAATGTTGTCATTACAACGTCACCATATTGTTGTGTTATGAATGAGGAGTGATGGAATGTTGTCATTACAACGTCACCATATTGTTGTGTTAAGAACGAGGAGTGATGGAATGTTGTCATTACAACGTCACCATATTGTTGTGTTATGAACAAGGAGTGATGGAATGTTGTCATTACAACGTCACCATATTGTTGTGTTATGAATGAGGAGTGATGGAATGTTGTCATTACAACGTCACCATATTGTTGTGTTATGAACGAGGAGTGATGGAATGTTGTCATTACAACGTCACCATATTGTTGTGTTGTGAACGAGGAGTGATGGAATGTTCTCATTACAACGTCACCATACTGTTGTGTTGTGACTACAGGAGTGATGAAATGTTGTCATTACAACGTTACCATATTGTTGTGTTGTGACTACAGGAGTGATGGAATGTTGTCATTACAATGTCATCCTATTGTTGTGTTGTGAGTGCAGGAGTGATGGAATGTTGTCATTACAACGTCATCATATTGTTGTGTTGTGAGTGCAGGAGTGATGGAATGTTGTCATTACAACATCATCATATTGTTGTGATGTGAGTGCAGGAGTGATGGAATGTTGTCATTACAACGTCATCATACTGTTGTGTTGTGAACGAGGAGTGATGGAATGTTGTCATTACAACCTCATCATATTGTTGTGTTGTGACAACAGGAGTGATGGAATGTTGTCATTACAACGTCACCATACTGTTGTGTTGTGACTACAGGAGTGATGGAATGTTGTCATTACAACGTCACCATATTGTTGTGTTATGAACGAGGAATGATGGAATGTTGTCATTACAACGTCATCATATTGTTGTGTTGTGAGTGCAGGAGTGATGGAATGTTGTCACTACAACCTCATTATATTGTTGTGTTGTGAACGAGGAGTGATGGAATGTTGTCATTACAACCTCATTATATTGTTGTGTTGTGAACGAGGAGTGATGGAATGTTGTCATTACAACTTCACCATATTGTTTTGTTGTGAGTGCAGGAGTGATGGAATGTTGTCATTACAACGTCACCATATTGTTGTGTTGTGAGTGCAGGAGTGATGGAATGTTGTCATTACAACGTCATCATATTGTTGTGTTGTGAGTGCAGGAGTGATGGAATGTTGTCATTACAACGTCATCATATTGTTGTGTTGTGAGTGCAGGAGTGATGGAATGTTGTCATTACAACCTCATTATATTGTTGTGTTGTGAACGAGGACTGATGGAATGTTGTCATTATAACGTCACCATATTGTTGTGTTGTGAACGAGGAGTGATGGAATGTTTTCATTACAACCTCATCATATTGTTGTGTTGTGACTACAGGAGTGATGGAATGTTGTCATTACAATGTCATCCTATTGTTTTGTTGTGAGTGCAGGAGTGATGGAATGTTGTCATTACAACGTCATCATATTGTTGTGTTGTGAGTGCAGGAGTGATGGAATGTTGTCATTACAACATCATCATATTGTTGTGTTGTGAGTGCAGGAGTGATGGAATGTTGTCATTACAATGTCATCATATTCTTGTGTTGTGAACAAGGAGTGATGGAATGTTGTCATTACAACCTCATCATATTGTTGTGTTGTGACTACAGGAGTGATGGAATGTTGTCATTACAACGTCACCATATTGTTGTGTTGTGAACGAGGAGTGATGGAATGTTGTCATTACAACGTCATCATATTGTTGTGTTGTGAGTGCAGGAGTGATGGAAAGTTGTCATTACAACGTCATCATGTTGTTGTATTGTAACTGCAGGAGTGATGGAATGTTGTCATTACAACGTCACCATACTGTTGTGTTGTGAACGAGGACTGATGGAATGTTGTCATTACAACGTCACCATATTGTTGTGTTGTGAACGAGGAGTGATGGAATTTTGTCATTACAACGTCATCATATTGTTGTGTTGTGAGTGCAGGAGTGATGGAATGTTGTCATTACAACGTCATCATATTGTTGTGTTGTGAGTGCAGGAGTGATGGAAAGTTATCATTACAACGTCATCATGTTGTTGTATTGTAACTGCAGGAGTGATGGAATGTTGTCATTACAACTTCACCATATTGTTTTGTTGTGAGTGCAGGAGTGATGGAATGTTGTCATTACAACTTCACCATATTGTTTTGTTGTGAGTGCAGGAGTGATGGAATGTTGTCATTACAACATCATCATATTGTTGTGATGTGAGTGCAGGAGTGATGGAATGTTGTCATTACAACATCATCATATTGTTGTGTTGTGAACGAGGAGTGATGGAATGTTGTCATTACAACGTCACCATATTGTTGTGTTGTGAACAAGGAGTGATGTAATGTTGCCATTACAACGTCACCATATTGTTGTGTTGTGAACGAGGAGTGATGGAATGTTGTCATTATAACCTCATCATATTGTTGTGTTGTGACTACAGGAGTGATGGAATGTTGTCATTACAACGTCACCATATTGTTGTGTTGTGAACGAGGAGTGATGGAATGTTGTCATTACAACGTCATCATATTGTTTTGTTGTGAGTGCAGGAGTGATGGAATGTTGTCATTACAACGTCATCATATTGTTTTGTTGTGAGTGCAGGAGTGATGGAATGTTGTCATTACAACGTCATCATATTGTTTTGTTGTGAGTGCAGGAGTGATGGAATGTTGTCATTACAACATCATCATATTGTTGTGATGTGAGTGCAGGAGTGATGGAAAGTTGTCATTACAACGTCATCATGTTGTTGTATTGTAACTGCAGGAGTGATGGAATGTTGTCATTACAACTTCACCATATTGTTTTGTTGTGAGTGCAGGAGTGATGGAATGTTGTCATTACAACTTCACCATATTGTTTTGTTGTGAGTGCAGGAGTGATGGAATGTTGTCATTACAACGTCATCATGTTGTTGTATTGTAACTGCAGGAGTGATGGAATGTTGTCATTACAACATCATCATATTGTTGTGTTGTGAACGAGGAGTGATGGAATGTTGTCATTACAACGTCATCATATTGTTGTGTTGTGAACGAGGAGTGATGGAATGTTGTCATTACAACCTCATCATATTGTTGTGTTGTGAACGAGGAGTGATGGAATGTTGTCATTACAACGTCACCATATTGTTGTGTTGTGAACAAGGAGTGATGTAATGTTGCCATTACAACGTCACCATATTGTTGTGTTGTGACTACAGGAGTGATGGAATGTTGTCATTACAACGTCACCATATTGTTGTGTTGTGAACAAGGAGTGATGTAATGTTGCCATTACAACGTCACCATATTGTTGTGTTATGAACGAGGAGTGATGGAATGTTGTCATTACAACGTCACCATATTGTTGTGTTATGAACGAGGAGTGATGGAATGTTGTCATTACAACGTCATCATATTGTTGTGTTGTGAGTGCAGGAGTGATGGAATGTTGTCACTACAACCTCATTATATTGTTGTGTTGTGAACGAGGAGTGATGGAATGTTGTCATTACAACTTCACCATATTGTTTTGTTTTGAGTGCCGGAGTGATGGAATGTTGTCACTACAACCTCATTATATTGTTGTGTTGTGAACGAGGACTGATGGAATGTTGTCATTATAACGTCACCATATTGTTGTGTTGTGAACGAGGACTGATGGAATGTTGTCATTATAACGTCACCATATTGTTGTGTTGTGAACGAGGAGTGATGGAATGTTGTCATTACAACCTCATCATATTGTTGTGTTGTGACTACAGGAGTGATGGAATGTTGTCATTAAAATGTCATCCTATTGTTGTGTTGTGAGTGCAGGAGTGATGGAAAGTTGTCATTACAACGTCATCATATTGTTGTGTTGTGAGTGCAGGAGTGATGGAATGTTGTCATTATAACATCAACATATTGTTGTGATGTGAGTGCAGGAGTGATGGAATGTTGTCATTACAATGTCATCATATTGTTGTGTTGTGAACGAGGAGTGATGGAATGTTGTCATTACAACCTCATCATATTGTTGTGTTGTGACTACAGGAGTGATGGAATGTTGTCATTACAACGTCACCATATTGTTGTGTTGTGAACGAGGAGTGATGGAATGTTGTCATTACAACGTCATCATATTGTTGTGTTGTGAGTGCAGGAGTGATGGAATGTTGTCACTACAACCTCATTATATTGTTGTGTTGTGAACGAGGACTGATGGAATGTTGTCATTACAACGTCACCATATTGTTGTGTTGTGAACGAGGAGTGATGGAATGTTGTCATTACAACTTCACCATATTGTTTTGTTGTGAGTGCAGGAGTGATGGAATGTTGTCATTACAACGTCACCATATTGTTGTGTTTTGAGTGCAGGAGTGATGGAATGTTGTCATTACAACTTCATCATATTGTTGTGTTGTGAGTGCAGGAGTGATGGAATGTTGTCACTACAACCTCATTATATTGTTGTGTTGTGAACGAGGACTGATGGAATGTTGTCATTACAACGACACCATACTGTTGTGTTGTGAACAAGGAGTGATGGAATGTTGTCATTACAACGTCACCATACTGTTGTGTTGTGAACGAGGAGTGATGGAATGTTGTCATTACAATGTCACCATACTGTTGTGTTGTGCGAGGAGTGGAATGTTGTCATTACAAGAAAGGAGTGATGGAATGTTGTCATTACAACCTCATCATATTGTTGTGTTGTGACTACAGGAGTGATGGAATGTTGTCATTACATCGTCACCATATTGTTGTGTTGTGGAAGCGAGGAGTGATGGAATGTTGTCATTACAACGTCACCATATTGTTGTGTTGTGAACGAGGAGTGATGGAATGTTGTCATTACAACGTCACCATACTGTTGTGTTGTGAACGAGGAGTGATGGAATGTTGTCATTACAACGTCACCATACTGTTGTGTTGTGAACGAGGAGTGATGGAATGTTGTCATTACAACGTCACCATACTGTTGTGTTGTGAACGAGGAGTGATGGAATGTTGTCATTACAACGTCACCATACTGTTGTGTTGTGAACGAGGAGTGATGGAATGTTGTCATTACAACGTCACCATACTGTTGTGTTGTGAACGAGGAGTGATGGAATGTTGTCATTACAACGTCACCATACTGTTGTGTTGTGAACGAGGAGTGATGGAATGTTGTCATTACAACGACACCATACTGTTGTGTTGTGAACGAGGAGTGATGGAATGTTGTCATTACAACGTCACCATACTGTTGTGTTGTGAACGAGGAGTGATGGAATGTTGTCATTACAACGTCACCATACTGTTGTGTTGTGAACGAGGAGTGATGGAATGTTGTCATTACAACGTCACCATACTGTTGTGTTGTGAACGAGGAGTGATGGAATGTTGTCATTACAACGTCACCATACTGTTGTGTTGTGAACGAGGAGTGATGGAATGTTGTCATTACAACGTCACCATACTGTTGTGTTGTGAACGAGGAGTGTTGAATGTTGTCATTACAACGTCACCATACTGTTGTGTTGTGAACGAGGAGTGATGGAATGTTGTCATTACAACGTCACCATACTGTTGTGTTGTGAACGAGGAGTGATGGAATGTTGTCATTACAACGTCACCATACTGTTGTGTTGTGAACGAGGAGTGATGGAATGTTGTCATTACAACGTCACCATACTGTTGTGTTGTGAACGAGGAGTGATGGAATGTTGTCATTACAACGTCACCATACTGTTGTGTTGTGAACGAGGAGTGATGGAATGTTGTCATTACAACGTCACCATACTGTTGTGTTGTGAACGAGGAGTGATGGAATGTTGTCATTACAACGTCACCATACTGTTGTGTTGTGAACGAGGAGTGATGGATGATGGAATGTTGTCATTACAACGTCACCATACTGTTGTGTTGTGAACGAGGAGTGATGGAATGTTGTCATTACAACGTCACCATACTGTTGTGTTGTGAACGAGGAGTGATGGAATGTTGTCATTACAACGTCATCATATTGTTGTGTTGTGAACGAGGAGTGATGGAATGTTGTCATTACAACGTCACCATATTGTTGTGTTGTGAACGAGGAGTGATGGAATGTTGTCATTACAACGTCACCATATTGTTGTGTTGTGAACGAGGAGTGATGGAATGTTGTCATTACACCATACGTCGTAATACTGTTGTGTTGTGAACGAGGAGTGATGGAATGTTGTCATTACAACGTCACCATACTGTTGTGTTGTGAACGAGGAGTGATGGAATGTTGTCATTACAACGTCACCATACTGTTGTGTTGTGAACGAGGAGTGATGGAATGTTGTCATTACAACGTCACCATACTGTTGTGTTGTGAACGAGGAGTGATGGAATGTTGTCATTACAACGTCACCATACTGTTGTGTTGTGAACGAGGAGTGATGGAATGTTGTCATTACAACGTCACCATACTGTTGTGTTGTGAACAATATTTGTGTGGGAGTGATGGAATGTTGTCATTACAACGTCACCATACTGTTGTGTTGTGAACGAGGAGTGATGGAATGTTGTCATTACAACGTCACCATACTGTTGTGTTGTGAACGAGGAGTGATGGAATGTTGTCATTACAACGTCACCATACTGTTGTGTTGTGAACGAGGAGTGATGGAATGTTGTCATTACAACGTCACCATACTGTTGTGTTGTGAACGAGGAGTGATGGAATGTTGTCATTACAACGTCACCATACTGTTGTGTTGTGAACGAGGAGTGATGGAATGTTGTCATTACAACGTCACCATACTGTTGTGTTGTGAACGAGGAGTGATGGAATGTTGTCATTACAACGTCACCATATTGTTGTGTTGTGAACGAGGAGTGATGGAATGTTGTCATTACAACGCATCACCATACTGTTGTGTTGTGAACGAGGAGTGATGGAATGTTGTCATTACAACGTCACCATATTGTTGTGTTGTGAACGAGGAGTGATGGAATGTTGTCATTACAACGTCACCATACTGTTGTGTTGTGAACGAGGAGTGATGGAATGTTGTCATTACAACGTCACCATACTGTTGTGTTGTGAACGAGGAGTGATGGAATGTTGTCATTACAACGTCACCATACTGTTGTGTTGTGAACGAGGAGTGATGGAATGTTGTCATTACAACGTCACCATACTGTTGTGTTGTGAACGAGGAGTGATGGAATGTTGTCATTACAACGTCACCATACTGTTGTGTTGTGAACGAGGAGTGATGGAATGTTGTCATTACAACGTCACCATACTGTTGTGTTGTGAACGAGGAGTGATGGAATGTTGTCATTACAACGTCACCATACTGTTGTGTTGTGAACGAGGAGTGATGGAATGTTGTCATTACAACGTCACCATACTGTTGTGTTGTGAACGAGGAGTGATGGAATGTTGTCATTACAACGTCACCATACTGTTGTGTTGTGAACGAGGAGTGATGGAATGTTGTCATTACAACGTCACCATACTGTTGTGTTGTGAACGAGGAGTGATGGAATGTTGTCATTACAACGTCACCATACTGTTGTGTTGTGAACGAGGAGTTGGAATGTTGTCATTACAACGTCACCATACTGTTGTGTTGTGAACGAGGAGTGATGGAATGTTGTCATTACAACGTCACCATACTGTTGTGTTGTGAACGAGGAGTGATGGAATGTTGTCATTACAACGTCACCATACTGTTGTGTTGTGAACGAGGAGTGATGGAATGTTGTCATTACAACGTCACCATACTGTTGTGTTGTGAACGAGGAGTGATGGAATGTTGTCATTACAACGACACCATACTGTTGTGTTGTGAACGAGGAGTGATGGAATGTTGTCATTACAACGTCACCATACTGTTGTGTTGTGAACGAGGAGTGATGGAATGTTGTCATTACAACGTCACCATACTGTTGTGTTGTGAACGAGGAGTGATGGAATGTTGTCATTACAACGTCACCATACTGTTGTGTTGTGAACGAGGAGTGATGGAATGTTGTCATTACAACGTCACCATACTGTTGTGTTGTGAACGAGGAGTGATGGAATGTTGTCATTACAACGTCACCATACTGTTGTGTTTTGAACAGAGTGATGGAATGTGTCATTACAAGACACCATACTGTTGTGTTGTGAACGAGGAGTGATGGAATGTTGTCATTACAACGTCACCATACTGTTGTGTTGTGAACGAGGAGTGATGGAATGTTGTCATTACAACGACACATACTGTTGTGTTGTGAACGAGGAGTGATGGAATGTTGTCATTACAACGTCACCATACTGTTGTGTTGTGAACGAGGAGTGATGGAATGTTGTCATTACAACGTCACCATACTGTTGTGTTGTGAACGAGGAGTGATGGAATGTTGTCATTACAACGTCACCATACTGTTGTGTTGTGAACGAGGAGTGATGGAATGTTGTCATTACAACGTCACCATACTGTTGTGTTGTGAACGAGGAGTGATGGAATGTTGTCATTACAACGTCACCATACTGTTGTGTTGTGAACGAGGAGTGATGGATACGAAAATGTTGTCATTACAACGTCACCATACTGTTGTGTTGTGAACGAGGAGTGATGGAATGTTGTCATTACAACGTCACCATACTGTTGTGTTGTGAACGAGGAGTGATGGAATGTTGTCATTACAACGTCACCATACTGTTGTGTTGTGAACGAGGAGTGATGGAATGTTGTCATTACAACGTCACCATACTGTTGTGTTGTGAACGAGGAGTGATGGAATGTTGTCATTACAACGTCACCATACTGTTGTGTTGTGAACGAGGAGTGATGGAATGTTGTCATTACAACGTCACCATACTGTTGTGTTGTGAACGAGGAGTGATGGAATGTTGTCATTACAACGTCACCATACTGTTGTGTTGTGAACGAGGAGTGATGGAATGTTGTCATTACAACGTCACCATACTGTTGTGTTGTGAACGAGGAGTGATGGAATGTTGTCATTACAACGTCACCATACTGTTGTGTTGTGAACGAGGAGTGATGGAATGTTGTCATTACAACGTCACCATACTGTTGTGTTGTGAACGAGGAGTGATGGAATGTTGTCATTACAACGTCACCATACTGTTGTGTTGTGAACGAGGAGTGATGGAATGTTGTCATTACAACGTCACCATACTGTTGTGTTGTGAACGAGGAGTGATGGAATGTTGTCATTACAACGTCACCATACTGTTGTGTTGTGAACGAGGAGTGATGGAATGTTGTCATTACAACGTCACCATACTGTTGTGTTGTGAACGAGGAGTGATGGAATGTTGTCATTACAACGTCACCATACTGTTGTGTTGTGAACGAGGAGTGATGGAATGTTGTCATTACAACGTCACCATACTGTTGTGTTGTGAACGAGGAGTGATGGAATGTTGTCATTACAACGTCACCATACTGTTGTGTTGTGAACGAGGAGTGATGGAATGTTGTCATTACAACGTCACCATACTGTTGTGTTGTGAACGAGGAGTGATGGAATGTTGTCATTACAACGTCACCATACTGTTGTGTTGTGAACGAGGAGTGATGGATGTTGTGATGGAATGTTGTCATTACAACGTCACCATACTGTTGTGTTGTGAACGAGGAGTGATGGAATGTTGTCATTACAACGTCACCATACTGTTGTGTTGTGAACGAGGAGTGATGGAATGTTGTCATTACAACGTCACCATACTGTTGTGTTGTGAACGAGGAGTGATGGAATGTTGTCATTACAACGTCACCATACTGTTGTGTTGTGAATGTTGTGAACACATACTGTTGTGTTGTGAGGAGTGATGGAATGTTGTCATTACAACGTCACCATACTGTTGTGTTGTGAACGAGGAGTGATGGAATGTTGTCATTACAACGTCACCATACTGTTGTGTTGTGAACGAGGAGTGATGGAATGTTGTCATTACAACGTCACCATACTGTTGTGTTGTGAACGAGGAGTGATGGAATGTTGTCATTACAACGTCACCATACTGTTGTGTTGTGAACGAGGAGTGATGGAATGTTGTCATTACAACGTCACCATACTGTTGTGTTGTGAACGAGGAGTGATGGAATGTTGTCATTACAACGTCACCATACTGTTGTGTTGTGAACGAGGAGTGATGGAATGTTGTCATTACAACGTCACCATACTGTTGTGTTGTGAACGAGGAGTGATGGAATGTTGTCATTACAACGTCACCATACTGTTGTGTTGTGAACGAGGAGTGATGGAATGTTGTCATTACAACGTCACCATACTGTTGTGTTGTGAACGAGGAGTGATGGAATGTTGTCATTACAACGTCACCATACTGTTGTGTTGTGAACGAGGAGTGATGGAATGTTGTCATTACAACGTCACCATACTGTTGTGTTGTGAACGAGGAGTGATGGAATGTTGTCATTACAACGTCACCATACTGTTGTGTTGTGAACGAGGAGTGATGGAATGTTGTCATTACAACGTCACCATACTGTTGTGTTGTGAACGAGGAGTGATGGAATGTTGTCATTACAACGTCACCATACTGTTGTGTTGTGAACGAGGAGTGATGGAATGTTGTCATTACAACGTCACCATACTGTTGTGTTGTGAACGAGGAGTGATGGAAATGTTGTCATTACAACGTCACCATACTGTTGTGTTGTGAACGAGGAGTGATGGAATGTTGTCATTACAACGTCACCATACTGTTGTGTTGTGAACGAGGAGTGATGGAATGTTGTCATTACAACGTCACCATACTGTTGTGTTGTGAACGAGGAGTGATGGAATGTTGTCATTACAACGTCACCATACTGTTGTGTTGTGAATTTGTGAGTGACGAGGAGTGATGGAATGTTGTCATTACAACGTCACCATACTGTTGTGTTGTGAACGAGGAGTGATGGAATGTTGTCATTACAACGTCACCATACTGTTGTGTTGTGAACGAGGAGTGATGGAATGTTGTCATTACAACGTCACCATACTGTTGTGTTGTGAACGAGGAGTGATGGAATGTTGTCATTACAACGACACCATACTGTTGTGTTGTGAACGAGGAGTGATGGAATGTTGTCATTACAACGTCACCATACTGTTGTGTTGTGAACGAGGAGTGATGGAATGTTGTCATTACAACGTCACCATACTGTTGTGTTGTGAACGAGGAGTGATGGAATGTTGTCATTACAACGTCACCATACTGTTGTGTTGTGAACGAGGAGTGATGGAATGTTGTCATTACAACGTCACCATACTGTTGTGTTGTGAACGAGGAGTGATGGAATGTTGTCATTACAACGTCACCATACTGTTGTGTTGTGAACGAGGAGTGATGGAATGTTGTCATTACAACGTCACCATACTGTTGTGTTGTGAACGAGGAGTGATGGAATGTTGTCATTACAACGTCACCATACTGTTGTGTTGTGAACGAGGAGTGATGGAATGTTGTCATTACAACGTCACCATACTGTTGTGTTGTGAACGAGGAGTGATGGAATGTTGTCATTACAACGTCACCATACTGTTGTGTTGTGAACGAGGAGTGATGGAATGTTGTCATTACAACGTCACCATACTGTTGTGTTGTGAACGATGGAGTGATGGAATGTTGTCATTACAACGTCACCATACTGTTGTGTTGTGAACGAGGAGTGATGGAATGTTGTCATTACAACGTCACCATACTGTTGTGTTGTGAACGAGGAGTGATGGAATGTTGTCATTACAACGTCACCATACTGTTGTGTTGTGAACGAGGAGTGATGGAATGTTGTCATTACAACGTCACCATACTGTTGTGTTGTGAACGAGGAGTGATGGAATGTTGTCATTACAACGTCACCATACTGTTGTGTTGTGAACGAGGAGTGATGGAATGTTGTCATTACAACGTCACCATACTGTTGTGTTGTGAACGAGGAGTGATGGAATGTTGTCATTACAAGTTTACAACGTCACCATACTGTTGTGTTGTGAACGAGGAGTGATGGAATGTTGTCATTACAACGTCACCATACTGTTGTGTTGTGAACGAGGAGTGATGTGAACAACTGTGTTGTGACGGAGTGATGGAATGTTGTCATTACAACGTCACCATACTGTTGTGTTGTGAACGAGGAGAACGAGATGGATGGAATGTTGTCATTACAACGTCATTACACACCATACTGTTGTGTTGTGAACGAGGAGTGATGGAATGTTGTCATTACAACGCCACCATACTGTTGTGTTGTGAAAGAGGAGTGATGGAATGTTGTCATTACAACGTCACCATACTGTTGTGTTGTGAACGAGGAGTGATGGAATGTTGTCATTACAACGTCACCATACTGTTGTGTTGTGAACGAGGAGTGATGGAATGTTGTCATTACAACGTCACCATACTGTTGTGTTGTGAACGAGCACCCCATATGTTTGAGGAAGTGATGGAATGTTGTCATTACAACGTCACCATACTGTTGTGTTGTGAACGAGGAGTGATGGATCAGGTTCACTCCAGGACTGAAGATTCCACGACTTACTTCAAAGCTGGACGAGCTGAGGTTCTGCTCACTGTGAAGCAAACGGAATAAACATGAGGCTCATTATCTACCGTCTGAATTATTGAAGGAGACCCAGTTGCATTCTGGGTAAATAGAGAAAAATCGCTTGATGAAAGTGTTGCAGAAGATAAACATGTAGAAGTTTCTCTGGTGACATGATCCTGATCCAAATACATTCACACTCACCGGAGAAGGTCAAGAGGTCAAGAGGTCAAGAAGATCCCATGAAAACTAACATATGTTCAAACATATTAAAGATTCGTGACAATAATAAAATTCTCAAACATTAAAAAATTCATTAATTAATATATATTATCCATTGTTGACTCAGGTTCAAGGTCAACGACCTCCACCTTTTACCTTGACACGGAGACAACAAAGGGTCAAGTAAATAAATGAAATATTTAATACACATTTAAAACAAATTAAATGAACACGTTTTATAATTCATAAATATAAAATCAATATTTCATTTCAAGAGCATTATTTACATAATTTCACTTCAGAGTAACGTTGGTTGTTTCAGCTGCTTGTGAATATGATTAGCACGTAGCATTGCTAATCTTAGCATTGTTAATCGTAGCATTGTTAATCGTATCATATTTAATCGTAGCATTGCTAATCGTAGCATTGTTAATCGTAGCATTGTTAATCGTATCATATTTAATCGTAGCATTGCTAATCGTAGCATTGCTAATCGTAGCATTGCTAATCGTAGCATTGTTAATCTTAGCATTGTTAATCGTATCATATTTAATCTTAGCATTGCTAATCGTAGCATTTTTAATCTTAGCATTGTTAATTGTATCATATTTAATCGTAGCATTGCTAATCGTAGCATTGCTAATCGTAGCATTTTTAATCTTAGCATTGTTAATCGTATCATATTTAATCGTAGCATGGCTAATCGTAGCATTGCTAATCGTAGCATTGTTAATCTTAGCATTGTTAATCGTATCATATTAATCGTAGCATTGCTAATCGTAGCATTGCTAATCGTAGCATTGTTAATCGTATCATATTTAATCGTAGCATTGCTAATCGTAGCATTGCTAATCGTAGCATTGTTAATCTTAGCATTGTTAATCGTATCATATTAATCGTAGCATTGCTAATCGTAGCATTGCTAATCGTAGCATTGTTAATCGTATCATATTTAATCGTATCATTGCTAATCGTAGCATTGCTAATCGTAGCATTGTTAATCTTAGCATTGTTAATCGTATCATATTTAACCGTATCATTGCTAATCGTAGCATTGCTAATCGTAGCATTGTTAATCTTAGCATTGTTAATCGTATCATATTTAACCGTATCATTGCTAATCGTAGCATTGCTAATCGTAGCATTGCTAATCGTAGCATTGTTAATCTTAGCATTGTTAATCGTATCATATTACACAACTACACTCCTGTATCACACATATCAACAACTACACAACTACACTCCTGTATTACACATGTCAACAGTTACACAACTACACTCCTGTACCACACACATCAACAGTTACACAACTACACTCCTGTATCACACACATCAACAGTTACACAACTACACTCCTGTATCACACATATCAACAGCTACACAACTACACTCCTGTATCACACACATCAACAACTACACAACTACACTCCTGTATCACACACATCAACAACTACACAACTACACTCCTGTATCACACACATCAACAGCTACACAACTACACTCCTGTATCACACATATCAACAGCTACACAACTACACTCCTGTATCACACATATCAACAACTACACAACTACACTCCTGTATCACACACATCAACAGTTACACAACTACACTCCTGTATCACACATATCAACAACTACACAACTACACTCCTGTATCACACATATCAACAGCTACACAACTACACTCCTGTATCACACACATCAACAGTTACACAACTACACTCCTGTATCACACATATCAACAGTTACACAACTACACTCCTGTATCACACATATCAACAGCTACACAACTACACTCCTGTATCACACATATCAACAGTTACACAACTACACTCCTGTATCACACATATCAACAGCTACACAACTACACTCCTGTATCACACACATCAACAGTTACACAACTACACTCCTGTATCACACATATCAACAGTTACACAACTACACTCCTGTATCACACACATCAACAGTTACACAACTACACTCCTGTATCACACACATCAACAGTTACACAACTACACTCCTGTATCACACACATCAACAGTTACACAACTACACTCCTGCATCACACATATCAACAGTTACACAACTACAGTCCTGTATCACACATATCAACAGTTACACAACTACACTCCTGTATCACACACATCAACAGTTACACAACTACACTCCTGTATCACACACATCAACAGTTACACAACTACACTCCTGCATCACACATATCAACAGTTACACAACTACACTCCTGTATCACACATATCAACAGCTACACAACTACACTCCTGTATCACACATATCAACAGTTACACAACTACACTCCTGTATCACACATATCAACAGCTACACAACTACACCTGTATCACACACAACAACAGTTACACAACTACAGTCCTGTATCACACATATCAACAGTTACACAACTACACTCCTGTATCACACACATCAACAGTTACACAACTACACTCCTGTATCACACATATCAACAGCTACACAACTACACTCCTGTATCACACACATCAACAGTTACACAACTACAGTCCTGTATCACACATATCAACAGTTACACAACTACACTCCTGTATCACACACATCAACAGTTACACAACTACACTCCTGTATCACACACATCAACAGTTACACAACTACACTCCTGTATCACACATATCAACAGTTACACAACTACACTCCTGTATCACACATATCAACAACTACACAACTACACTCCTGTATCACACATATCAACAACTACACAACTACACTCCTGTATCACACATATCAACAGCTACACAACTACACTCCTGTATCACACACATCAACAGTTACACAACTACACTCCTGTATCACACATATCAACAGCTACACAACTACACTCCTGTATCACACACATCAACAGTTACACAACTACACTCCTGTATCACAAACATCAACAGTTACACAACTACACTCCTGTATCACACACATCAACAGTTACACAACTACACTCCTGTATCAACAACAGATGTCAGACTCACTATAGTCGTGACTCGCCCGGAGGAAGAGAGTTAGTGACGAGTCTTTAATAAAAACAAGTTAACAACAGGAAGAATGTTAACTATGAACATGTGTGTGTGTGTAGGTGTGTGTGTGTGTGTGTAGGTGTGTGTGTGTGTGTGTGTGTGTAGGTGTGTGTGTGTGTGTGTGTGTGTGTGTGTAGGTGTGTGTGTGTGTGTGTGTGTGTGTAGGTGTGTGTGTGTGTGTGTGTGTGTGTAGGTGTGTGTGTGTGTGTGTGTGTGTGTGTGTAGGTGTGTGTGTAGGTGTGTGAAATGCAGTGAAAACACATTTAAGTTGTTGTGGTTCTGGTTGTTGTCTCTTTCATGTCCTCTCCTCTCTTTCATGTCCTCTCCTCTCTTTCATGTCCTCTCTTTCATGTCCTCTCCTCTCTTTCATGTCCTCTCTTTCATGTCCTCTCTTTCATGTCCTCTCTTTCATGTCCTCTCCTCTCTTTCATGTCCTCTCTTTCATGTCCTCTTTTCTCTTTCAGTGTCCTCTCTCTCTTTCATGTCCTCTCTTTTATGTCCTCTCCTCTCTTTCATGTCCTCTCCTCTCTTTCATGTCCTCTTTTTCATGTCCTCTCTTTCTATGTCCTCTCTTCTCTTTCATGTCCTCTCCTCTCTTTCATGTCCTCTCTTCTTTCATGTCCTCTCCTCTCTTTCATGTCCTCTCTTTCATGTCCTCTCCTCTCTTTCATGTCCTCTCTTTCATGTCCTCTCCTCTCTTTCATGTCCTCTCTTTCATGTCCTCTCTTTCATGTCCTCTCCTCTCTTTCATGTCCTCTCTTTTCATGTCCTCTCCTCTTTCATGTCCTTCTCTTTCATGTCCTCTCTTTATGTCCTCTCTTCATGTCCTCTCTTTTCATGTCCTTCTCTTTCATGTCCTCTCTTTCATGTCCTCTCCTCTCTTTCATGTCCCTCTCCTCTCTTTCATGTCCTCTTCCTCTCTTTCATGTCATGTCCTCTCTTTCATGCCTTTCATGTCCTCTTTCATGTCCCTCCTCTCTTTCATGTCCTCTTCCTCTCTTTCATGTCTCCTCTCTTTCATGTCCTCTCCTCTCTTTCATGTCCTCTCTTTCAGTCCTCTCTTTGTCCTCTCCTCTCTTTCATGTCCTCCTCTCTTTCATGTCCTCTCCCTCTTTCTCTCTTTCATGTTTCCTCTCTTTCATGTCCTCCTCTCTTTCATGTCTCTCTTTCATGTCCTCTCTCTTTCATGTCCCTCTCCTCTCTTTCATGTCCTCCTCTCTTTCCATGTTCTTTTTATATCCTTTTATGTCCTTTATGTCCCTCTTTCTATGTCCTCTCCTCTCTTTCATGTCCTCTCTTTCATGTCCTTCCTCTCTTTCATGTCCTCTCCTCTCTTTCATGTCCTCTCCTCTCTTTCATGTCCCTCTCTTTCTTATGTCTCTCTCTTCATGTCCTCTTTCATGTCCTCTCTTTCATGTCCTCTCCTCTCTTTCATGTCCTCTCTTTCATGTCCTCTCCTCTCTTTCATGTCCTCTCTTTCATGTCCTCTCCTCTCTTTCATGTCCTCTCCTCTCTTTCATGTCCTCTCTTTCATGTCCTCTCCTCTCTTTCATGTCCTCTCCTCTCTTTCATGTCCTCTCCTCTCTTTCATGTCCTTCTTTATGTCTTTCCTCTCTTTCATGTCCTCTCTTTCATGTCCTCTCCTCTCTTTCATGTCCTCTCCTCTCTTTCATGTCCTCTCCTCTCTTTCATGTCCTCTCTTTCATGTCCTCTCCTCTCTTTCATGTCCTCTCTCCGCCTGTCCTCTCTTTATGTCCTCTCTTTCATGTCCTCTCCTTTCATGTCCTTCCTCTCCTCTCTTTCATGTCCTCTCCTCTCTTTCATGTCCTCTCTTTCTCATGTCCTCTCTCATGTCTCTCTTTCATTCCTTTGTCCTTCCTTCTCTTTCATGTCCTCTCCTCTCTTTCATGTCCCTCTTTCATGTCCTCTCCTTTATTCCTTCCTCTCTTTCATGTCCTCTTTCCTCTCTTTCATGTCCTCTCCTCTCTTTCATGTCCTCTCTTTCATGTCCTCTCCTTCTCTTTCATGTCCTTTTTTCCCTCTCTTTCACTGTCCTCTCTTTCATGTCCTTTCCTCTCTTTCATGTCCTCTCCTCTCTTTCATGTCCTCTCTCTTTTTTCATGTCCTTTTTTCATGTCCTCTCCTCTCTTTCATGTCCTCTCTCTCCCTCTCTTTCATGTCCTCCTTCTTTCATGTCTTTTTATGTCCTTCTCCTTTTTTCTATGTCCTTTTCATGTCCTTCTTCATTCTCTTTCATTCTCTTATGTCCTTTCCTCTTTATTCTCTCTTCATGTCCTTTTTTCATGCCTCTCTTATGTCCTTCTTTTAGTCCTTTTCATGTTTCCTCTTTCATGTCCTTCCTCTCTTTCATGTCCTCTCTTTTTCATGTCCTTTCCTCTTCATGTCCTCCCTCTTTTCATTCCTCTTTCATGTCCTCTCCTCTCTTTCATGTCCTCTCTTTCATGTCCTCTCCTCTTTTCATGTCCCTCCCTCTCTTTCATGTCCTCTCTTTCTTGTCCTTTCTCTTTTCATGTCCTTCTTCCTCTCTTTCATGTCCCTCTCTTTCATGTCCTCTCTTTCATGTCCTCTCCTCTTTTTATGTCCTCTCCTCTCTTTTTCATGTCCTCCTTTCACCGTCCTCTCTTTCATGTCCTCCTCTCTTTCATGTCCTCTCCTTCTTTCATGTCCTCTCTTTCTTGTCCTCTCTTTTCATGTCCTCTCCTTTCTATGTCTTCTTTCATGTCCTCTTCATGTCCTCTCTCTCTTTTTCATGTCCTCTTTTATTATGTCCTCCTCTTTTTCATGTCCTCTCTTTCATGTCCTTTCTTTCATGTCCTCTCTTTCATGTCCTCCTCTCTTTTCTATGTCCTCTCTTTCATGTCCTCTCCTCTCTTTCATGTCCTCTTCTCTTTCATGTCCCTCTCTTTCATGTCCTTTCTCTCTCTTTTCTGTCCTCTTTCATGTCCTCTCCTCTCTCTTTCATGTCCTCTCTTTCATGTCCTCTTTCATGTCCCTCCTCTCTTTCATGTCCTCTCCTCTCTTTCATGTCCTCTCTTTCATGTCCTCTCTTTCATGTCCTCTCCTCTCTTTCATGTCCTCTCCTCTCTTTCATGTCCTCTCCTCTCTTTCATGTCCTCTCCTCTCTTTCATGTCCTCTCTTTCATGTCCTCTCTTTCATGTCCTTCTCTTCTTTCATGTCCTCTGTTCTTCATGTCCTCTTTTCATGTCCCTCTCTTTCATGTCCTTCTCTCTTTCAT
>JACEEU010000980.1:35000-40917 GCA_016630915.1 Callionymus lyra
ATGTCCATCATGTCCTTCCTGTCCTCTCATGTCCTCCATGTCCTTCATGTCCTTCGAATGCTCCTTCATGTCCATCATGTCCTTCATGTCCTTCATGTCCTTCCTGTCCTTCATGTCCATCATGTCCTTCCTGTCCTCCATGTCCTTCATGTCCATCATGTCCTTCCTGACCTTCATGTCCATCATGTCCTTCCTGTCCTCCATGTCCTTCATGTCCATCATGTCCTTCATGTCCATCATGTCCTTCATGTCCTTCCTGTCCTTCATGTCCATCATGTCCTTCATGTCCATCATGTCCTTCCTGTCCTCCATGTCCATCATGTCCTTCCTGTCCTTCATGTCCATCATGTCCTTCCTGTCCTTCCTGTCCTTCATATCCATCATGTCCTTCCTATCCTCCATGTCCTTCATGTCCATCATGTCCTTCCTGTCCTTCATGTCCATCATGTCCTTCCTGTCCTCCATGTCCTTCATGTCCTCCATGTCCTTCATGTCCTCCATGTCCTTCATGTCCTTCATGTCCTCCATGTCCATCATGTCCTTCATATCCATCATGTCCTTCCTGTCCTCCATGTCCTTCCTGTCCTCCATGTCCTCCATGTCCATCATGTCCTTCCTGTCCTTCATGTCCATCATGTCCTTCCTGTCCATCATGTCCTTCCTGTCCTCCATGTCCTCCATGTCCATCATGTCCTTCCTGTCCTTCATGTCCATGATGTCCATCATGTCCTTCATGTCCTCCATGTCCATCATGTCCTTCAAATCCATCATGTCCATCATGTCCTTCCTGTCCTCCATGTCCTTCATGTCCTTCATGTCCATAATGTCCATCATGTCCTTCCTGTCCTCCATGTCCTTCATGTCCTCCATGTCCATCATCTCCTTCCTGTCCTTCATGTCCATCATGTCCTTCCTGTCCTCCATGTCCTTCATGTCCTCCATGTCCTTCATGTCCATCGTGTCCTTCATGTCCATCATGTCCTTCATGTCCTTCCTGTCCTTCATGTCCATCATGTCCTTCCTGTCCATCATGTCCTTCCTGTCCTCCATGTCCTCCATGTCCTTCATGTCCTTCCTGTCCTTCATGTCCATCATGTCCTTCCTGTCCTCCATGTCCTCCATGTCCATCATGTCCTTCCTGTCCTTCATGTCCATCATGTCCTTCCTGTCCTCCATGTCCTTCATGTCCTCCTTTGTGACCCTGGTCTCGAAAAGCGCTATATAAATAAATATTACTTACTTACTTACTTACATGTCCTTCATGTCCTTCATGTCCTCCATGTCCATCATGTCCTTCATATCCATCATGTCCTTCCTGTCCTTCATGTCCTCCATGTCCATCATGTCCTTCATATCCATCATGTCCTTCCTGTCCTACATGTCCTTCCTGTCCTCCATGTCCATCATGTCCTTCCTGTCCATCATGTCCTTCCTGTCCTCCATGTCCTTCATGTCCATCATGTCCTTCCTGTCCTTCATGTCCATCATGTCCTTCCTGTCCTCCATGTCCTTCATGTCCTCCATGTCCTTCATGTCCATCATGTCCTTCCTGTCCTCCATGTCCTCCATGTCCATCATGTCCTTCATATCCATCATGTCCTTCCTGTCCTCCATGTCCTTCCTGTCCTCCATGTCCATCATGTCCTTCCTGTCCTTCATGTCCATCATGTCCTTCCTGTCCTCCATGTCCTTCATGTCCATCATGTCCTTCATGTCCTTCATGTCCTTCATGTCCATCATGTCCTTCATGTCCTTCATGTCCTTCATGTCCTTCATGTCCTTCATGTCCTTCATGTCCTTCATGTCCTTCATGTCCTTCATGTCCTTCATGTCCTTCATGTCCTTCATGTCCTTCATGTCCTTCATGTCCTTCATGTCCTTCATGTCCATCATGTGTCCTCCATGTCCTTCATGTCCTCTCATGTTCTTCATGTCCTTCATGTCCTTCATGTCCTTCATGTCCATCATGTCCTTCCATGTTCATGTCCTTCATGTCCATCATGTCCTTCCTGTCCTTCATGTCCATCATGTCCTTCCTGTCCTCCATGTCCTTCATGTCCTTCATGTTCCTTTATCCTTCGTGTCCTTCATGTCCATCATGTCCATCATGTCCTTCCTTGTCTTCATGTCCTTCATGTCCTTCTTTGTGCTTCCTGTTCATTTCCTGTCCATCATGTCCTTCCTGTCCTCCATGTCCATCATGTCCTCCATGTCCTTCCATGTCCTTCATGTCCTTCCTTTCCCTCCATGTCCATCATGCTATAATATACTTATGTACTTCATGTCCTTCATGTCCTTCATGTCCTCCATGTTCCTCATGTCCTTGTCTCATGTCCTGTCCTTCTGTCCATCATGTCCTCCATGTCCACTATGTCCTTCATATCCATCATGTCCTTCCTGTCCCTGTCCTTCCTGTCCTTCATGTCCTTCATGTGTCCTCCTAGTCCCTGGTATGATCTTATATAAGTCCTTCCTTACTGTCCTTTCATGTCCTTCATGTCCTTCATGTCCTCCATGTCCTTCATGTCCATCATGTCCTTCCTGTCCTCCATGTCCTTCATGTCCTCCATGTCCCCATGTCATGTCCTTCCTGTCCTCCATGTCCTTCATGTCCATCATGTCCTTCATTTCCTGTCCTTATGTCCTCTCCATGTCCTTCATGTCCATCATGTCTCATAGCTTATGTTCCTGTCTTGTCCCTTCATGTCCTCCCATGTCCATCATTGCTTTCCTGTCCTTCATGTCCATCATGTCCTTCATGTCCTCTTGTCTCCATGTCTCATGTCCTCATGTCCTTTCCTGTTCCATGTCCTTCAGCCATCATGTCCCTCCATGTCCTTCATGTCCTCATGTCCTTCATGTCCTTCATGTCCTTCATGTCCATCATGTCCTTCATGTTCATCATGTGTCCTTCATGTCCTTCATGTCCCATTCCTGTATTTCCCTTCATGTCCATCATGTCCTTCCTGTCCTCCATGTCCTTCATGTCCATCATGTCCTTTCCATGTCCTTCATGTCCATCATTTCCTCTCATGTCCTTCATTGTCCTTCTATTTCATGATCCTCCATGTCCATCATGTCCTTCATGTCCTTCATGTCCATCATGTCCTTCATGTCCTCATGTCCTTCATGTCCTTCATGTCCATCATGTCCTTCATGTCCTTCATGTCCCTTCATGTCCATCATGTCCTTCATGTCCATCATGTCCTTCCTGTCCTCATGTTTCCTGTCCTCCATGTCCATCATGTCTTCGTCCTTCATGTCCATCATGTCCTTCCATGTCCTCCATGTCCTTCATGTCCTTCCATGTCCTTCATGTCCTTCATGTCGTTCATGTCATTCCATGTCCATCATGTCCTTCCTGTCCTTCATGTCCATCATGTCCCTTCATTCTGTCCTCCATGTCCATCATGTCCTTCATCTTGTCCTTCATGTCCATCATGTCCTTCCTGTCCTCCATGTCTCATTCGTGTCCGTCAAATCATAAGTCCTCATGTCCATCAAGTTCCTTTATCCGTGATCTTCCTTATGTCCTTCCTGTCCTTCATGTCCGATCATGTTCATGATCCTTCCTGTCCTCATGTTCATTCGATGTCCTTCGTGGTCATTCAAAGTTCATCGTGTTAAATGTACTTCCATGATCCTTCATGTATTCATGTCCTTCTTGTTTCTCATGTCCTTCATGTTCTTCATGTCATCCATGTCCTATGTTTATGTTCATCCGTGCTTCAGTTCTTCGTCTTTTTATGTTCCTTATGTCCATCTTGTCATGTTTTTGTTCTTCATTTCCGTGTATTTCATGTCTTCTTGTTCCTTCATTCTTTTCATGTCCTTCCATTCATGTCCATCATGTCCTTCCTGTCCTCATGTCCTTCATGTCCATCATGTCCGTCCATCATTCCCGCGTCTCGTGTCCTTCATGTCCAGGTCATTCCTGTCCCTTCCATGTCCTTCATGTCCTTCATGTCCATCATGTCCTCCGTCCTTCATGTCCTTCATGTCCATCATGTCTTCATGTCCTTCATGTCCTTCCTGTCCTTCATGTCCCATCATGTCCTTCCTGTCCTCCATGTCCTTCATGTCCATCATGTCCTTCATGTCCGTTCGTCATTGCGTCCTTCATGTCCTTCATGTCCTTCCTGTCCTCCATGTCCTTCATGTCCATCGTGTCCTTCATGTCCTTCCTGTCCTCCATGTCCTTCTTGTCCATCATGTCCTTCATTTTGTCATTAGTGGTCTCGTGATCATCGTCTCATGTCCTTCGTTCTTCATGTCATTCGTGATCATTCGGTCTCTCGTCATGTCCTTCATGTCCGTCATGTCCTTCATGTCCGTCATGTCATTCGTCCTTCATGTCGTCATGTCATCCAGTGTCATTCGTGGTCCTTCGTGTTCATTCGTGATGCCTTCGTGTCCTTCTCGTCATTTCGTGATCCGTCTTATCATTGCCATATCCGTATGTCCTTCATGTCCGTCATGTCATTCCTGTCCTTCATGTCCGTCGTTCATTCGCAGTCCTCATCGATCCTCCGTGTCCATCGTGTCCTTCGTATCCATCATGTGTCCTTCCTGTCCATCCGTAGTCCTTCCTAGTCCTCCACGTGTCCTCATGTCATTCTAGTCGTGTCACGTCGTTCATGTCCCCTTGTCCTCCATGTCCTTCATGTCCTTCATGTCCATCATGTCCTTCCTGTCCTTCATGTCCTCCATGTCCATCATGTCCTTCATATCCATCATGTCCTTCCTGTCCTCCATGTCCTTCCTGTCCTCCATGTCCATCATGTCCTTCCTGTCCTTCATGTCCATATCAGTGTCCTTCCTGTCCATCCATGTCCTTCATGTCCTCCATGTTAATTTATGTCCTCATGTCCTTCATGTCCTTCCTGTCCTCCATGTCCTTCCTGTCCTCCATGTCCTTCATGTCCATCATGTCCTTCCTGTCCTCCATGTCCTTCATGTCCATCATGTCCTTCATGTCCTTCCTGTCCTTCATGTCCATCATGTCCTTCCTGTCCTCCATGTCCTTCATGTCCATCATGTCATCCATGTCCTTCATGTCCATCATGTTCTTCATGTCCTTCATGTCCTTCCTGTCCTTCATGTCCATCATGTCCTTCCTGTCCTCCATGTCCTTCATGTCCATCATGTCCTTCATGTCCTTCATGTCCTTCATGTCCATCATGTCCTTCCTGTCCTCCATGTCCTTCATGTCCATCATGTCCTTCATGTCCTTCCTGTCCTCCATGTCCTTCATGTCCATCATGTCCTCCATGTCCTTCATGTCCATCATGTCCTTCATGTCCTTCCTGTCCTTCATGTCCATCATGTCCTCCATGTCCTTCATGTCCATCATGTCCTTCATGTCCTTCATGTCCTTCATGTCCATCATGTCCTTCATGTCCTTCATGTCCATCATGTCCATCATGTCCTTCCTGTCCTCCATGTCCTTCATGTCCATCATGTCCTTCATGTCCTTCATGTCCTCCATGTCCTTCATGTCCATCATGTCCTTCATGTCCTTCATGTCCTTCATGTCCATCATGTCCATCATGTCCTTCATGTCCTTCATGTCCATCATGTCCTTCATGTCCTTCATGTCCTTCATGTCCATCATGTCCTTCATGTCCTTCATGTCCTTCATGTCCTTCATGTCCTGCTGGAGATAAAGTTCAGCTTCAGTTCATGTTCTTGTTGCTTCACGGATGCTTTGATCTTCTTCTAAATGTTCTTCAGCCTGAAGGTCTCGTCTCAGGTGTTCCACCTGGAGCAGCAACATCTTGACCAATGACTTCAATGAAGAGGTTTTTTCTTCTGTATCACGATACGACGACACCATATATCATTATATATATTGTTGTATGGTGATGTGTAGTAACAAAGATGTACACAATGTGTAGTGTTTAAACGCTGCTGGACT
>JACEEU010000981.1:0-24409 GCA_016630915.1 Callionymus lyra
AAAAAAGCTAATGTGGCTCTCTTAAACATTTAAATATAAGCTAACCAGTGCTGAGTTCAAGTCCTCGCGACCGTTTTCTGCCGACCCAATTTGAAAGAATCTTTCACGGCACCAGATGAAGCGCTCATCAAAGAGCCCATTATTTGTTAAGCATTTTCACCCAAATTGAAAGAAACAGATGAAAAGAGGGAAACATTTTGTTCGCTCTTACGGTCACTCTTGTAATTGAGGAAAAAACAAGGAGTTATCCAAGCCCTGGCACTTTCGAACGATATTGATCGATCCGGATTGACGTGTATGTTGTGTGTGTGCTATGTTTTCATTTCCAATAGACATTCACTTTTCAAATGTGGCTTCTTTTAATGGAAAATTACATGAATGTTTAAGGCTTCACGAATGGCCAGTTTATGCTGGTTAAACATTTATGTTGATTCATTCTACCTATGCGTGGCAGAGAAAACATGAAGAGTTCTCCAAAACAAAACCTTTATTTCTCATTTCATTTTTTAAATTCATGATTTTTTTCGACTGCAGTGTAACATTTGGCTCTGATCTACTAACTCAATGAAACCTGGCATCATTTTAAAACTGAGAGTGACTGCAGCTAATGTCAAACTCTGTAACAATGTAGTAGATGTTCTTCTCTCCAAGATGCAGTAAGTTCCTCATCATGACCATGTTTTACACTTTATTACTTTATAAAGTTGCTCTGAAATCTGGACGAACAAGAGGTTACAAGAGTCCATTATGACGTAAAAATGGCTTCACTCCTCCTCCAGCTGTAATCACGCCCACTTTGTTTATACAACGAGTCCCTTGGAGGTTGAGGATGGATGACCCGCGGTGATAAAACTTCATGCTTGACCAATAACAGCAGAGTGGGTGTGGTTATGGTCAACAAGATTTCATCTCCAGAAGAACAAAGTGTTTTCAGTTGGCGGAGCTTAAGATCATTTTCTAATGTCAATATTTCAATGAAAAGAGAGTTTTGTACAAACACACACTGATGATACAATAGTCACACATCACAACAACACACACACACTGATGATACAATAGAGTCACACATCACAACAACACACACACACTGATGATACAATAGAGTCACACATCACAACAACACACACACACTGATGATACAATAGAGTCACACATCACAACAACACATACACACTGATGATACAATAGAGTCACACATCACAACAACACACACACACATTGATGATAAAATAGAATCACACATCACAACAACACACACACAATGATAATACAATAGAGCCACACATCACAACAACACACACACATTGATGATACAATAGAGTCACACATCACAACAACACACACACACTGATGATAGAATAGAGTCACACATCACAACAACACACACACACTGATGATACAATGGAGTCACACATCACAACAACACACACACACTGATGATACAATGGAGTCACACATCACAACAACACACACACATTGATGATACAATAGAGTCAAACATCACAACAACACACACACATTGATGATACAATAGAGTCACACATCACAACAACACACACACAATGATAATACAATAGAGTTACACATCACAACAACACACACACACTGATGATACAATGGAGTCACACATCACAACAACACACACACACTGATGATACAATGGAGTCACACATCACAACAACACACACACATTGATGATACAATAGAGTCAAACATCACAACAACACACACACATTGATGATACAATAGAGTCACACATCACAACAACACACACACACTGATGATACAAAAGAGTCACACATCACAACAACACACACACACTGATGATACAATAGAGTCACACATCACAACAACACACACACACTGATGATACAATAGAGTCACACATCACAACAACACACACACACTGATGATACAATAGAGTCACACATCACAACAACACACACACTGATGATACAATAGTCACACATCACAACAACACACACACACTGATGATACAATAGAGTCACACATCACAACAACACACACACACACTGATGATACAATAGAGTCACACATCACAACAACACATACACACTGATGATACAATAGAGTCACACATCACAATAACACACACACTGATGATACAATAGAGTCACACATCACAACAACACACACACACTGATGATACAATAGAGTCACACATCACAACAACACACACACACTGATGATACAATAGAGTCACACATCACAACAACACACACACTGATGATACAATAGAGTCACACATCACAACAACACACACACACTGATGATACAATAGAGTCACACATCACAACAACACACACACTGATGATACAATAGAGTCACACATCACAACAACACATACACACTGATGATACAATAGAGTCACACATCACAATAACACACAAACACTGATGATACAATAGTCACACATCACAACAACACATACACACTGATGATACAATAGAGTCACACATCACAACAACACACACACTGATGATACAATAGAGTCACACATCACAACAACACACACACACTGATGATACAATAGAGTCACACATCACAACAACACACACACACTGATGATACAATAGAGTCACACATCACAACAACACACACACACTGATGATACAATAGAGTCAAACATCACAACAACACACACACACTGATGATACAATGGAGTCACACATCACAACAACACATACACACTGATGATACAATAGAGTCACACATCACAACAACACATAAGGTAAGGTAAGGTAAAACTTTATTGATCCCTCAGGAGGTCTCCTTCGGGAAATTGTTTTTTCCAGTAGCCAGCAATTTTTCATAAACAATAAAAAATAATACATAAAATAAAATAAGAAAAGAACATAAGAGAAAGAACAAGATGACACAATCTAAGTCTAAAGATAAAGAACATAGGTCAAAGAAAAACAACAAAGACAAAGAAAAAAAAGACTAACATAGAATAGAACATCATGATACTCTCACTCCACTCCTGCCTCCGAACTCAGAATTGAACAATTTAATAGCCCGAGGGATGAATGAGTCCCTGAGTCTATTAGTGTTGCATCATGGGAGTAGCATTCGTGCACTCATTCTGCTTCTCTGCTCACTGATGACAGTGTTCAGAGGATGACTGTGATCATCCATGATGGACAGTAGTTTGTTCAATGATCTCCTCTCAGCAACTGTCACCAGTGAGTCCAGCTCCAACCACAGAACCAGCCCTCCTGATCAACCTGTTGACCTGTTGACCTCCTCTTGGACACATTTCCACCCCAACACACCACAGCATAGAACACTGGCCACCACAGACTGGTAGAACATGCAGAGGAGCTTCTTGCAGATGTTAAATGATCGAAGCCTCCTCAGAAAGTACAGTCTACTCTGAACCTTCTTATATACATGGTCTGTGTTGCAGGACCAGTTTACTGTCCAGACACACACCGAGGTACTTATAGTTGTCCACTATCTCCACCTCGTCGCCTCTGATGGACACAACAACACATACACACTGATGATACAATAGAGTCACACATCACAACAACACACACACACTGATGATACAATAGAGTCACACATCTCAACAAAACACACACAAAGATGATACAATAGAGTCACACATCACAACAACACACACACACTGATGATACAATAGAGTCACACATCACAACAACACACACACACTGATGATACAATAGAGTCACACATCTCAACAAAACACACACTGATGATACAATAGAGTCACACATCACAACAACACACACACACTGATGATACAATAGAGTCACACATCACAACAACACACACACACTGATGATACAATAGAGTCACACATCACAACAACACATGCACACTTTGGTTCAACTTTAAATGTATCGATATTTTCTACACACAAAGATCATAGAGTTGTTGCGATGCATCACATGACGTGACTATCTGTGTTCATTCAAGATTCATGATGACCAGCGAGAGAACAGTCTAGTACCCTTAACCTTAAAAAGTTTCCAAACGTCTATCATAACGTTTTGACAGACGTTAGAAAGTTCTAGGAGAGAATCAACCGTTCACTCTGCTAACTGCGCTTTGATGAAGATTCAATATGTTTTTTTTGTGGGCGAAGTTGAGGATATTTTGTTCAAACTTCTAAGCCTCAAGTCACTCAGGGTGTCGCCTCTCACACCAAGACAGATGAGTTTCCACGAGAGGAACAACGATGTCTGGCCAAATCCACTTTCCCCCTCTTATTAAAAAGGATATTTCCGAGCTGTCAGAAGGTGAAGTCGGGGGTTTTTCAGTGCGTCTCCCTGAAGTCTCTCTACGCCTTGACC
Source organism: Callionymus lyra (assembly GCA_016630915.1). NCBI lineage: Eukaryota > Metazoa > Chordata > Actinopteri > Syngnathiformes > Callionymidae > Callionymus > Callionymus lyra. Next base: position 4,341 of record JACEEU010000981.1, read on the forward strand.
CGTAGGTTCAATATCTCCCGTGGCTCCTGCTCACACTGTGCGGTGTCGCGGGTTCCCTGGCGAGCCTCGAGCCAGGATCACTCGCAGCACACCCTAATTTAGTTAGACTCAACACCGTTCCTGGGTCTGCAGTGCAATTCCCAAGTTCCAGCTGTGAAAATATATCATTAGTCCCTCATTGTGTAAAGCTTGCCACGTTTCGTTAGAGGAGTTCGGTGTTAAGCGACACGGATAGAACGGGAGTTGATTTCCAATGCGCGCCCAACTTTGACCGCCGGCTCGGAATAAGTGGTTGGAGCCGAGGAAAGGGGACGAGACGCGGTGTCGAACAGGACATTTTGCCTACTAAATACTCCTGGGTGGCTCTGAGAGTAAGCGTTTCCACTGCACTTGTATCCAGAAACGTCTCCGGTGAGATCTCGTCTTTACAAGCTCGTCTTGAACGTGACGAGGATTAATTAAGTTTTTTTAGGCAAACGAAGACTCTAATTGTGGTCTAGGTGGGTTTAATGAGATCTAGACAGAAGATCCTGGATACATATCGGCATAAAGGATACAGAACCATCCAGAGGTCAAACACACAGGTATCCATGGTGTTCATCACACACCGGGAGTGAGCGACGACCCAGACCACAGTTTTTCTCTTGACAAACATTTTCACAAGCATGACAAGCTGTGACCGAGCTGACCGCGACAGACAGCCCTGTCACCTCGCAACGACAGCCACAAGAGACGGCTAAATATATCGCCTCCCAAGAAGTTTAACAGGAAGAAGTTCGTAGACCATTATGGCACACATTTCTCGCGTTTAAGACGTTGAAGTTAAATTTGAAAGCAAAAGCATTCATCTCAATCTTAATTTTATATCCAAATTCATTCATTTTCTACCGCTTTATCCCTTGTGGGGGTCGCAGGGAAACTGGAGTCCATCCCAGTTTCATAGGGCGAGAGGCAGGGGACCCCCTGTCCAGGGGCACACAAAGAAAGACAAATCAGAGGGCCTGGGGTAAACAACAACACGGGGAGATTTATTTATCTGCGAAAAGAAGATCCATTTTTTCATTGCCCCGTGCCCTCGTTCCCCCGAGTGATGACGTCATAAATTGAAGTTTAAAACCTCTTTTTAATGAATAATTTAAAGTTTGAATGAAAGATTTGAGCGAACTTTCAAATTTTAATAAAATATTGTTTTTAATTGTGAGCTTGTCTTCCCAATCGACCAACAATGAACAGAACTTAAAAAAAAAAAATGTATTGACTAAAATTATTTCTAAATTAACTTTTTTTTGACTCAAGTGCACTCCATATGTGCATCAATTCGCCTGACTTGTCCACTACCAACATTCTTCATTTCCAGCTTATTTTTAGACCCAAATTCCCTTTTTTCCCTTTTTTTTTTCTGGGACCTACATCTGCAGAGTGTGGAATGTGCTTCACATCACCCACTTGCTTCCACAACACCTCAGTGAACCACATCTATGACAGGAACCTTCTTTGAGCTGCAGTATCTACCACATGATGTCACCGCAATTCATGCAAAAGGTATTTTAATAAAATACCTTTGTGGTAGTGATGTGTTGATGAAGCTTCATGAAACAGTGTCATTATCTTCAGAGTCCACTAGATGGTAGTGATGTGTTGATGAAGCTTCATGAAACAGTGTCATTATCTTCAGAGTCCACTAGATGGTAGTGATGTGTTGATGAAGCTTCATGAAACAGTGTCATTATCTTCAGAGTCCACTAGATGGTAGTGATGTGTCGATGAAGCTTCATGAAACAGTGTCATTATCTTCAGAGTCCACTAGATGGTAGTGATGTGTTGATGAAGCTTCATGAAACAGTGTCATTATCTTCAGAGTCCACTAGATGGTAGTGATGTGTTGATGAAACTTCATGAAACAGTGTCATTATCTTCAGAGTCCACTAGATGGTAGTGATGTGTCGATGAAGCTTCATGAAACAGTGTCATTATCTTCAGAGTCCACTAGATGGTAGTGATGTGTTGATGAAGCTTCATGAAACAGTGTCATTATCTTCAGAGTCCACTAGATGGTAGTGATGTGTCGATGAAGCTTCATGAAACAGTGTCATTATCTTCAGAGTCCACTAGATGGCGTCTCTGCACTATTTTCCTTTGTTTTGAACAACTGTTCTAATGTAACATCATTTTTAAACTGACGGCACCTACTGACCTCTGATTCTGATCCACAGACCTCAGAGCCCGAGCTGGGGTGTAAGTCTGGATCAGATCACTGATGGAAGGTCTGACCATGAATAGATCTGAAAGTAAGAACCAGAATTTTAAAGTTGATCCTGAAAGAAACTGGCAGCCAGTGAAGAGAATTAAGGATCAGAGAAATGTGAGTTCTTCTACTAGAGCGAGTTTTGTGTTAACTGCAGACAAGACAGCTCCTTCTTGTTTAAACACACTGTATTGAACTGTAAACAGGAACTATGATACAGATAAAGTATGAGCTATAAGCTCAGTAATATTTTTGTTTTTGAAAAATTGATAAAATGTTGTTCGATACAGTAACATGAAAAAATCAATATACTGTATAAATATATATATATATATATATATATATATATATATATTTATTTTTTTTCCAGATACCCTTACTATATAGAAGTGACTGGAAAACGCTCTAGTGGCAGAACCTAATTCCAAAATTGTACAAAATTGAAAAAACCCCACAATAATAAAAGTCTTTCACGGACGTGACGTCTCTGTCCAGGTAAAAGTCTGCACCACTGAACTGCAGCTCATTAAAGCAAACACAAGTAGGAGCCAACAGAATTCTCTTTCTTGTAGTAAAACGGGATTTGATTGCGATGATTGTAGGAAATGGTGCGAGCATTGTTCCACAGTAGCAGGCGGCAGTTTGCTTTAAGCCCCCTGTTAAATTGTTTCATTGCCACAGAAAAGCAGTGGCCTTTGACTCTTTGCAGAAGACATCATGTGCTCACAGGCCTTCACAATAAAAGCCATGTGCTGTAATAAGCCCCGCTTTGTTTCCAATAGAACCAAGTGCAAACATTTATTGGACTAATTACAATGTTCAACACTTCGATTTTCTTCCTGTGTTACACATGGTCTGGCAAAGTTCCCAGTATTGTGTCGAAACGTTCCGTCGCTGGCGCTCATACCAGCGCGCAGGTTAAAGACAGGAAATGAAGTAAATCATGAAATCCTATCAACAGTGAGTTAGAAATGTTGGCAAACACATGATTTTCTATGGAACTCCACGAGTGTCGTATTGAGGTGATGAAAAAGAGATACAGACGGTAACAAAATAAATCAAAAAATATATAAATAGACTAATTTAAAAGGGTGAATAAATACAAAGTCCACATTTTATCTCAATTCTTGTGGTATACCATATAAATACACAAAACACACAAACATATATGTACAGTGGGGCAAAAAAGTATTTAGTCAGCCACCGATTGTGCAAGTTCTCCCACTTAAAATGATGACAGAGGTCTGTAATTTTCATCATAGGTTCACTTCAACTGTGAGAGACAGAATGTGAAAAAAAAGGAATTCACATTGTAGGATTTTTAAAGAATTTATTTGTAAATTATGGTGGAAAATAAGTATTTGGTCACTTCAAACAAGGAAGATCTCTGGCTCTCACAGACCTGTAACTTCTTCTTTAAGAAGCTCTTCTGTCCTCCACTCCTTACCTGTAGTAATGGCACCTGTTTGAAGTGGTTATCTGTATCAAAGACACCTGTCCACAGCCTCAAACAGTCACACTGCAAACTCCACTATGACCAAAGAGCTGTCGAAGGACACCAGGAAAAGAAGTGTAGACCTGGACCAGACTGTGAAGAGTGAGTCTACAATAGGCAAGCAGCTTTGTGTGGAAAAATCAACTGTGGGAGCAATTATCAGAAAATGGAAGACATACAAGACCACTGATCATCTCCCTCGATCTGGGGCTCCACGCAAGATCTCATCCCGTGGGGTCAAAATGATCATGAGAACGGTGAGCAAAAATCCCAGAACCCCACGGGGGGACCTGGTGAATGACCTGCAGGGAGCTGGGACCAAAGTAACAAAGGTTACCATCAGTAACTACAACGACAGGGAATCAAATCCTGCAGTGCCAGACGTGTCCCCCTGCTTAAGCCAGTGCATGTCCAGGTCTGAAGTCTGCCAGAGGGCACATGGATGATACAGCAGAGGATTGGGAGAATGTCATGTGGTCAGATGAAACCAAAGTAGAACTTTTTGGTATAAACTCAACTCATCGTGTTTGGAGGATGAAGAATACTGAGTTGCATCCCAAGAACACCAGACCTACTGTGAAGCATGGGGGTGGAAACATCATGCTTTGGGGCTGTTTTTCTGCTAAGGGGACAGGACGACTGATCCGTGTTCAGGAAAGAATGAATGAATCATGTATCGTGAGATTTTGAGCCAAAACCTCCTTCCATCAGTGAGAGCTTTGAAGATGAAACGTGGCTGGGTCTTCCAGCATGACAATGATCCCAAACACACCATCCATCCATCCATCCATCCGTCCGTCCGTCCGTCCGTCCGTCCATCCAAACGTGTGAACACTGGTAATCATTTTCAGTTTGATTAGATAAACAGTAGTTAAAACTTAAAAATATATATATATTTTCTCCACTAATAAATGATCCTGGTTGACTAGTTCTGCTAGTACATAAGTCAACAGAACCTCAGTCAGCAAAATACCAGCAGCCATGACATGTTCTTCAAGGTGGATTTCCAGCTTCCAAGTGTGATCCTGATGTTTCCAGGAGATGTTTTATTACATGATGATAGTGTTCTCTACCAGCATTTATCTTTGATGACAATATTATGGAAATAAAATATCTCTATGCCATGTTTTAAAAAAAACAACTGTTTATTGCTGTAAGTCTTAACCGTTGTGTTATCACTGGGTCAAGATGACCCAAAGGCCCCAAAAAAATGTGTTTGTGGTATCCCTTTGTGTTGTCTCTGGCTCAAGATGACCCGGAGGCCCTAAAAAAATGTGCATGTGGTATCCCCTGTGTTGTCTTTGTGTCACGATGACCTGAAAAAAATGTGTTTGTGGTATCCCTTGTGTCCTCTCTGGGTCAAGATGACCCAAAGGCCCAAAAAAATATGTTTGTGGTATCCCTTGTGTTGTTTCTGGGTCAAGATGACCTGAAGGCCTGAAAACAAATGTGTTAATGGTATCCCTTGTGTCCTCTCTGGGTCAAGATGACCCAAAGGCCCCCAAAAAATGTGTTTGTGGTATCCCTTGTGTTGTTTCTGGGTCAAGATGACCTGAAGGTCTGAGAACAAATGTGTTAATGGTATCCCTTGTGTTGTCTCTGAGTCAAGGTGATCCGAAGGCCCGAAAAAAAATTGTTTGTGGTATCTCTTGAGTTGTTTCTGTGTCAAGATGACCCAAAGGCCTGAAAACAAATGTATTTATAGTATCCCTTGTGTCCTCTCTGGGTCAAGATGACCCAAAGGCCCGAAAAAAAATGTGTTTGTGGTATCCCTTGGGATTTTCAAACGGCGGGCGTCTTTGTAGTTCTCATCGTCTACTCGTTTAAGCATGGTTTATCATCAATGCTGTCATATCCCTAAACCTAATGTTATTATAACTTGTCTGATACAATAAAACAACACTTAAAGATAATTTATAAATTCCAGTGTTTTTGTCTTTTATTTACTCGTCGATTGAACTGAACTTTTGTGGTCAATGTGTTGTAAAAACGCCTCGATGCAAAGCAAAAGTGAAAAGTTCAGGGAAAAACACACTTGCTCAAAAAGGAAACCGCTGATTTAAATGTTGTACAACAGAATTTGCAACTGGTACTTGCAGAACATCCTTCTGTCTCACGGAGGGTTGCGTTACCCGTGTGGGTGAGGAACCTCGGCTGTTATAAAGGTTCGACTGGTGGCAGCACACGATGAAAACGGGATCCGGTCTGAACAAAGGGATTTTGTGAAGAAGAAACTGGAAGTGTTTGTCTTTGCAAAAATGACCAGCTTCGGTGCAGCGATGGCCGTTGTCCTCGTGTCCGTCTGCCTCAAGTCGAGCTCCGCCGTCTCGCTCGGTGTGGTGAGCGAGTTTGTCAAAACTACTGTGGTGTCATGTTCTCAAGCCTCATGGTGTTCTTTGCAAATGTGTGTTTTCAAGGTGGTCCCGGTGAACGGTTGGGTCGACGTCAACACCGTGGGGGAAGTGAGCAGTGTCGACGCACTCGACGACAGTGTGAGTTCAGTGGACAGCGTTGTGTTCCTGAAAAGTGTCGTCCCAGAAAACAGCGTGATCCTGGTCTACGCCCTGGTGTCTGGTCTCGATGCAGTGAACAGTGTGGGTCAACAGAACAGTGTGGGTCAAGTGAACAGTGTGGGTCAACAGAACAGTGTGGGTCAACAGAACAGTGTGGGTCAAGTGAACAGTGTGGGTCAACAGAACAGTGTGGGTCAACAGAACAGTGTGGGTCAACAGAACAGTGTGGGTCAAGTGAACAGTGTGGGTCAAGTGAACAGTGTGGGTCAACAGAACAGTGTGGGTCAACAGAACAGTGTGGGTCAAGTGAACAGTGTGGGTCAACAGAACAGTGTGGGTCAAGTGAACAGTGTGGGTCAACAGAACAGTGTGGGTCAACAGAACAGTGTGGGTCAAGTGAACAGTGTGGGTCAACAGAACAGTGTGGGTCAACAGAACAGTGTGGGTCAACAGAACAGTGTGGGTCAAGTGAACAGTGTGGGTCAAGTGAACAGTGTGGGTCAACAGAACAGTGTGGGTCAACAGAACAGTGTGGGTCAAGTGAACAGTGTGGGTCAACAGAACAGTGTGGGTCAAGTGAACAGTGTGGGTCAACAGAACAGTGTGGGTCAACAGAACAGTGTGGGTCAAGTGAACAGTGTGGGTCAACAGAACAGTGTGGGTCAACAGAACAGTGTGGGTCAACAGAACAGTGTGGGTCAAGTGAACAGTGTGGGTCAAGTGAACAGTGTGGGTCAACAGAACAGTGTGGGTCAACAGAACAGTGTGGGTCAAGTGAACAGTGGGGGTCAACAGAACAGTGTGGGTCAACAGAACAGTGTGGGTCAACAGAACAGTGTGGGTCAAGTGAACAGTGTGGGTCAACAGAACAGTGTGGGTCAACAGAACAGTGTGGGTCAACAGAACAGTGTGGGTCAAGTGAAAAGTGTGGGTCAACAGAACAGTGTGGGTCAAGTGAACAGTGTGGGTCAACAGAACAGTGTGGGTCAACAGAACAGTGTGGGTCAAGTGAACAGTGTGGGTCAACAGAACAGTGTGGGTCAAGTGAACAGTGTGGGTCAACAGAACAGTGTGGGTCAAGTGAACAGTGTGGGTCAACAGAACAGTGTGGGTCAACAGAACAGTGTGGGTCAACAGAACAGTGTGGGTCAAGTGAACAGTGTGGGTCAACAGAACAGTGTGGGTCAAGTGAACAGTGTGGGTCAACAGAACAGTGTGGGTCAACAGAACAGTGTGGGTCAAGTGAACAGTGTGGGTCAACAGAACAGTGTGGGTCAACAGAACAGTGTGGGTCAAGTGAACAGTGTGGGTCAACAGAACAGTGTGGGTCAAGTGAACAGTGTGGGTCAACAGAACAGTGTGGGTCAAGTGAACAGTGTGGGTCAACAGAACAGTGTGGGTCAAGTGAACAGTGTGGGTCAACAGAACAGTGTGGGTCAACAGAACAGTGTGGGTCAACAGAACAGTGTGGGTCAAGTGAACAGTGTGGGTCAACAGAACAGTGTGGGTCAAGTGAACAGTGTGGGTCAACAGAACAGTGTGGGTCAACAGAACAGTGTGGGTCAAGTGAACAGTGTGGGTCAACAGAACAGTGTGGGTCAACAGAACAGTGTGGGTCAAGTGAACAGTGTGGGTCAACAGAACAGTGTGGGTCAAGTGAACAGTGTGGGTCAACAGAACAGTGTGGGTCAAGTGAACAGTGTGGGTCAACAGAACAGTGTGGGTCAAGTGAACAGTGTGGGTCAACAGAACAGTGTGGGTCAACAGAACAGTGTGGGTCAACAGAACAGTGTGGGTCAAGTGAACAGTGTGGGGGGGTTTCAACCATTTTAAATATAAAGTGTCATTCAGAGAATCTTTTAACTCAATCTATGTTGGAAAAAAATTAAACTATCTTAATTGTAACTAAAAACATACTTATACAACTAATTTACAAACTCTGAAACACAATAACAACTTCCTGGAAAAAGAAAATCACAATTTCTTGATTTTGATTTAATAAAAACAAAACTTTAAAGCAGATTTTGTACAAAAAAAAACAAAAGAAAAAACAGGATACAAGACTATTACAAAGAGAATAAAAAAGAGGTTCCTGGAGGTTTTTAGAATCTACACGTATGTTTGCAGTAACTTAATAACTAGTTAATATCTTCAATGTTTATCATTCATCAATAAATAATCTAGAGTTTTATTGTTGATGAACAGCATTTGGAATGAACCAAAACGATATTTGTTTAACCCTTGGCTTATATCATGGTAAAAAAAATGTGTTTGTGGTGTCCCTTGTGTTTTCTGAGGGTCAAGATGAACCGAAGGACGGAAAACAAATGTGTTTGTGGAATCCCTTGTATTGTCTCAGGGTCAAGATGACCCAAAGGCCTGAAAACAAATGTGTCTTTTTTTCGAGCCTTTGGGTCACCTTGACCCTGAGACAATACAAGGAACACAAGTCTAAGTCAATGAACAGTCAACAAAACACAAGTGTCAGGTCGGATTGTTATTAATAAAAGCAGATTTGAGAAACATGACCTAATAAAAATATTTTATTTCAATAATATTGTCATCAAAGATGAATTCTGGTAGAGAACTCTAGTGCAAACATCATGTAATAAAAACCTCTCCTGGATCGATAAAGAAACGAAGACAGGCAGTTTTGTGACACAAATTACGCAAGAATCTCCGCTGGAGTTTCCCAACATCAGGATCACAATTGGAAGCTGGAAATCCACCTGCATTTGGACTCAGTTAGTACAAAGTAGCAGATTCCAGGAAAATATACCTTGGATATGACAGGAATAGGTAGTGACACAAATACAAACTGTTGTGCAATTTTAGATCAGTTAAACCAGATCAATTTCAACATTTCCTTTGGGATTCCCCTCAGGAATGTCACGGATGCTGGGAAACCAGTGGTGCTGCTGGTGAAGCAACAGAACCTCAGTCAGTATAAAAACCAGCAGCTCTTCACAGTCCACCATCAGACAGAAGAAGAATCATCGAGAACCTCAAGCATTGGAACATGAAGACTTTCAGTGTTGCACTTGTTGTGGCCGTGGTGGTGCTTGTTGTTTGTGTCCACCAGAGTTCTGCTGTTCCACTCACTGAGGTCAGATCATGGAAGATGTTTGGATGGTTTTAGGAAGAGTTTTGATGCTTAATGACGACATGTTCTTCAAGGTGGAGGAACAGGAGGAGATGCTGAGTGAAAGTCCGGCTGCAGAACAAGAGCAGATGTCCTTCAACATGTGGGAGGTTCGTTCACTTCAGAAGTTCTTAGTAACTGATGGAAACACGTAAAGAAAACTGGATTATTTTCTCTCTCACAGATGCCTCAAATCAGACACAAACGTGGCATCAAGTGTCGAATCTGCTGTGGTTGTTGTTCTCCTGGAACATGTGGAATCTGCTGCAGAAAGAGGTCCTGAATATCTCCTTTTATTCCTACGACTTTCAACCTTATATCAAGTTTTGTTTTCAATAAATCCATGTAAAGTTTAGAAAGTTAATATATGTTTTTCTTTTTCACAAGTTAATTAATTCAATAGTTTAATAATATTGATTAAAGGATTTATCAACATATGTGATTGAATTTATGTTTATTTGTTTCCTCTAAAAATAAACATCAGAAAAAAGGGTTTAAATGTTTCTCTTTGTGACTCAATAAATCAACAAATGTAGATTTTTAATCATTCATAAAAATAATATAGATATAGATATATATGTCTTGTTGCAACTTCACAATATGTTTTTGATTCATCATAAATAAAAGATGGTGATAAAAACAAAATGATTGACCAAATGAACAGTGTGTGTGTTGTTGTTATGTGTGACTCTATTGTATCATCAGTGTGTGTGTTGTTGTTATGTGTGACTCTATTGTATCATCAGTGTGTGTGTGTTGTTGTGATGTGTGACTCGATTGTATCATCAGTTTGTGTGTGTTGTTGTGATGTGTGACTCTATTGTATCATCAGTGTGTATGTGTTGTTGTTATGTGTGACTCTATTGTATCATCAGTGTGTGTGTGTTGTTGTGATGTGTGACTCTATTGTATCATCAGTGTGTGTGTGTTGTTGTGATGTGTGACTCTATTGTATCATCAGTGTGTGTGTGTTGTTGTGATGTGTGACTCTATTGTATCATCAGTGTGTGTGTGTTGTTGTGATGTGTGACTCTATTGTATCATCAGTGTGTGTGTGTTGTTGTGATGTGTGACTCTATTGTATCATCAGTGTGTGTGTGTTGTTGTGATGTGTGACTCCATTGTATCATCAGTGTGTGTGTGTTGTTGTGGTGTGTGACTCTATTGTATCATCAGTGTGTATGTGTTGTTGTTATGTGTGACTCTATTGTATCATCAGTGTGTGTGTGTTGTTGTGATGTGTGACTCTATTGTATCATCAGTGTGTGTTGTTGTGATGTGTGACTCTATTGTATCATCAGTGTGTGTGTGTGTTGTTGTGATGTGCGACTCTATTGTATCATCAGTGGGTGTGTGTTGTTGTGATGTGTGACTCTATTGTATCATCAGTGTGTGTGTGTTGTTGTGATGTGTGACTCTATTGTATCATCAGTGTGTGTGTTGTTGTGATGTGTGACTCTATTGTATCATCAGTGTGTGTGTGTGTGTTGTGATGTGGGACTCTATTGTATCATCAGTGTGTGTGTGTTGTTGTGATGTGTAACTCTATTGTATCATCAGTGTGTGTGTGTTGTGATGTGTGACTCTATTGTATCATCAGTGTGTGTGTTGTTGTGATGTGTGACTCTATTGTATCATCAGTGTGTATGTGTTGTTGTTATGTGTGACTCTATTGTATCATCAGTGTGTGTTGTTGTGATGTGTGACTCTATTGTATCATCAGTGTGTGTGTGTTGTTGTGATGTGTGACTCTATTGTATCATCAGTGTGTGTGTGTGTGTTGTGATGTGTGACTCTATTGTATCATCAGTGTGTGTGTGTGTTGTGATGTTTGACTCTATTGTATCATCAGTGTGTGTGTGTGTTGTTGTGATGTGTGACTCTATTGTATCATCAGTGTGTGTGTGTGTGTTGTGATGTGTGACTCTATTGTATCATCAGTGTGTGTGTTGTGATGTGTGACTCTATTGTATCATCAGTGTGTGTGTGTGTGTGTGTGTGTGTTGTGATGTGTGACTCTATTGTATCATCAGTGTGTGTGTGTGTGTTGTGATGTGTGACTCTATTGTATCATCAGTGTGTGTGTGTGTGTGTTGTGATGTGTGACTCTATTGTATCATCAGTGTGTGTGTGTGTGTTGTGATGTGTGACTCTATTGTATCATCAGTGTGTGTGTGTGTGTTGTGATGTGTGACTCTATTGTATCATCAGTGTGTGTGTGTGTGTTGTGATGTGTGACTCTATTGTATCATCAGTGTGTGTGTTGTGATGTGTGACTCTATTGTATCATCAGTGTGTGTGTGTGTTGTTGTGATGTGTGACTCTATTGTATCATCAGTGTGTGTGTGTGTGTGTTGTGATGTGTGACTCTATTGTATCATCAGTGTGTGTGTGTGTTGTTGTGATGTGTGACTCTATTGTATCATCAGTGTGTGTGTGTGTTGTGATGTGTGACTCTATTGTATCATCAGTGTGTGTGTGTGTTGTGATGTGTGACTCTATTGTATCATCAGTGTGTGTGTGTGTTGTGATGTGTGACTCTATTGTATCATCAGTGTGTGTGTGTTGTTGTGATGTGTGACTCTATTGTATCATCAGTGTGTGTGTGTTGTTGTGATGTGTGACTCTATTGTATCATCAGTGTGTGTGTGTGTTGTGATGTGTGACTCTATTGTATCATCAGTGTGTGTGTGTTGTGATGTGTGACTCTATTGTATCATCAGTGTGTGTGTTGTTGTGATGTGTGACTCTATTGTATCATCAGTGTGTGTGTGTGTTGTGATGTGTGACTATATTGTATCATCAGTGTGTGTGTGTGTTGTGATGTGTGACTATTGTATCATCAGTGTGTGTGTGTGTTGTGATGTGTGACTCTATTGTATCATCAGTGTGTGTGTGTGTTGTGATGTGTGACTCTATTGTATCATCAGTGTGTGTGTGTGTTGTGATGTGTGACTCTATTGTATCATCAGTGTGTGTGTGTTGTGATGTGTGACTCTATTGTATCATCAGTGTGTGTGTTGTTGTGATGTGTGACTCTATTGTATCATCAGTGTGTATGTGTTGTTGTTATGTGTGACTCTATTGTATCATCAGTGTGTGTTGTTGTGATGTGTGACTCTATTGTATCATCAGTGTGTGTGTGTTGTTGTGATGTGTGACTCTATTGTATCATCAGTGTGTGTGTGTGTGTGTTGTGATGTGTGACTCTATTGTATCATCAGTGTGTGTGTGTGTTGTGATGTGTGACTCTATTGTATCATCAGTGTGTGTGTGTTGTGATGTGTGACTCTATTGTATCATCAGTGTGTGTGTTGTTGTGATGTGTGACTCTATTGTATCATCAGTGTGTATGTGTTGTTGTTATGTGTGACTCTATTGTATCATCAGTGTGTGTTGTTGTGATGTGTGACTCTATTGTATCATCAGTGTGTGTGTGTTGTTGTTGTGTGTGACTCTATTGTATCATCAGTGTGTGTGTGTGTTGTGATGTGTGACTCTATTGTATCATCAGTGTGTGTGTGTGTTGTGATTTGTGACTCTATTGTATCATCAGTGTGTGTGTGTGTTGTGATGTGTGACTCTATTGTATCATCAGTGTGTGTGTGTGTTGTGATGTGTGACTCTATTGTATCATCAGTGTGTGTGTGTTGTTGTGATGTGTGACTCTATTGTATCATCAGTGTGTGTGTGTGTTGTGATGTGTGACTCTATTATATCATCAGTGTGTATGTGTGTTGTGATGTGTGACTCTATTGTATCATCAGTGTGTTTGTGTTGTGATGTGTGACTCTATTGTATCATCAGTGTGTGTGTGTGTTGTGATGTGTGACTCTATTGTATCATCAGTGTGTGTGTGTTGTTGTGATGTGTGACTCTATTGTATCATCAGTGTGTGTGTGTGTTGTGATGTGTGACTCTATTGTATCATCACTTAGGAAATGTTCTGACGCGGTCATGGGCCGAAGACTTTTAATACCCAAGAGGAGCAAACGCTCAGTGGATTCGGTGGAAGAGGTACATTTGATTGAACTAATAACAGGTTGAAATATCTTCGAGCCAGGGGGGGGAAAAAAAAAAAGCAAAAAAAAAAAAAAATTTTGAGTGTTTTTTTGGGGAAACCGGGGAAAAATTTTTTTTTTTTTTTTTTTTTTCCAAAAAAATATTTTTTTTTTGAAAAGGGGAGGGCCGGGGGGGGGGGGGAAAGAGGGGGGTTATGGGGATTTTTTTTTTTTTTTTTTCCCCCCCACCACAAACCACCACACCACAAAAAAAAAAAAAAAAATTTTTAAAAAAAAAAATTTATAATATTTTATTTTTTTTTTTTTTTTTTTTTTTTTTTTATCAAAAAAAAATTCTTCTCCCGCCGCCCCCGCCCCCCCCCCCCCTTGGGGGAGCCCCCCCCCCAACCCAAAAAAAGATTTGGGGGGGGGGGGGGGGAAAACTGAGTTATCTATTATAACCTCAGGTTCTGCGAGTTGGTGCGAAGCCCTCCAACGGCTTCGCTATGGGTTTACCCCGAGGCACCGCCTCGTCTCTGAGAAAGCTTAATGAACTCGCCACCCAGCAGGGGGCAGTACCTTCCTATAAAGGCGGGCAGCACCCGCCGCACTTTCTCCAACTGAAAACTCAGCGAGAAGGGCGGCCGCTGGGCGACGAGGTTGGAGGGCTTCGCACCAACTCGCAGAACCTGAGGTTATAATAGATAACTCAGGGGTTCTGCTTCATTGGTGCTCCGCCCTCCAACGGCTTCGCTATGGGTTTACCCAAAAGGCGAAGCCTGACGGGATAAATGTACCCCCAGCTGGACGCCTGCTCCTGGAGCAGCATCACTAGGGCCCCGCCGGCCCAGGGCCCAAACCCACTTGAGCCGTGGGCCCTGAGGGGGGCACAACAGCGCTCAAGACAGTATGAGCTACTGATCCCGCCGTTACGTCGAGGAGATAGGCCTTAGCGAAGGTAGACGTGGACGCCCAAGAGGCAGCAGAGCAGATATCCTCTGCTGCCACACCCCGCAAAAGAGCCACTGAGGCTGCCACGCCACGGGTGGAATGTGCCCTCAGACCGCTAGGAGCGGATCCACCCGCTGCTCGGTAGGCACGGATAATGGCCGATCTCACCCAATGAGAGAACCTCTGGGGGGAGAGCGCCTCTCCCCGCCGGCATCTACCGTGGCAGACAAAAAGGGCATCAGAGCGCCTAAACTCGGCCACCCGCCGCAAGTAACAGGCCAACGCCCTCACTGGACACAACAGGTGGAGACGCTCCTGACCCGGGTCCGAGTGAGGCGGCGGGTGAAAGGCCCGCAGCGTGAAGGTCGTCGCCCGGAACAAGGAACTCAGAATCTTCGGGCGGAACGCTGGGTTAGGACGCAAAGACACCGAAGACTCCTCGACGCCAAAGGAAAGACACTCAGGGCTAATGGAGAGGGCACAAAGCTCACTTGCTCTCTTCGTGGTTGTTAGTGCCAGAAGGAGCGATACCTTGAAAGACAAGATATCCAATGGGACTTGGTCAAGAGGCTCGAAGGTCGGCCCTGTGAGAGAGTCCAGTACCAACTGGAGATCCCACTGAGGGCTGGAAGGCCTTGCAGGAGGTCGAAGCCTGCAGGCACCCCGCAGGAAACGCGCCACCAAAGGGTGGGCGCGAACCGAAGCACCCTCAAAACCGACGTGCCTCGTCGCTATGGCTGATGCGAACACTCTCAGTGTCGCCACAGTCCGCCCGTTATCCAGCAAATGTTGCAGGAAAGACAGGATAGCGGAGACCAAACAAGAGCTGGGGTCCAAGGACCTGTCTGAACACCAGCGGGAGAATATCCCCCACTTTGAGGCATAAAGCCTACGTGTTGATGGGGCCCGGGCGTTCTCCAGCGTGTGGAGAACGTCCGGGTCCAGGGTCCCGATCAGCTCGTCCCGTGCAGGAGCCACACCTTGAGAGGCCGGCCCAGCACCGGGGGCGCTGTCAGTGTCCCCCCCGCCTGACACAGGGCAGCGGGGCCCCAAGGGATGGCCCACGGGGCCCCGACCGCCATGCGCACCAGCTCTGGGAACCAGAGCGCCCCCGGGGAGTCTGGTGCCACTAGAATTAACCTCAGCCCCCCCCGCCTCGTCCTCCGAATCAGGGGGAGAAGGAGCCGCGGAGGAGGGAAGGCGAACAGCAGACCGACCGGCCACCTCGAATGGGCTAAAGCGTCCACGCCTAGTGGGGGCGGTCCGAAGCCCTGAGGGAGAACCAAAGAGGGCATTTGAAGTTCTCCTTGCTGGCGAAGAGGTCTGCAACCGGGTGACCGAATCGAGACCAGATCTCGCTTGCCACTGCCTCGGACAGACCCCATTCGTCCTGGACGGCCCCCCTCGACAGTCTGTCCGCTACTGCATTCAGCTCGCCCGGGACGTGCTGGGCTCTGAGCGAAAGCAGGTGACAGTCCGCCCACAGCCAAATCTTCCTTGCCACACACAGAAGGGCTGGGGATCTGACTCCACCTTGGCGATTTACGTACGCCACGGCGGTGGAGCTGTCTGAAAATACTAGGACGTTGGACTGTGACAGTTGGGGAGAGAGGTGAAGCAGGACATTGTGAATCGCCTTCAGCTCTAGCCAGTTTATGTGTCTGAGCACCGGACTGCTCCAGACCCCACTGGCATAGGCCTGACCCGAGGTGCCTCCCCAACCTGTCAGGGAAGCGTCTGTGAACACTTGAGTGTAACGAAGGACGCAACCCAATGGAACTCTCCGCCTGAGGTTGGCGTGAGAGTTCCAGAACTGGATGTCCTGCAAAACCCGAGCGGGAAGGCGCACTTTCCGACCTCTTTCCCGCTTGAGGTCTAGCTTGAGACGACCAAACCATCTCTGAAGCTCCCTCATGTGCAGCAAGCCCAGCCGAACAACCGTGTGGGCTGCCGCCATGAGCCCCAGGAGGGACATAACAGTGCCTGCTGTTGTCACGTGACACCGAGCTTCCAGCAACTGTGTTGTCAGTCGGAGAATGGGCTGGATACGCACGTCCGGGAGGCGCGCGTATCCTTCCTCCGAGTTCAACAGTACCCCCAGGTAAACTAACTGTTGAACTGGAGTCAGAGCGCTCTTGCTGAGGTTCACTGTGAACCCCAGGGTGGCAATATGGCTCAACACCTTCTGTGTGTGAGCGTAACTTTCTGCCTCTGACCTGGCAAGGATCAACCAGTCGTCCAGATAGGTCAAGATCCTTACCCCACTCACTCTCAAAGGCTCCACTGCCGCTTCCACACACTTGGTGAAGGTCCTGGGTGCCAGAGAGTAGCCGAACGGAAGTCGAGTGTACTGAAACACCCGACCCTCGAGGGCGAAACGCAAGTACTTTCGATGTCTCTTGACTATCGGTATGTGAAAGTACGCGTCGGTCAGGTCGATAGATGTCATCCAATCTCCTGGACATACACCTGAAAGCAGTTTCTTGACCGTCAACATGCGAAACGGGCGGGTAGCTATGAACTTGTTCAAATAGCTGAGGTCCAGAATGGGCCTCCAACCCCCGGTCTTCTTCGCCACGAGGAAGTACCGGGAGTAAAACCCTGACATCATCTCGGCTGCAGGGACCAGTTCTACGACCTCCTTCTGCAGCAGAGTAGACACCTCGTTTCTCAGACAGGATAGTTTCTCCTGCTCCACCATACGCGTCCAGAGAATCCCTGAAAAACGCGGGGGTTGACGGGCAAACTGTAGCGCATAGCCCCGCCTGATTACTCCCCCCAGCCAAGTGGGTCCTAGAAGTAAAACCAGGCGACTCCAAGCCGAATAATGTTCTGTCAGAACCGCAGCCCTGGCGAACCTTGGGTAGTCCTCCGGCCCGCCCCCCATGGACGGGCCGTAGACGAAAGGGCATCACACAAGCCGCGTCTCTATCTCTTGAATCCACAGAGCATGTACTCGAGTTGGATTCACTAGAACCCCCACTCTCATACATAAAAGCCGGCTCTGTGGGAGAAGCGCGCAAGTGCGCGTGAGACACCTCAGATGCGCGTCGTGCGTGTTTCCTTCCCCCCCCGGAAGTCTTCCCAACTCCCTGAGCACTTCTTAGTGTCACCGGAGCTGACAAAACCCGCGATGTGGAGGAAAGCGCTGGAGAATTAACCCGGAGCTGAAGTGAGTTAGGTCGCGCGCGCGTCGGCACCGCATCACTCACCCGGTCCCGTACATTCTCCAGCCCCGCTGGCGGTCCCGACCTGTTCGTCACTCGTGAGATCCGACCGCCACGCACCTCTCCAGTTGATCGACCAGACGGGACGGAAGTTCCTCGCCCTCGCCTGGTCTCAGAACGGCGAAAAAACTCGCGCGTAAAAACACCAGGTTGCGTCAGTTCCATGGCGCTTCTCCGCCGCCAAACGTGACGTCCTCCACGGTGCCAGTGTTTGTAGACAGCGCTGTGGGGGAAGGAACAACCTCCGGTTAACATAGACATGTCCGGACAAGTTCCACTCACCTCATCAGCTGTCACGCTCTGTCGGGCACGAGCGCTGGTCGACGCGGAAGTAAACACAGCTGATTCAGCCGGTCTCGCGGACCTCTGCTCGTCTGTAAACAAAACACATGTGGTTGGAGTCTGCCCCTCATTCGTGTGGACAGACTCCGTTATTGCAGTCTCGGTATGACCCGGACGAAGGGGTTTAAAACCTCCTTCGGACTGTGTTATGAGAGGGAAAATCACGCCGTCTATGACCGGCGGAGCATGTTAGCTTAGCATTAGCGGCGAAAGTTTCTAATGACGCCTGTGAATACGTCACACTCACAGGCGGAAACACATGCACGCTACCAACCTCTCTCTCATAACGAACCACAGAAACGTCATACGTTCTTTTGTTTTTATTTACATAAAGCCCTTTGAAAGAGTAAGGGGGAGGAGGGCTCCCCCGAGACGAAGCCTCGACGCCCCTGCGTCCTCGCCGCTGCGGGTCCCTCCTCCGCTGGCTCCGCTGCGGCTGCTGGCTCCGCTGCTGGCTCCTCGGCTCCTGCTGCGGAACCCGGCGACGCTCGCTCGTCGCCTGCCGCGGCTGTTGCCGTTGCTGCTGGTGCTGCTGGGGCGGCTGGCTCTGGTGACGCTTCCCCCCGCACCAGCTGATGGGGCCGACGAACGGGCTCTCCGTCTCCGAGCGCCGGACCCCCGTCGCGCCTCGTCCTCACGCCCATGCAGGTGATGGCGGAGCTGCGCCGACTCCTGCTGCGCTGCCTCCTGCCGGGCCACGACGTTCCGGAGCTCCGGACCGAACAGCGAGTCCTCCGTAATTGGTCCGTCCAGGAGGAGCCTCCGGTCTCTCTCCGGCAGCGCTGTGGCCAGGTCTAGCCACAGGTGCCGGTGGCCCAGCTGTCCAGCGTCGCGTAGACCTCCTCCCAGGATCGCGTACGCCTGCGACATCCGGAGGAGCGCAGCCACCGAGTCCTTGACTTCCTCCAACTCCGAAGGTCCAAGGTCGTCTCGGTCCACGGTGAGCCTGTCGAGCGCACCGCACAGGAGAGCCATGTTGTTCGCGAGGGAGACCACCTGCGTCCCCCCCTTGTAGGATCGGTTGAACAACATTGCCGTCAACCTGTCTTCAGCTCTAGGCAGAGCTACAGGGCGGCCTGGCCACAGTCGAGCCCCCGGGTCGAGGGCGGCACGTACCGCATCCGAGGGTTCCGGGACACCGCGCCGCCAGTCCACCCCGTCCACACGGCAATAGGGTCCGTAGGATCCTACGGGAGGCCCTGAAGCCATGGGAGAGGCAGACCCTCGCCGCGCGTAGCCCCAGATTTCGTCCAGCTTAGGACAAATAACCCCCGGAACAGCAGGCCTGCGCGCTTCGTTCCGCCCGACCTTCACTCCGCATGTAAACGGTGGTGGCGCGAGTGGAGGCACGGGGGGGAGCTCGACCTCCATGCGGTTCGCCGCGGCGGTGAATATGCGCGGCAGGGCGTCAAGCGGGTAGCGAGGAGCCGGCCCGGCTCCCCCGACCGCTTCGACGTCCCCCGGCTCGGAACCGAACAGGGTGCTCGGATCCGCCTCATAACACCGCCGGTCGTCCTCCTCGTCGTAGTCGGCCCACGACCTGGCTGGAGGACGCGGCGTGCGCCGACGGGCCTCGTATGCTCCCCGTCTCTTCCGGACCTCCTCGGGAAGCATACGGCAGGCCCCACAATCCGCAACCGCGTGATCTGGGCCTAGACAAACGAAGCAGAGCACATGTGTGTCCCCCCTCCCCAGGGGGGTGTCACACGTTAAACACACAGACACGTCTACGTCCACGCTCATGCTTACGTCCGCCATGCTGTAACCAGGAGCTTTCTCGCTGAGTTGAAAATGGAGAAAGTGCGGCGGGTGCTGCCCGCCTTTATAGGAAGGTACTGCCCCCTGCTGGGTGGCGAGTTCATTAAGCTTTCTCAGAGACGAGGCGGTGCCTCGGGGTAAACCCATAGCGAAGCCGTTGGAGGGCGG
Source organism: Callionymus lyra (assembly GCA_016630915.1). NCBI lineage: Eukaryota > Metazoa > Chordata > Actinopteri > Syngnathiformes > Callionymidae > Callionymus > Callionymus lyra. The sequence continues at coordinate 24,183 of JACEEU010000981.1, forward strand.
AGCACCAATGAAGCAGAACAGCAGGGGGCGGGACTAACAAGACACAGCTGGGAACAATTACAACTCAGACAGGGGGAAGTAAGACTAGCACAGACACAGAAGGGAGCTGATTTCACAATAAAACCGGAAACACAAGGAGGAACAAGTAGACTCCATGACAGTACCCCCCTCTCAATGGACCGCCTCCGGCGGACCCAGGCCAGCCGGGCCGCCCAAAGAGAGGGGGA
>JACEEU010000982.1:0-15000 GCA_016630915.1 Callionymus lyra
GAATGAGGGAGGGAACATGGAGAGAATGAGGGAACATGAGGAGAGCAGGAGGGAACATGGAGAGAATGAGGGAACATGAAGAGCAGGAGGGACAAGGAGGAGGATAAAGAAAGAAAAGAATGAGTAAAGAATTGGTAGAGACAATAAAACAAATCTCTACATCCTGAATGAATGTCTTCCCTCTGAGGGAACATTTTTGACCCTGTCCTTCAGTCCAGTCTCAAGGTCATTGAAACAGTTCACTGAAGACATTTTCCTTTGAAGCTCAAACCGTTGTCGGTGGAAAGAGAAGATGAAAATAAAACGACATCAGATGATTTTATTTATGTTTATTTGTTGCTGTGGAGGAATGTTCGGGAGAACATTTGAGTCGAGGTTTGAGCCTGAGATGTTCTTCACCAACATGGACTTTGACTGTCAATGGAGGAGAAAAACATCTCAGCTGGTTTAGGAGCACAATCATCTGAAAACCTTTATTACAGTAACAAAATAAAGTGAAATAAAATAAAATAAAATGAAATAAAGAGAAATAAAATAAAATAAAGTGAAATAAAATAAAATAAAATAAAATAAAATAAAATAAAATAAAAATAAAAAAATAAAATAAAATAAAATAAAATAAAATAAAATAACATACAATAAAATAAAATGAAGCAGTGAGTCAAATGACCAGTTCAACTGTGCAGAGTTTGTGGTCATTTTGAAGGTCAAAAAAGGTGTGTTTGCGTCTGTGTTCAAACGATTGTGTTTCATATTTTGTTCTAGAAAAAGACCTTCAGTCCAGCAACATTCACATGTGTGTGTGACGACACACCAGTGTTACACACTGTTGTTGAGATGAATGTGATTATTTTCTACTTTCTTTCTATGAAACTTTCTTGGTGTGTGTTTCATCAGCTGATAAGACTTTTATCTTCAGGAAAGTTTTTTTTTTTTTTTAAAAAAAAAAAAAAAAAAAAAACATTCCCAAAAAAAAAAAAACCCCCCCCCGGACGGCTGCCTCTTCCAGTAGCTCCGCAGCAATTTCTATAATTTTCTGTTTTTTATTAATTTTTTACTATAATCTTTTTAAATGGATACTTTTGAACATGGAAAGAATCGTCTTGTTTACTCAAGAGAGGATCTACTGTCGCTGAAGTCAATGGCACGGGCTGGAGATCGCCACAAGATCCCGATCGAACTTCAGCGCCGTTACAGAGGCTGTCGGGCAGGGAAGCGGCTAAAGGCTAAGCTAACGGACAATCGGAGACGTCACAGACCAACGATCCCAACGATCACGATGGGGAACGTCAATTCACTGACGAATAAGATGGACGAGCTGTCTGCCCTCAACAACCAGCGGATCTACAGAGAGAGCAGCTTGTTGATCTTCACGGAGACGTGGCTCACTCAGCTGACTCCGGACTCACACGTGGATCTGCCTGGTTTCAGCACCATCAGAGCGGACAGAGACGCGCGCGCGTGTGGGAAGCGCAGAGGAGGAGGTCTGATCATGTACGTGAATAAACGCTGGTGTAGCCCGGGACACGTTACTGTAAAGAAAGTCTCTTGTTGTCAAGATTTAGAACTGTTGGCTGTCAGCATGCGTCCATATTATCTACCGCGTGAGTTCAGTCACGTGATCGCGCTGTGTGTCTACATTCCTCCGAGCGCTGCGGCTGCATCTGCCTGTGAGAAGATCCACACAATGACAGCTCGACTTCAGAATCAACATCCTGACGCGTTTATCATCATCTCTGGAGACTTTAATCATGCCAACCTGGACTCTACTCTGCCTACTTTCCATCAGGCCGTGGATTGTCCCACCAGGAATAACAGGACAATTGACCTTCTTTATTCCAACTTGAAGGACGCCTACAGAGCCAAACCTCTTCCTCCACTTGGAAGGTCCGATCACAACCTGGTCCACCTTCAGTCACAGTACACTCCTCTGGTGCAGAGACAGACTGTGACCACTAAGACAATCAGAAAGTGGACACCAGCTGTGGAGGACGCCATCAGAGACTGCTTTGAAACAACAGACTGGGATGTGCTGCTGAGGTCTCATGGTGAGGACATCGAGGGACAGACACACTGTCTAACAGATTATTTAAATTTCTGTTTGGACGTTGTCGCCCTACTAAGACTGTCCGCTGTTACCCTAATAATAAACCGTGGGTAACAAAGGAGGTCAAGGATGTCCTTAACAGGAAGAAAGTGGCATTCAGGAGCAGAGACAGGGACGCCATGAGGTCAGCTCAGCAGGAGGTGAAGCGATGCTTGAAGGAGGCAAAGGACACCTACAGGAGGAGGTTGGAGGAGAAGCTGAGCCGAGAAGAAATAAGAGAGGTCTGGGATGGTGTTAAAACCATCACTGGACACAAGACCAAGGCCTCTCTGACTGCAGTGGACACGGTGGATGAGGCAAATGGACTGAACAACTTTTTCAACAGGTTTGAGCAGGTCACCTCACCCTCACTGCTGCCCGCCTCAGGACCTGCCCCACCTTCTTGTGCCCCCCCAGCTCCACAGAACCACTTCCCAGCTTCACCTCACTCCAGGTACAGGATGTACTTCGGAGGATTCGTCCAGGGAAGGCTGCTGGTCCTGATAAGGTGTCTGCTCGACTGCTAAAGACCTGCGCTGCTGAACTAGCTGAGCCACTCCAGCATGTCTTCAACCTCAGTCTACGGCTGGGGAAAGTACCAACTCTGTGGAAGACTTCCTGTATCGTTCCAGTCCCTAAAAAGATCCGACCGAGTGTGCTGAACGATTACAGACCGGTGGCACTGACTTCGCAGCTGATGAAGACACTGGAGCGGCTGGTCCTCAAACATCTTACGCCACAAGTCCAGCACACAAGACCCCCTGCAGTTTGCCTACCAGCCAGCAGTTGGTGTGGAAGATGCCATCCTTCACCTCCTGCATCGGACCTACTCCCACTTGGATAAAGGAAGCGGTTCAGTGAGAATCCTGTTCCTGGACTTTTCTAGTGCCTTCAACACTATCCAACCCACTCTGCTGCAGGACAAACTGACTAAGATGCATGTGGACCCTGGTCCGGTCTCCTGGATTACGGACTATCTTTTAGTGCGCCCCCAGAGTTTCCGGGCTAAAGAAAACCAATTTTGCCCCAATTTGTGGGGGGGGGGGCACCCCCGGGGCGAGAACGGGCCCCCCCCCCCCCCCCCCCCCCCCCCCCCCTCCCCCCCCCCCCCCACAACACCCCCCCTCCCCCCCCCCCAGGAAGGCGCCCCCCCCCCTCCTGGTGTTTGGGGCCCCCCCCGCCAACCCCAGAAGGGGGCAGAGAGGGGACTATGTAGGTTGTGGGGGGGGGGCCGCCCACCCCCCCAGCTGAACACCTCAAAAACCAAGGAGCTGGTCTTGGATTTCGGGAGGTCCAGGACAAAGCCACGTCCAGTGTCCATCAGAGGCGACGAGGTGGAGATAGTGGACAACTATAAGTACCTCGGTGTGTGGATGGACAGTAAACTGGACTGGTCCTGCAACACAGACCATGTGTATAAGAAGGTTCAGAGCAGACTGTACTTTCTGAGGAGGCTTCGTTCATTTAACATCTGCAAGAAGCTCCTCTGCATGTTCTACCAGTCTGTGGTGGCCAGTGTCCTGTTCTATGCTGTGGTGTGTTGGGGTGGAAATGTGTCCAAGAGGAGTGTCAACAGGTTGGACAGGTTGATCAGGAGGGCTGGTTCTGTGGTTGGAATGAAGCTGGACTCACTGGTGACAGTTGCTGAGAGGAGATCATTGAACAAACTACTGTCCATCATGGACGATGACAGTCATCCTCTCAGCACTGTCATCAGTGAGCAGAGAAGCAGAATGAGTGCACGAATGCTCCTACCCAGGTGCAAAACAAATAGACTCAGGGACTCATTCATCCCTCGGGCTATTAAATTGTACAATTCTGAGTTCGGGGGCAGGAGTGGAGTGAAAGTATCTGGATGTTCTGTTCCATGTTAGTCTTTGTATCTTTGTCTTTGTTGTTTTTCTTTCCTTGACATATGTTCTTTGTCTTTGTCTTTAGACTTAGATTGTGTCATCTTGTTCTTCCTCTTTATGTTCTTCTTATTTTATTTTTTATGTATTATTTTTTATTGTTTATGAAAAATTGCTGGCTATTGTAAAAAAACAATTTCCCAAAGGAGACCTCCTGAGGGATCAATAAAGTTTTACCTTACCTTACCTTACCTTAAAGTGTTTATCGCTGTGATTTATTCCTGGTGCGTCTCATGAATTGGAATCTCCTCACAGGCGTGGGATTAAATCAAGTGTGCGCCGCTAGAATGTTGATGTGCTCACGAGCCACAAGTCACGCTGCAGACTTTCTGTGGCGAGTCAAAGTTCACAGTGTTTGGATGGGTCTGACCTGCAGGGTCAAGGTCAAACTCATGCTTCAACACAACCATGTTGTTGATTGACAGCTGCAGTGACGACAAAAGTCAAATGTTTCGTTGGATCAACTAAAAATCCTTTTATTACAACAATTGTTTGAGAAATAAAAGAGTCAATGAATGTGTTTTTAATCACAGACACATCAACACAAACCCTTGTTTTATCAACGTCCATGTTGTCAACGACGTCAACACGTCACGAGTGTCCAGGAAGTTTCACACGAGCTCCTCGACAGAAGCTCAGGGTGAAATGAATCCAATTATTCCAGGAAGAGTTTGAGAAAGAATGACAAGAGCTCAAGGGTCGAGCGGCAGCTCATCCAATTACTGCGGATCCTGGACAGAGAGTGAGGAAGAAAGTGATGGTGCAGGTGTGTGTGCAGGTGTGTGTGCAGGTGTGTGTGCAGGTGTGTGCAGGTGTGTGTGCAGGTGTGTGTGTGTGCAGGTGTGTGCAGGTGTGTGTGCAGGTGTGTGCAGTGTGTGCAGGTGTGTCGGTGTGTGCAGGTGTGTGTGCAGGTGTGTGCAGGTGTGCAGTGTGCAGGTGTGTGTGCAGGTGTGTGCAGGTGTGCAGGTGTGTGCAGGTGTGTGCAGGTGTGTGCAGGTGTGTGTGCAGGTGTGTGTCAGGTGTGTGTGCAGGTGTGTGTGCAGGTGTGCAGGTGTGTGCAGTGTGTGTGCAGGTGTGTGCAGGTGTGTGCAGGTGTGTGTGCAGGTGTGTGTGCAGGTGTGTGTGCAGGTGTGTGCAGGTGTGTGCAGGTGTGTGTGCAGGTGTGTGTGCAGGTGTGTGTGCAGGTGTGTGCAGGTGTGTGTGCAGGTGTGTGTGCAGGTGTGTGTGCAGGTGTGTGTGCAGGTGTGTGTGCAGGTGTGTGCAGGTGTGTGTGCAGGTGTGTGCAGGTGTGTGTGCAGGTGTGTGCAGGTGTGTGCAGGTGTGTGTGCAGGTGTGTGCAGGTGTGTGTGCAGGTGTGTGTGCAGGTGTGTGTGCAGGTGTGTGTGCAGGTGTGTGTGCAGGTGTGTGCAGGTGTGTGTGCAGGTGTGTGTGCAGGTGTGTGTGCAGGTGTGTGTGCAGGTGTGTGCAGGTGTGTGTGCAGGTGTGTGTCAGGTGTGTGCAGGTGTGTGTGCAGGTGTGTGCAGGTGTGTGTGCAGGTGTGTGTGCAGGTGTGTGTGCAGGTGTGTGCAGGTGTGTGTGCAGGTGTGTGCAGGTGTGTGTGCAGGGTGTGTGCAGGTGTGTGTGCAGGTGTGTGCAGGTGTGTGCAGGTGTGTGTACAGGTGTGTGCAGGTGTGTGTGCAGGTGTGTGCAGGTGTGTGCAGGTGTGTGCAGGTGTGTGTGCAGGTGTGTGCAGGTGTGTGTGCAGGTGTGTGTGCAGGTGTGTGTGCAGGTGTGTGTGCAGGTGTGTGCAGGTGTGTGCAGGTGTGTGTGCAGGTGTGTGTGCAGGTGTGTGTGCAGGTGTGTGTGCAGGTGTGTGTGCAGGTGTGTGTGCATGTGTGTGTGCAGGTGTGTGCAGGTGTGTGCAGGTGTGTGTGCAGGTGTGTGTGCAGGTGTGTGCAGGTGTGTGTGCAGGTGTGTGTGCAGGTGTGTGCAGGTGTGTGTGCAGGTGTGTGTGCAGGTGTGTGTGCAGGTGTGTGTGCAGGTGTGTGCAGTGTGTGTGCAGGTGTGTGTGCAGTGTGTGTGCAGGGTGTGTGCAGGTGTGTGCAGGTGTGTGTGCAGGTGTGTGTGCAGGTGTGTGCAGGTGTGTGTGCAGGTGTGTGCAGGTGTGTGCAGGTGTGTGTGCAGGTGTGTGCAGGTGTGTGTGCAGGTGTGTGTGCAGGTGTGTGTGCAGGTGTGTGTGCAGGTGTGTGCAGGTGTAAGTGGGGTGTGTGTGCAGGTGTGTGTGCAGGTGTGTGCAGGTGCAGGTGTGTGCAGGTGTGTGCAGGTGTGTGTGCAGGTGTGTGTGCAGGTGTGTGCAGGTGTGTGTGCAGGTGTGTGTGCAGGTGTGTGTGCAGGTGTGTGCAGGTGCAGGTGCAGGTGTGTGTGCAGGTGTGTGTGCAGGTGTGTGTGCAGGTGTGTGTGCAGGTGTGTGCAGGTGTGTGCAGGTGTGTGTGCAGGTGTGTGTGCAGGTGTGTGTGCAGGTGTGTGCAGGTGTGTGTGCAGGTGTGTGTGCAGGTGTGTGCAGGTGTGTGTGCAGGTGTGTGTGCAGGTGTGTGTGCAGGTGTGTGTGCAGGTGTGTGGGATTGTTTACCCGCGACAGTGAAGCAGTGACATCGGCTTCATCTCTCGACCACAAGGTCGGGTCAAGTTGGAGGAGATGCAGGATCTGGACTCGTTTACACTTGAAAGCATCGTTACGAGAAACAGCTTCAGTCCATCACTGTGACGAGGAAGATGCTGAAGATAAACACCAGGGTCGGTACAAATACATGTCTTTACAGAAAACAGCTTTTCTGTCCTCCTTCTTCTCCTCCTTTATCACTCTTTTAAAAGAAGAAGATCATCGTTTTCACCACGAAGAAGACTTTTGACTTTCAAAATAGAAGGAGGAGGAGAAGAGAAGGAGGAGAGACTCATGGATGAGGAGAATGAGGACAAAAAAGACAAAGAGCTGTTTGAATGTCTGTAAGTTGGTCAAGATAAGAGATGGTGTGTGTGTGTGTGTGTGTGTGTGTGTGTGTGTGTGTGTGTGTGTGTGTGTGTGTGTGTGTGTGTGTGTGTGTGTGGTATGGAGGGGAGGGAGAGCGAGAGAGAGAGAGAGAGAGAGAGAGAGAGAGAGAGAGAGAGAGAGAGAGAGAGAGAGAGAGAGAGAGAGAGAGAGAGAGAGAGGGAGAGAGAGAGAGAGAGAGAGAGAGAGAGAGAGAGAGAGAGAGAGAGAGAGAGAGGGGAGAGAGAGAGAGAGAGAGAGAGAGAGAGAGAGAGAGGAGAGAGAGAGAGAGAGAGAGAGAGAGAGAGAGAGAGAGAGAGAGAGAGAGAGAGAGAGAGAGAGAGAAGAAGAGAGAGAGAGAGAGAGAGAGAGAGAGAGAGAGAGAGAGAGAGAGAGAGAGAGAGAGAGAGAGAGAGAGGTGTACGTAGAGACAGCAGGAAGCGCTCATTAGAAAATCTTCTCTCAGCCAATCGTGTTCAGATACAGCAGGTTGTCATTGGACTGAACCTCCCTCTGAACATCCAGAGCAGAAGAGACGCTTCTGCCTCCTCCGGATCTTCTCCTCTCGCTCCTTCTCTCGCTCCTCCTCCGGATCTCCTTCTCTCGCTCCTTCAGCTCCTTCAGCTCCTGCACCTCCTTCAGCTCCTGCACCTCCTTCAGCTCCTGCACCTCCTTCAGCTCCTGCACCTCCTTCAGCTCCTGCACCTCCTGCACCTGCTTCAAGGTAAGACGTTCTTGCTCTGGCGTGTGTTGTGCGCTCACGCGCGCGAGTGACGGTGTGTAGGATGGAGGGATGAGATGTGTTGAGGAAGTGAAGAGTTGTGAGTCCAGCAGACACGAGAGAAGAAGTGAAGATGATTCAGAGTCAATCCTGTGGATCTTCAACTTCACACGTTGATGTCTCGAGCTTTGAAGAACATGAACCTCAGAGAGTTTCAGCGTGTGTGTGTGTGTGTGTGTGGGGGTGTGTGTGTGTGTGTGTGTGTGTGTGTGTGTGTGTGTGTGTGTGTGTGTGTGTGTGTGTGTGTGTGTGTGTGTGTGTGTGTTTCTCAGTACAAACTCATCAAATATGTTGAAGGAGATGTTGAGGAATTAAGTTATTTGTTGGATCTGAATTAATTAATTCTAATTAATTTGTGTTTCTTGTTGTGTTTCTTGTTGTGTTTCATGTTGTGTTTCATGTTGTATTTCTTGTTGTGTTTCTTGTTGTGTTTCATGTTGTGTTTCATGTTGTGTTTCATGTTGTGTTTCATGTTTTTGTTGTGTTTCATGTTGTGTTTCATGTTGTGTTTCTTGTTGTGTTTCATGTTGTGTTTCATGTTGTGTTTCTTGTTGTGTTTCTTGTTGTGTTTCATGTTGTGTTTCATGTTGTGTTTCTTGTTGTGTTTCATGTTGTGTTTCATGTTGTGTTTCATGCTGTGTTTAATGATGTGTTTCATGTTGTGTTTCATGTTGTGTTTCATGGTGTGTTTCATGATGTGTTTCATGTTGTGTTTCATTTTGTGTTTCATTTTGTGTTTCATGTTGTGTTTCATGTTGTGTTTCATGTTGTGTTTCATGATGTGTTTCATGTCATGTTTCATGTTGTGTTTCATGTTGTGTTTCATGTTGTGTTTCATGTTGTGTTTCATGATGTGTTTCATGTTGTGTTTCATGATGTGTTTCATGTTGTGTTTCATGTTGTGTTTCATGTTGTGTTTCATGTTGTGTTTCATGGTGTGTTTCATGTTGTGTTTCATGATGTGTTTCATGTTGTGTTTCATGGTGTGTTTCATGATGTGTTTCATGGTGTGTTTCATGATGTGTTTCATGTCATGTTTCATGATGTGTTTCATGTTGTTTCATGGTTGTTTCATGTTTCATGATGTGTTTCATGTTGTGTTTCATGATGTGTTTCATGTTGTGTTTCATGTTGTGTTTCATGATGTTTTGTGTTTCATGTTGTTTCATCTGTGTTTCATGATGTGTTTCATGTTTCATGTTGTGTTTCATGATGTGTTTCATGTTGTGTTTCATGATGTGTTTCATGTGTGTGTTTCATGTTGTGTTTCATGTTGTGTTTCATGTTGTGTTTCATGTTGTGTTTCATGTTGTGTTTCAGTGTGTTTCATGTTGTGTTTCATGTTGTGTTTCATGTTGTGTTTCATGTTGTGTTTCATGATGTGTTTCATGTTGTGTTTCATGGTGTGTTTCATGTTGTGTTTCATGTTGTTTTTCATGTTGTGTTTCATGTTGTGTTTCATGTTGTGTTTCATGATGTGTTTCATGTTGTGTTTCATGTTGTGTTTCATGTTGTGTTTCATGTTGTGTTCCATGTTGTGTTTCATGTTGTGTTTCATGTTGTGCTTCATGATGTGTTTCATGTTGTGTTTCATGATGTTTTTCATGATGTGTTTCATGTTGTGTTTCATGATGTGTTTCATGTTGTGTTTCATGATGTGTTTCATGTTGTGTTTCATGTTGTGTTTCATGTTTGTTTCATGATGTGTTTCATGTTGTGTTTCATGATGTGTTTCATGTTGTGTTTTCATGTTTATGATGTGTTTCATGTTGTGTTTCATGTTGTGTTTCATGGTTGTGTTTCATGTTGTGTTTCATGATGTGTTTCATGTTGTGTTTCATGTGCTTTGTGTTTCATGGTGTGTTTCATGATGTGTTTCATGTCATGTTTCATGATGTGTTTCATGTTGTTTCATGGTGTGTTTCATGTTATGTTTCATGATGTGTTTCATGTTGTGTTTCATGAAGTGTTTCATCTGTGTTTCATGATGTGTTTCATGTTGTGTTTCATGTTGTGTTTCATGATGTGTTTCATGTTGTGTTTCATGATGTGTTTCATTTTGTGTTTCATGATGTGTTTCATGTTGTGTTTCATGATGTGTTTCATGTTGTGTTTCATGTTGTGTTTCATGTTGTGTTTCATGTTGTGTTTCATGATGTGTTTCATGTTGTATTTCATGGTGTGTTTCATGTTGTGTTTCATGTTGTTTTTCATGTTGTGTTTCATGTTGTGTTTCATGTTGTGTTTCATGATGTGTTTCATGTTGTGTTTCATGTTGTGTTTCATGTTGTGTTTCATGTTGTGTTCCATGTTGTGTTTCATGTTGTGTTTCATGTTGTGCTTCATGATGTGTTTCATGTTGTGTTTCATGATGTTTTTCATGATGTGTTTCATGTTGTGTTTCATGATGTGTTTCATGTTGTGTTTCATGATGTGTTTCATGTTGTGTTTCATGTTGTGTTTCATGATGTTTTTCATGATGTGTTTCATGTTGTGTTTCATGATGTGTTTCATGTTGTGTTTCATGATGTTTTTCATGATGTGTTTCATGTTGTGTTTCATGTTGTGTTTCATGGTGTGTTTCATGTTGTGTTTCATGATGTGTTTCATGTTGTGTTTCATGGTGTGTTTCATGATGTGTTTCATGGTGTGTTTCATGATGTGTTTCATGTCATGTTTCATGATGTGTTTCATGTTGTTTCATGGTGTGTTTCATGTTATGTTTCATGATGTGTTTCATGTTGTGTTTCATGAAGTGTTTCATTTTGTGTTTCATGATGTGTTTCATGTTGTGTTTCATGATGTGTTTCATTTTGTGTTTCATGATGTGTTTCATTTTGTGTTTCATGATGTGTTTCATGTTGTGTTTCATGTTGTGTTTCATGATGTGTTTCATGTTGTGTTTCATGATGTGTTTCATTTTGTGTTTCATGATGTGTTTCATGTTGTATTTCATGGTGTGTTTCATGTTGTGTTTCATGTTGTTTTTCATGTTGTGTTTCATGTTGTGTTTCATGATGTGTTTCATGTTGTGTTTCATGTTGTGTTTCATGTTGTGTTTCATGTTGTGTTCCATGTTGTGTTTCATGTTGTGTTTCATGTTGTGCTTCATGATGTGTTTCATGTTGTGTTTCATGATGTTTTTCATGATGTGTTTCATGTTGTGTTTCATGATGTGTTTCATGTTGTGTTTCATGATGTGTTTCATGTTGTGTTTCATGTTGTGTTTCATGATGTTTTTCATGATGTGTTTCATGTTGTGTTTCATGATGTGTTTCATGGTGTGTTTTATGATGTTTTTCATGATGTGTTTCATGTTGTGTTTCATGATGTGTTTCATGTTGTGTTTCATGTTGTGTTTCATGGTGTGTTTCATGATGTTTTTCATGATGTGTTTCATGTTGTGTTTCATGATGTTTTCATGGTGTGTTTCATGATGTGTTTCATGTTGTGTTTCATGTTGTGTTTCATGATGTGTTTCATGATGTGTTTCATGTTGTGTTTCATGATGTGTTTCATGGTGTGTTTCATGATGTTTTTCATGATGTGTTTCATGTTGTGTTTCATGACGTGTTTCATGTTGTGTTTCATGATGTGTTTCATGTTGTGTTTCATGTTGTATTTCAAGTTGTGTTTCATTTTGTGTTTCATGTTGTGTTTCATGGATCAGAGAAACTTCTCTTATTGATCAGTTCAACACGATGTTTGGTTTGATTGACAGATGAAGCTTCATGATGCTTCACTCTCTGAGCTCAGTAGGTGGCGCTGTCGACTCAATGATCCACAGGTTTCTATTAAATAAGCAAAGATTGTTCAGCAAAGAGAACAATCATTATAATAATAATAACAATAATAATAATAATAGCAATAATAATAATAATAATAATAACAATAATAATAATAATAGCAATAATAATAATAATAATAATAAAAATAATAATAATAATAATAATAATAATAATAATAATAATAAAAATCAATAATAATAATAATAATAATAATAATAATAATAATAATAATAATAATAATAGCAATAATAATAATAACAATAATAATAATAATAATAATAATAATAATAATAATAATAGCAATAATAATAATAATAATAATAACAATAATAATAATAATAACAATAAGAATAATAGCAATAATAATAATAATAATAACAATAATAATAATAATAATAACAATAATAATAATAGCAATAATAATAATAATAATAACAATAATAATAATAATAATAATAATAATCATTATAATAGCAATAATAATAATAATAATAATAATGAGAATAATAATAATAATAATAGCAATAATAATAATAACAATAATAATAATAATAATAATAATAATAATAATAATAATAATAATAATAATAATAATAGCAATAATAATAATAATAATAATAATAATAATAATAATAATAATAATAATGATAACAATAATAATAATAATAATAATAATAATAGCAATAATAATAATAATAATAATAATAACAATAATAATAACAATAATAATAATAATAATAATAGCAATAATAATAACAATAATAATAATAATAACAACAATAATAATAATCATTATAATAGTTGTATTTAAGAAACTTCAGACATTCAGTGTCACGAGGTAAGAAAAAACAAACATGCATCATTAATTAAAGGCACATTTCATTAATGACAAATAAATAACGATATAACAAAAAACATTTAGTTGAATAATAAATGAGAATCCAGAGTTAAAAGCAACATAAAGTCACAGTCGTCTGTGACCCACGAGCAGAACCAGCGACTCTGAGACAAGAAGCTCCAGAAATACTCGTGTCGAAGCTATTTTGGAGGCGACGAGGTTTTGTCAGCGTCGTTGACTGCGAGGCCTGAACGTTGGAGGATCTTCTGGTGGGTTCAGAGCTGACAGCTCCTCTCAGTCGTCCTCCTTCATGGCGGCGCTGATGCCGCAGGTGTGACAGGAAGACAGATGCGTGTTTGCAGCCTTGAACGCTGCCGTGAAGAAGATGGACAGCAGAGATGGAGCAGAAGAACCGCTGGCTGTGAATCACTGGATCTTCTGGTGACTCTCACGGACATAATTGCTTCTGGATTATTGATGGAGATGCTGAGGTTGTAGATCAGTGGCTGAGATCCAGACAATCGATGAGTTCAAGACGACGAATCTGTTGCTTTTATTCCCTCGTTTAGCTGCGACTTAATGAGATCATTCGTCTGGTGGCCAAGATTACGCTGAAGCTGAGTGTTTGTGGAGAACATGAGACGCTGCTGGAGGACAGAGATCCTGAGATCCTCGCCAAGAGATCCTCGACAACATCATGTCACGGAGTCATTGTGTTGCGTTCGCCGCTGACGCATGAACTTCACGATCATGTGCAGAAACTTCTTCCACGACGAGCTCCTTCACTGGAGGATGTTTCAGGTCAGAGAGAGAAGATGCATTTTATTAAACCAGGATCTCTTGCTTCATCTGAAGTTTCTGGAAGAAAAGCCACAAAAGAACCAAAGTGACACGAGCAGAACAAACGTGTAGAATATTGTGTTCCTCTTCACTCACAAGAGTATTTTCTGTTCATATATTCAGGGTCAACGTTACTATATATTGTTATTCAGCGAAATACTGAGCATTTTGTTCGCTCATGAACTCGTGACAACAAGACAAACAATTTCACTGAAATAAATCGTGTGTCATGAGAGTAAATGTGTTTTTGTGTTGTTTTTGTGTTTTCTGACAAACACAGAAAGAAGTTAAGATACTGTCGTAGTGGTCGGTGGTTAAGATGGTGAGTTGGTAGTATCACGATACAAGGATACGATATATACATATATATAGGTGTAGTATTGTCCAGTACTTGACACTGGTGTTGTGATACTGTAGTAACAAGTATATATGTGTAGTATTGTCCAGTACTTGACTCTGGTGTTGTGATAGTGTAGTAACAAGTATATATGTGTAGTATTGTCCAGTACTTGACTCTGGTGTTGTGATAGTGTAGTAACAAGTATATATGTGTAGTATTGTCCAGTACTTGACTCTGGTGTTGTGATAGTGTAGTAACAAGTTTATATGTGTAGTATTGTTGTGATAGTGTAGTAACAAGTTTATATGTGTAGTATTGTTGTGATAGTGTAGTAACAAGTTTATATGTGTAGTATTGTTGTGATAGTCTAGTAACAAGTTTATATGTGTAGTATTGTGTTGTGATAGTGTAGTAACAAGTTTATATGTGTAGTATTGTTGTGATAGTGTAGTAACAAGTTTATATGTGTAGTATTGTTGTGATAGTGTAGTAACAAGTTTATATGTGTAGTATTGTTGTGATAGTGTAGTAACAAGTTTATATGTGTAGTATTGTTGTGATAGTGTAGTAACAAGTTTATATGTGTAGTATTGTTGTGATAGTGTAGTAACAAGTTTATATGTGTAGTATTGTTGTGATAGTGTAGTAACAAGTATATATGTGTAGTATTGTTGTGATAGTGTAGTAACAAGTTTATATGTGTAGTATTGTCCAGTACGAACTCAGTGAATATTTAACAATGTGTTTTATTCAACACTAGAATCATGTTTTTTAATTTTTTCGATTTTGATCGATGTTTTATGACGTCATGTCGTGGGACCTCCTTGGCAGCGGTATGTGTGCTCTGGTTCTTTTTTTGGTTCATCTTCTGTTGGCACTGCTGTTATTTCCCATCATGCACCTCGTCTGACTGGGCTTAACTCCCTGTGGTTCCTGAGCATCTCAAACATGACCTCTGACCTTCTCCGTATGACGAGGTCCGAGCGAAGAGTCGAGTTTGTTTGTTTCTAGAGTTTAACAGTTTTCAGCAACATCTCGTCGTAATAATTCAACGTTTAAATGTTCAGTGACTTTAATCCTCTCGTCTGTCAGAGGATTTGATGTTTTAAACGTGTTTCTGTTGCTTCGGCTGAAGCGTTGATGGATAAAGACGTTTGTTATTCTTGTTGCCAGATTGACTCCGAAGGCTTGAGATAAATATTCAGTCGTTCACGACTTAACTGTCGGGAAAATTGGAGCTGAAACCGAAAAGAGAAGCTTTGAGTTTTTAACAAAACGATTCATAATTCAACTCATCGTAGTAATCATGCCACACACGAGTTATTATTGATGAGGCTTCATGAAACATCTGATGAGGCTTCATGAAACATCAAAGTATATTATATGAAACATCTGATGAGGCTTCATGAAACA
>JACEEU010000982.1:20000-22500 GCA_016630915.1 Callionymus lyra
ACAACAACACAACAACAACACAACAACAACACAGCAACAACACAACAACAACACAACAACACAACAACAACAACACAACAACAACACAGCAACAACACAACAACAACACAACAACAACACAGCAACAACACAACAACAACACAACAACAACACAGCAACAACACAACAACAACACAACAACAACAACACAACAACAACACAGCAACAACACAACAACAACACAACAACAACACAACAACAACAAAACAACAACAAAACAACAACACAACAGTTTGTTTATTTTGTGTTTCATTGCACACTCCTCTGTTTATTTTGTGTTTCATCGCACACTCCTGTTTATTTTGTGTTTCTCACACTCCTCTGTTTATTTTGTGTTTCATCGCACACTCCTCTGTTTATTTTGTGTTTCATCGCACACTCCTCTGTTTATTTTGTGTTTCATCGCACACTCCTCTGTTTATTTTGTGTTTCATCGCACACTCCTCTGTTTATTTTGTGTTTCATCGCACACTCCTCTGTTTATTTTGTGTTTCATCGCACACTCCTCTGTTTATTTTGTGTTTCATCGCACACTCCTCTGTTTATTTTGTGTTTCATCGCACACTCGTCTGTTTATTTTGTGTTTCATCGCACACTCTGTTTATTTTGTGTTTCATCGCACACTCCTCTGTTTATTTTGTGTTTCATCGCACACTCCTCTGTTTATTTTGTGTTTCATCGCACACTCGTCTGTTTATTTTGTGTTTCATCGCACACGCTCGCACACCTCCTGTTTATTTTTGTGTTTCATCGCACACTCTCTGTTTATTTTGTGTTTCATCGCACACTCTCTGTTTATGTTGTGTTTCATCGCACACTCCTCTGTTTATTTTGTGTTTCATCGCACACTCGTCTGTTTATTTTGTGTTTCATCGCACACTCCTCTGTTTATTTTGTGTTTCATCGCACACTCCTCTGTTTATTTTGTGTTTCATCGCACACTCCTCTGTTTATTTTGTGTTTCATCGCACACTCGTCTGTTTATTTTGTGTTTCATCGCACACTCGTCTGTTTATTTTGTGTTTCATCGCACACTCCTCTGTTTATTTTGTGTTTCATCGCACACTCCTCTGTTTATTTTGTGTTTCATCGCACACTCCTCTGTTTATTTTGTGTTTCATCGCACACTCCTCTGTTTATTTTGTGTTTCATCGCACACTCCTCTGTTTATTTTGTGTTTCATCGCACACTCGTCTGTTTATTTTGTGTTTCATCGCACACTCGTCTGTTTATTTTGTGTTTCATCGCACACTCCTCTGTTTATTTTGTGTTTCATCGCACACTCCTCTGTTTATTTTGTGTTTCATCGCACACTCCTCTGTTTATTTTGTGTTTCATCGCACACTTCCTCTGTTTATTTTGTGTTTCATCGCACACTCCTCTGTTTATTTTGTGTTTCATCGCACACTCGTCTGTTTATTTTGTGTTTCATCGCACACTCCTCTGTTTATTTTGTGTTTCATCGCACACTCCTCTGTTTATTTTGTGTTTCATCGCACACTCCTCTGTTTATTTTGTGTTTCATCGCACACTCGTCTGTTTATTTTGTGTTTCATCGCACACTCCTCTGTTTATTTTGTGTTTCATCGCACACTCGTCTGTTTATTTTGTGTTTCATCGCACACTCCTCTGTTTATTTTGTGTTTTTTTTTTTCTCCTCGCACACTCCTCTGTTTATTTTGTGTTTCATCGCACACTCCTCTGTTTATTTTGTGTTTCATCGCACACTCCCTGTTTATCTTGTGTTTTAACGCACACCCCCCTCTGTTTATTTTGTGTTTCATCGCACACTCCTCTGTTTATTTTGTGTTTCATCGCACACTCCTCTGTTTATTTTGTGTTTCATCGCACACTCGTCTGTTTATTTTGTGTTTCATCGCACACTCCTCTGTTTATTTTGTGTTTCATCGCACACTCCTCTGTTTATTTTGTGTTTCATCGCACACTCCTCTGTTTATTTTGTGTTTCATCGCACACTCCTCTGTTTATTTTGTGTCTCATCGCACACTCCTCTGTTTATTTTGTGTTTCATCGCACACTCCTCTGTTTATTTTGTGTTTCATCGCACACTCCTCTGTTTATTTTGTGTTTCATCGCACACTCACCAGTCATTGGGACTAAATTTAGCCTCAAGGTGTCGAGTCGGTTCATCGTCTCACTTTAATAATGTGTTAATAAATGTAACAGAAAGACTTTAAAATAGACGTCGAGGCAAAAAACCTTCTTTTATTTCGATTTAAACAGGAATATTTAAGGAAACCTTTGTTGTCACAAAACCACATAGTTTGTGTTGATTTTATCTCTTGAACATGTTGATGTTTGTGTTGATTTTATCTCTTGAACATGTTGATGTTTGTGTTGATTTTATCTCTTGAACATGTTGATGTTTGTGTTGATTTTATCTCTTGAACATGTTGATGTTTGTGTTGATTTTATCTCTTGAACATGTTGATGTTTGTTT
>JACEEU010000982.1:30000-39772 GCA_016630915.1 Callionymus lyra
GTGTTTGAGTGTTTGAGTGTTTGAGTGTTTGAGTGTTTGAGTGTTTGAGTGTTTGAGTGTTTGAGTGTTTGAGTGTTTGAGTGTTTGAGTGTTTGATGTCTCTTGAGTGTTTGAGTGTTTGTTTGAGTTTGAGTGCTTTGAGTGTTTGAGTGTTTGAGTGTTTGAGTGTTTGAGTGTTTGAGTGTTTGAGTGTTTGAGGTCTTTTGAGTGTTTGAGTGTTTGAGTGTCTTGAGTGCTTTGAGTGCTTTGAGTGTTTGAGTGTTTGAGTGTTTGAGTCTTTGAGTGTTTGAGTGCTTTGAGTGCTTGAGTGTTTGAGTGCTTTGAGTGCTTTGAGTGTTTGAGTCTTGAGTGTTTGAGTGTTTGAGTGCCTGAGTGCTTTGAGTGTTTGAGTGCTTTGAGTGCTTTGCTTGAGTGTTTGAGTGTTTGAGTGTTTGAGTGCTTTGAGTCTTTGAGTGCTTTGAGTCCTTGAGTGCCTGTGAGCTTTGAGTCTTTGAGTGCTTTGAGTGTTTGAGTGCCTTGAGTGCCTTGAGTGCTTGAGTGCCTTTGAGTGCTTTGAGGCTGTTTGAGTCCTTTGAGTCTTTGAGTGTTTGAGTGTTTGAGTGTTTGAGTGCTTTGAGTGCTTTGAGTGTTTGAGTGTCTTTGAGTGTTTGAGTGTTTGAGTGTTTGAGTGTTTGAGTGTTTGAGTGTTTGAGTGTTTGAGTGTTTGAGTGTTTGAGTGTTTGAGTGTTTGAGTGTTTGAGTGTTTGAGTGTTTGAGTGTTTGAGTGTTTGAGTCTTTGAGTGTTTGAGTGTTTGAGTGTTTGAGTCTTTGAGTGTTTGAGTGTTTGAGTCTTTGAGTGTTTGAGTGTTTGAGTCTTTGAGTGTTTGAGTGTTTGAGTGTTTGAGTGTTTGAGTGTTTGAGTGTTTGAGTGTTTGAGTGTTTGAGTGTTTGAGTGTTTGAGTGTTTGAGTGTTTGAGTGTTTGAGTGTTTGAGTGTTTGAGTGTTTGAGTGTTTGAGTGTTTGAGTCTTTGAGTGTTTGAGTGTTTGAGTCTTTGAGTCTTTGAGTGCTTTGAGTCTTTGAGTGTTTGAGTGCTTTGAGTGTTTGAGTGCTTTGAGTGTTTGAGTGTTTGAGTGTTTGAGTGTTTGAGTGTTTGAGTGTTTGAGTGTTTGAGTGTTTGAGTGTTTGAGTGTTTGATGCTCTTGAGTGTTTGAGTGTTTGAGTGTTTGAGTGTTTGAGTGTTTGAGTGTTTGAGTGTTTGAGTGTTTGAGTCTTTGAGTCTTTGAGTGTTTGAGTGTTTGAGTGTTTGAGTGTTTGAGTGTTTGAGTGTTTGAGTGTTTGAGTGTTTGAGTCTTTGATGTTTGAGTCTTTGAGTGTTTGAGTGTTTGAGTCTTTGAGTGTTTGAGTGTTTGAGTGTTTGAGTGTTTGAGTGTTTGAGTGTTTGAGTGTTTGAGTGTTTGAGTGTTTGAGTGTTTGAGTGTTTGAGTGTTTGAGTGTTTGAGTGTTTGAGTGTTTGAGTCTTTGAGTGTTTGAGTGTTTGAGTCTTTGAGTGTTTGAGTGTTTGAGTCTTTGAGTGTTTGAGTGTTTGAGTGTTTGAGTCTTTGAGTGTTTGAGTGTTTGAGTGTTTGAGTGTTTGAGTGTTTGAGTGTTTGAGTGTTTGAGTGTTTGAGTGTTTGAGTCTTTGAGTCTTTGAGTGTTTGAGTCTTTGAGTCTTTGAGTGTTTGAGTCTTTGAGTGTTTGAGTGTTTGAGTGTTTGAGTGTTTGAGTGTTTGAGTGTTTGATGAGTGTTTGAGTGTTTGAGTGTTTGAGTGTTTGAGTGTTTGAGTGTTTGAGTGTTTGAGTGTTTGAGTGTTTGAGTGTTTGAGTGTTTGAGTGTTTGAGTGTTTGAGTCTTTGAGTGTTTGAGTGTTTGAGTGTTTGAGTGTTTGAGTGTTTGAGTGTTTGAGTGTTTGAGTGTTTGAGTGTTTGAGTGTTTGAGTCTTTGAGTGTTTTGAGTGTTTGAGTCTTTGAGTGTTTGAGTGTTTGAGTGTTTGAGTGTTTGAGTGTTTTTGAGTGTTTGAGTGTTTGAGTGTTTGAGTGTTTGAGTGTTTGAGTGTTTGAGTGTTTGAGTGTTTGAGTGTTTGAGTGTTTGAGTGTTTGAGTGTTTGAGTGTTTGAGTGTTTGAGTGTTTGAGTGTTTGAGTCTTTGAGTGTTTTTGAGTCTTTAGTGTTTGAGTGTTTGAGTGTTTGAGTGTTTGAGTGTCTTTGAGTGTTTGAGTGTTTGAGTGTTTGAGTTTGAGTCTTTGAGTGTTTGAGTGTTTGAGTGTTTGAGTGTTTGAGTGTTTGAGTGTTTGAGTGTTTGAGTGTTTGAGTGTTTGAGTGTTTGAGTGTTTGAGTGTTTGAGTGTTTGAGTCTTTGAGTGTTTGAGTGTTTGAGTTTGAGTGTTTGAGTGTTTGAGTGTTTGAGTCTTTGAGTCTTTGAGTGTTTGAGTGTTTGAGTGTTTGAGTGTTTGAGTCTTGAGTGTTTGAGTGTTTGAGTGTTTGAGTGTTTGAGTGTTTGAGTGTTTGAGTGTTTGAGTGTTTGAGTGTTTGAGTGTTTGAGTGTTTGAGTGTTTGTTTGAGTCTTTGAGTGTTTGAGTGTTTGAGTGTTTGATGTTTTGAGTCTTTGAGTGTTTTGAGTGTTTGAGTCTTTGAGTGTTTGAGTGTTTGAGTGTTTGAGTCTTTGAGGTGTTTGAGTGTTTGAGTGTTTGAGTGTTTGAAGTGTTTGAGTGTTTGAGTCCTTTGAGTGTTTGAGTGTTTGAGTGTTTGAGTGTTTTGAGTGTTTGAGTGTTTGAGTCTTTGAGTGTTTGAGTGTTTGAGTGAGTTTTGAGTCTTTGAGTGTTTGAGTCTTTGAGTGCTTTGAGTGTTTGAGTCTTTTGAGGCCTTTGAGTCTTTGAGTGTTTGAGTGTTTGAGTGTTTGAGTGTTTGAGTGTTTGAGTCTTTGAGTGTTTGAGTGTTTGAGTGTTTGAGTGTTTGAGTGTTTGAGTGTTTGAGTGTTTGAGTGTTTGAGTGTTTGAGTGTTTGAGTGTTTGAGTGTTTGAGTGTTTGAGTGTTTGAGTGTTTGAGTGTTTGAGTGTTTGAGTGTTTGAGTGTTTGAGTGTTTGAGTGTTTGAGTGTTTGAGTGTTTGAGTGTTTGAGTGTTTGAGTGTTTGAGTCTTTGAGTGTTTGAGTGTTTGAGTGTTTGAGTGTTTGAGTGTTTGAGTGTTTGGAGTGTTTGAGTGTTTGAGTGTGTTGAGTGTTTGAGTGTTTGAGTGTTTGAGTGTTTGAGTGTCTTTGAGTGTTTGAGTGTTTGAGTGTTTGAGTGTTTGAGTCTTTGAGTGTTTGAGTGTTTGAGTGTTTGAGTCTGTTTGAGTGTTTGAGTGTTTGAGTGTTTGAGTGTTTGAGTTGAGTGTTTGAGTGTTTGAGTGTTTGAGTGTTTGAGTGTTTGAGTCTTTGAGTCTTTGAGTGTTTGAGTGTTTGAGTGTTTGAGTGTTTGAGTGCTTTGAGTGTTTGAGTGTTTGAGTCTTTGAGTGTTTGAGTGTTTGAGTGTTTGAGTGTTTGAGTGTTTGAGTGTTTGAGTGTTTGAGTGTTTGAGTCTTTGAGTGTTTGAGTGTTTGAGTGTTTGAGTGTTTGAGTGTTTGAGTGTTTGAGTGCTTTGAGTCTTTGAGTGTTTTGAGTGTTTGAGTGTTTGAGTGTTTGAGTGTTTGAGTGTTTGAGTGTTTGAGTCTTTGAGTGTTTGAGTGTTTGAGTGTTTGAGTGTTTGAGTGTTTGAGTGTTTGAGTGTTTGAGTGTTTGAGTGTTTGAGTGTTTGAGTGTTTGAGTGTTTGAGAGTGTTTGAGTGTTTGAGTGTTTGAGTGTTTGAGTCTTTGAGTGTTTGAGTGTTTGAGTCTTTGAGTGTTTGAGTGTTTGAGTGTTTGAGTGTTTGAGTGCTTTGAGTCTTTGAGTGTTGTTGAGTCTTTGAGTGTTTGAGTGTTTGAGTGTTTGAGTGTTTGAGTGTTTGAGTGTTTGAGTGTTTGAGTCTTTTGAGTGTCTTGAGTCTTTGAGTGTTTGAGTGTTTGAGTGTTTGAGTGTTTGAGTGTTTGAGTGTTTGAGTCTTTGAGTGTTTGAGTGTTTGAGTGTTTGAGTGTTTGAGTGTTTGAGTGTTTGAGTGTTTGAGTGTTTGAGTGTTTGAGTGTTTGAGTGTTTGAGTGTTTGAGTGTTTGAGTGTTTGAGTGTTTGAGTCTTTGAGTGTTTGAGTGTTTGAGTGTTTGAGTGTTTGAGTGTTTGAGTGTTTGAGTGTTTGAGTGTTTGAGTGTTTGAGTCTTTGAGTGTTTGAGTGTTTGAGTGTTTGAGTGTTTGAGTGTTTGAGTGTTTGAGTCCCTTGAGTGTTCCCCCCCCTGAGTCTTTGAGTGTTTGAGTGTTTGAGTGTTTGAGTGTTTGAGTCTTTGAGTCTTTGAGTGTTTGAGTCTTTGAGTGTTTGAGTGTTTGAGTGTTTGAGTGTTTGAGTGTTTGAGTGTTTGAGTCTTTGAGTGTTTGAGTGTTTGAGTGCCTTTGTTTTGAGTGTTTGAGTGTTTTGAGTGTTTGAGTGTTTGAGTGTTTGAGTGTTTGAGTGTTTGAGTCTTTGAGTGTTTGAGTGTTTGAGTGTTTGAGAGTGGTTTGAGTGTTTGAGTGTTTGAGTGTTTGAGTGTTTGAGTGTTTGAGTCTTTTGAGTGTTTGAGTGTTTGAGTGTTTGAGTGTTTGAGTGTTTGAGTGTTTGAGTGTTTGAGTGTTTGAGTGTTTGAGTGTTTGAGTGTTTGAGTGTTTGAGTGTTTGAGTGTTTGAGTGTTTGAGTGTTTGAGTGTTTGAGTCTTTGAGTCTTTGAGTGTTTGAGTGTTTGTTTGAGTGTTTGAGTCTTTGAGTGTTTGAGTGTTTGAGTCTTTGAGTGTTTGAGTGTTTGAGTCTTTGAGTGTTTGAGTCTTTGAGTCTTTGAGTGTTTGAGTGTTTGAGTGTTTGAGTGTTTGAGTGTTTGAGTGTTTGAGTGTTTGAGTCTTTGAGTGTTTGAGTGTTTGAGTCTTTGAGTCTTTGAGTGTTTGAGTGTTTGAGTCTTTGAGTGTTTGAGTGTTTGAGTGTTTGAGTGTTTGAGTCTTTGAGTGTTTGAGTCTTTGAGTGTTTGAGTGTTTGAGTCTTTGAGTGTTTGAGTGTTTGAGTGTTTGAGTGTTTGAGTCTTTGAGTGTTTGAGTGTTTGAGTGTTTGAGTCTTTGAGTGTTTGAGTCTTTGAGTGTTTGAGTGTTTGAGTGTTTGAGTGTTTGAGTGTTTGAGTGTTTGAGTGTTTGAGTGTTTGAGTCTTTGAGTGTTTGAGTGTTTGAGTCTTTGAGTGTTTGAGTGTTTGAGTGTTTGAGTCTTTGAGTGTTTGAGTGTTTGAGTGTTTGAGTGTTTGAGTGTTTGAGTCTTTGAGTGTTTGAGTGTTTGAGTGTTTGAGTGTTTGAGTGTTTGAGTCTTTGAGTGTTTGAGTGTTTGAGTGTTTGAGTGTTTGAGTGTTTGAGTCTTTGAGTGTTTGAGTGTTTGAGTGTTTGAGTCTTTGAGTCTTTGAGTGTTTGAGTGTTTGAGTGTTTGAGTGTTTGAGTGTTTGAGTGTTTGAGTCTTTGAGTGTTTGAGTGTTTGAGTGTTTGAGTGTTTGAGTGTTTGAGTGTTTGAGTGTTTGAGTGTTTGAGTGTTTGAGTGTTTGAGTGTTTGAGTCTTTGAGTGTTTGAGTGTTTGAGTGTTTGAGTGTTTGAGTGTTTGAGTGTTTGAGTGTTTGAGTGTTTGAGTGTTTGAGTCTTTGAGTGTTTGAGTCTTTGAGTGTTTGAGTGTTTGAGTGTTTGAGTGTTTGAGTGTTTGAGTCTTTGAGTGTTTGAGTGGTTTGAGTGTTTGAGTGTTTGAGTGTTTGAGTCTTTGAGTCTTTGAGTGTTTGAGTGTTTGAGTGTTTGAGTGTTTGAGTGTTTGAGTGTTTGAGTCTTTGAGTGTTTGAGTGTTTGAGTGTTTGAGTGTTTGAGTGTTTGAGTCTTTGAGTGTTTGAGTGTTTGAGTGTTTGAGTGTTTGAGTGTTTGAGTGTTTGAGTGTTTGAGTGTTTGAGTGTTTGAGTGTTTGAGTCAGTGTTTGAGTCTTTGAGTCTTTGAGTGTTTGAGTGTTTGAGTCTTTGAGTGTTTGAGTGTTTGAGTGTTTGAGTGTTTGAGTGTTTGAGTGTTTGAGTCTTTGAGTGTTTGAGTGTTTGAGTGTTTGAGTGTTTGAGTGTTTGAGTGTTTGAGTGTTTGAGTGTTTGAGTGTTTGAGTCTTTGAGTGTTTGAGTGTTTGAGTGTTTGAGTCTTTGAGTGTTTGAGTGTTTGAGTGTTTGAGTCTTTGAGTCTTTGAGTCTTTGAGTGTTTGAGTCTTTGAGTGTTTGAGTCTTTGAGTGTTTGAGTGTTTGAGTCTTTGAGTGTTTGAGTGTTTGAGTCTTTGAGTCTTTGAGTGTTTGAGTGTTTGAGTGTTTGAGTGTTTGAGTGTTTGAGTGTTTGAGTGTTTGAGTCTTTGAGTCTTTGAGTGTTTGAGTGTTTGAGTCTTTGAGTCTTTGAGTCTTTGAGTGTTTGAGTGTTTGAGTGTTTGAGTCTTTGAGTGTTTGAGTCTTTGAGTGTTTGAGTGTTTGAGTGTTTGAGTCTTTGAGTGTTTGAGTCTTTGAGTGTTTGAGTGTTTGAGTGTTTGAGTGTTTGAGTCTTTGAGTCTTTGAGTCTTTGAGTCTTTGAGTGTTTGAGTCTTTGAGTCTTTGAGTCTTTGAGTCTTTGAGTGTTTGAGTGTTTGAGTCTTTGAGTCTTTGAGTCTTTGAGTCCCAGACACGAGTGTTTGACGTCAACATGACTCGAGGAACAGATGTTTTCTCTGGTTCTGCTGATCCTGGTTCAGATCCGACGTCTGTAGAGATGAGTTTCGTGAACAAGATCTTAAGGTTTTCGTCACAAAGATTTTAATTCTTTACTGAAGGTTGTTTTTCACACGTTGAATTAATAATCTGTCAAATGAACTCAATCATTTCTATCCTGAGGTTTTTTCAACGATTGAATTGAAGAAGAATCGAAGAATCTAGAGTTTGATTTTCTTTAAGTCACTTCTTTACAATCATTGTTATATTGAATACAAGATACTTATATCTACATCTGGAGGCTTTGACTCAGTGCTTGTGACTCACAGCTGCTGATAAGAGATGTCATCTTATCTGTGAGATAAGCACAGATGTTGGAGAGTGAACGTCATTAGACGATGAAAGGTCACGAACACAATGTCCTGACATTTAGAAGCCAGAAAATGAAGATAATCATCATGTTTGCGACGTTTCGAGGAGACGAAGTTAAGACGTTTGTTCTGTTGATGGATCGTCGTCTGTTTTCTGTCTTCGACTCGCAGAGAAAACATGAGTTTGTTTGTCAAGTTGTTGCTCATCGAGAAAATACTGGATTCAACTGGAATCGATTTGTTGAGAATCAATGAAGAGAAACATCTTCGCGACGCTGAGAGAAACATGAACGTAACGATGTCTCTTGGTTTCTCCACAGACTCTGGTACGAGTGTCTCACAGTCGCCTGAGTCCATCTTTTCACTCGTTTGCGGCGCCTGTTGCTGTTTCTGAAGACGAGTGTTTGAACAACAGCGATGAGTCGTCGTCGTCACGTGAGATTCTTGTTTCAGCGTTTTCTCTACTTTCATGACGACATGAGTGTCAATCATCTGTGAAGACGGTCAGAATGAACGTGTCAATCATCTGTGAAGACGGTCAGAATGAACGTGTCAATCATCTGTGAATACGGTCAGAATGAACGTGTCAATCATCTGTGAATACGGTCAGTATTGAAGTGTCAATCATCTGTGAAGACGGTCAGAATGAACGTGTCAATCATCTGTGAAGACGGTCAGAATGAAAGTGTCAATCATCTGTGAATACGGTCAGAATGAAAGTGTCAATCATCTGTGAATACGGTCAGAATGAACTCAATCAGTGAAGGGGAATCAACGTGTCATCTTGTGAATACGGTCAGAATGAACGTGTCAATCATCTGTGAAGACGGTCAGAATGAACGTGTCAATCATCTGTGAAGACAGTCAGAATGAAAGTGTCAATCATCTGTGAATACGGTCAGAATGAACGTGTCAATCATCTGTGAAGACGGTCAGAATGAAAGTGTCAATCATCTGTGAAGACGGTCAGAATGAAAGTGTCAATCATCTGTGAAGACGGTCAGAATGAAAGTGTCAATCATCTGTGAAGACGGTCAGAATGAAAGTGTCAATCATTTGTTTCAGTGACGACACGTTTCTCCAGTAGATGGCGCACTTTAAACCTCGTCTTTTAAGCAACAAGTCTTCCAGGCGAGCGACAGGATTCACTTTTGGTGTAAAGACGGTCTGACACCACGGACTGGAACCAAGAAGCTTGAGCAGCTGGTGTTGAGCTCATGACAACAACACAAGTGTGTGTAGATGTTTGTGACATGTCGTCACACGACTCTCACGTCACAAACACAAAAATGCAGTCGTGGAATCATTATTTCCCAGCATGCCTGAAAAAGTAAGAAGTTCTTCTATTTAGTTTAATCCGATCAGAATTCATGCTTAAGATTCCAGGCTCTCGGATAAACACAACAAACACAAACTTCATTGACTCACTATTTTGAAACATGTTATGAACGAACACGAGTCAATATTTAGTGAGTCTATGGTTTATATTTATGTCAATATTTGTCTTTACGTCTCGCTCTGAAGAAACGTCACAATGAGCTCTTGTCGTCCCTTGAACTCCATTCAATCAACTATTGTGTGATAGTTCACCTGTGCAGGTGAGTCATGAGTCGTCTGTGCAGGTGAGTCATGACTCGTCTGTGCAGGTGAGTCATGACTCGTCTGTGCAGGTGAGTCATGAGTCGTCTGTGCAGGTGAGTCATGACTCGTCTGTGCAGGTGAGTCATGAGTCGTCTGTGCAGGTGAGTCATGACTCGTCTGTGCAGGTGAGTCATGAGTCGTCTGTGCAGGTGAGTCATGACTCGTCTGTGCAGGTGAGTCACGAGTCGTCTGTGCAGGTGAGTCATGACTCGTCTGTGCAGGTGAGTCATGACTCGTCTGTGCAGGTGAGTCATGACTCGTCTGTGAAGGTGAGTCATGAGTCGTCTGTGCAGGTGAGTCATGAGTCGTCTGTGCAGGTGAGTCATGACTCGTCTGTGCAGGTGAGTCATGACTCGTCTGTGCAGGTGAGTCATGACTCGTCTGTGCAGGTGAGTCATGACTCGTCTGTGCAGGTGAGTCATGACTCGTCTGTGCAGGTGAGTCATGACTCGTCTGTGCAGGTGAGTCATGAGTCGTCTGTGCAGGTGAGTCATGACTCGTCTGTGAAGGTGAGTCATGACTCGTCTGTGAAGGTGAGTCATGACTCGTCTGTGAAGGTGAGTCATGACTCGTCTGTGCAGGTGAGTCATGAGTCGTCTGTGCAGGTGAGTCATGAGTCGTCTGTGCAGGTGAGTCATGACTCGTCTGTGCAGGTGAGTCATGACTCGGATCAGAGACGGTTGTTCAGGAAGAATCTCTTCAGCTTCTGTTCGTCCAGATGCTGCTGATAAACGTTATCATCGTGCGGTTGAACATGGAAGATAAGATTAGCGTCCGCGGCTAAAGCTAAGAGGCATTTATCTGACGATGGTTTGATGTTTAAGATGGAAGCTGCTCTGGATTCGAGCCAAAGATGTTCTTGTGACGTCGGCTGAGAAAAGGGAAAAGAAAATTTAAAAACCAACAAAGACAAAAGTTGTGCGTCTCTGGCGTGATGACTGTTGTGTTGTTAGTGTTAACAAT
>JACEEU010000983.1:0-24149 GCA_016630915.1 Callionymus lyra
TTAAGTTCAAAAGGTTGGAAGTAGTTTTGTATCGATTGCTTTTATGGTTTACTGAATAATAAAGAAACAAATGTTCAGACGTTAAAGGTTGAACTTCTGATGTGACACGACAAGAAGTCTGTGAGTCTGAAGCGACCTCTAGTGTTCGCTCTGAGAACAGCAGTTTCATAGGACTGTGGTAACATGTTTCAAACTCTGGATATGTTCGCAGGTACTACCACTACCTGTTCACTCATTACCTGCCCCAGTCCCTGAGAACTCTGGTGGACCGCTCGTGCAACTGCGAGGACATCCTCATGAACTTCCTGGTCTCTGCTGCGACGCACCTGCCGCCAATCAAAGTGGTCCAGAGGAAGCAGTCCCAGGAGCTCCCGGGTCCACAGGTGGGCGCTCCTCTTCCTGAGATCCTGCCGATGCTCTTAGTCTCACCACCTTCTCTTGACTCAGTGTGTATGTGTGCATTGGTGTGTGTGTGTGTGTGTGTGTGTGTGTGTGTGTGTGTGTGTGTGTGTGTGTGTGTGTGTGTGTGGGTGTGTGTGTGTGTGTGTGTGTGTGTGTGTGTGTGTGTGTGTGTGTGTGTGTGTGCGCGTGCGTGAGCGTATGCGTATGCGTGTGTGCGTGTGCGTGTGCGTGTGCGTGTGCGCGTGCGTGTGCGTGTGCGAGTGCGAGTGCGAGTGTGAGTGTGCGTGTGCGTGTGTGTGTAAGTAAGTAAGTAATTAATATTTATTTATATAGCGCTTTTCGAGACCAGGGTCACAAAGCGCTTTAACAATCAAAACAATACTCAAAACAGTACATACTTCAAACTCCCAAGTTTAGAGATTTTTCTCAGTTGAAGGAAACAGTTTCTGGTCAGTTTTCTGCAGTGTTGAACAAGAGACATGTCTTTATCAAATACAACACCCAGGTTTCTCAGGCTCAGTTTGACATACTGACCTAAGTCACCCAAGTTATGACTCAACCCTGGAATCTTATCATCAGGAGCAATCACCAGAGTTTCAGTTTTGTCCACATTCTAGCAAACAATTGACTAAGCTGTTCAGCCTTTGGGGCTCAGTTGGGTCAAAAGAGCAGTAGAGCTGGATGTCATCAGCAAAAATGTGATAAGAAACATCTGGAAATCTCTGAATGATTTTACCAAGGGGAATCAAGTACAGCAAAAACAATAAAGGACCCAGAACAGAACCTTGAGGGACTCCACACAACAGATCTGCCGCTTCAGACCTCATTTGATCTGGTGATCAACTCTGTCAAAGGCTGACGACAGATCCAAGAGAACCAGAACAGTGAATTTACCAGAGTCAGCCGACATCATGATGTCACTGGACACTTTCAATAAAGCTGTCTCCGTAGAGTGATGTTTACAGAAGCCAGACTGAAACTTCTCATGGATGTCGCTCTGATCCAGGAACAAAGACAGCTGCTCAGACACCACCTTCTCCAAGATCTTGGACAAGAAAGGGAGCTTAGAAATAGGCCTGAAATTACTGAGGTCAGTTGGGTCTAAGCCTGGTTTTTTGAGCAGAGGCTCCACAATGGCATGTTTAAATGCATTGGGAAAAACGCCTGTGGAAAGGGGAGAGGTTCACCATATTGGTAACCCAGGGGCCAATTACATCAAATACTTTGATAAAAAGCCTACAAGGAAGGACGTCATCTGAGCAAGAGGAGGGTTTCATCTTGTTCACTAGTGCTGAAATATCACCCAAAGATACAGCAGTGAAGGATGACCAAGAGGAGGAGATGGGCTCAGAGACAGTAGGGGTTCCCAACAAAGGGGGAGAGATTTTCTCTTTGATCAATTTAATTTTGTCAATGAAAAATCTCAACAATGCATTGCTGTCAGCTTCACAGAAGACCGGCGTGATTTGAGGAGGAGTGTGTGTGAGTGTGTGCGAGTGCTTGTGTGTGCTTGAGTGCGTGTCTGCTGTGTCGGGATGGTTGCAGAGCAAAGGAGGTGATTCCACAAAAGGTCAGATAAATAAATAGATTCTAAAATGCAACTCTAGTGTAGTGAAGTCCTTCATGTTTGATTTTGCTTCCACTAAAACACCAAAGTCCTCGTTTTACGACTTTTGAATGCAGACCCTCCCCCATCTATCTTCTGCTATCTAAAGGCCGGACATTAGCCACACATGGCCGGAGAACCAGAATGACCTCAGAGAACCACAAGATGTCTTTCAGAAGATTAAATGTCATCTTCTTGTTCAATAACATATTTTCATACATCATACATCTCAATATTGTGTTTTCATAAGAAGTAATGTTTGACATCATACTGATCCTTAGAAAGAGCTGGAAAGTTAGGATAAGTTAGCATTATGTGTGAGCCTCAGATCTTTCAATAACGCCAAAAAAAAGGTTTTTTTAAACCACGCCCAAGAGCCCCCCCCCCCCCCCCCCCCCCCCCCTCCCCCCTCTTCAAACCACCTTCACACAATACGTGAAGTGCCACACCCGGGAGGACAAGACTCTGGACCTTTTGTATGCAAATGTAAAAGGTGCCTATACCTCCACCGCCCTGCAACCCCTCGGCCGCTCTGATCACAACCTGATACGTCTGCGACCTGAATACACTCCCATGGTGAGGGGACAGCCTGCACAGAAAAGAACTGTTAAGATGTGGAATGATGAAGCCAAGGAGAGGCTGAGGGACTGCTTTGAGTCTACAGACTGGAGCGTGTTCTCTCATGGTGATGACATCGACACCTTCAATGACCATTCCACGGATTACATAAAGTTCTGTGAGGGCAACGTCACACCGACCCGCAAGGTGCGGTGCTTTGCCAACACCAAGCCATGGGTGACCCCTCAACTTCAAGTTCTGCTGAACAAGAAGAAGAGGGTGTTTGCTTCAGGGAGCAGAGAGGAGCTTAAAGAGGTCCAGCGAGAGCTCAAGAAGGCGATCAGGATGGCCAAGGAGGAATACAAGAGGAAACTGGAGGAGCAACTGGCGCAGGGCAACACAAGGGATGTGTGGAAAGGCCTGAAGAACATCTCAGGTCATGGCCAGAGTGGAGCCAGAGCCACAGCAGGGGAGACCAAAGATGGGCCACTGAACTTAACCAGTATTTCAAACGGTTTGATCAGGGCCCCCATCCCCCCTCCATCTCTGCCCCCCACTCTTCACAAAGCTGTTTTTCCCCTGCTTCAGCCCCCTCCCCCCAACTGTTCTCACCTCCAAGCCACCTTTCTCCCCCCAACACGCCCTACTGCCTCAGCTGCCCAACCCCCACAGCCACCTCTCTCTGTTACATCTGAACAGGTGAGGAGAGAATTAAGGCGACTGAAGATCAGAGAAGCTGCTGGACCAGATGGACTCAGCCCCAGACTGCTCAGGGACTGTGCTGATCAACTTTGTGAGTTGGTCACACACATCTTCAACCTGAGCCTCAAACTGGAGAAGGTCCCGGTCCAGTGGAAGACCTCCTGTGTGGTTCCGGTTCCCAAGGCGGTGCACGCGAAGGAGCCGAGCCACTTCAGACCAGTCGCCCTGACCTCCCATCTGATGAAGACCTTGGAGAGGCTGGTACTCCGGGAGCTACACACGACGGTGAGCTCTGCGTTGGATCCGCTGCAGTTCGCCTACAGGCCAAAGATGGGGGTGGACGACGCCGTCATCTACCTGCAGTACCGGGCACTGACTCATCTGGAAGCCGCCGGTAGCACTGTGAGAGTCATGTTTTTTGACTTCTCAAGTGCTTTCAACACCATCCAGCCGGCGCTGCTAAGGAAGAAGATGGAGGACGCAGGAGTTGGGACACAGCTGGCAGCATGGACGATGGACTACCTCACCAACAGGCCGCAGTATGTGAGGCTGCAGGACTGCAGGTCTGAGGTGACCATCTGCAGCACCGGGGTGCCTCAAGGGACAGTGCTGTCACCTTTCCTCTTTTCCCTCTACACGGCGGACTTTACCTATGACTCCAGCAGCTGTCACCTCCAGAAGTTTTCTGACGACTCGGCCATTGTGGGTGCTTAAACAACGGTAAGACAAGGGAGATGGTGATTGACTTCAGGAAAAAGTTCCCACCACATCAACCGGTGAGCATCCAGGGCTCGGACATTGAGCTGGTGGACAGCTTCAAATACCTGGGTGTTCACCTCAACAATAAACTGAACTGGTCCACACACATCAACGCCGTGTATAAGAAGGGCCGAAGTCGCCTCCACCTCCTGGGGAGACTGAGGTCCTTCGGAGTGTGCAGACCACTTTTAAGGACCTTTTATGACTCCGTGGTAGCCTCTGCTATCCACTACGCTGTGGTCTGCTGGGGAGCAGGCAGCACGGACCGGGACAGGAAGAGACTGAACAGGCTGGTCACGAGGGCCGGCTCTGTCCTGGGCCGCTCGCTGGACTCGGTGGAGGAGGTGGGAGAGAGGAGGACACTCTCCAGACTATCCTCCATCAGGGACAACGCCCTTCACCCACTGCACCTGACCGTGGAGGAGCTGGCCAGCTCCTTCAGTGGCAGGCGCAGGCCCCCCAGAGGTGGGGGGGGGGGTATTAAGGGGCTCCTCCTCCCCCCAGGGGGGGGGAATTTTTTTTCCCAAATTTTAAAAAAACTTTTTATACTCCGGGGGGTTTTTTTTTCCCGGGGGTTTTTTTTTTTTTTTTTTTTCCCTTTTTTTTTTTTTTTTTTTTTTTTTTTTTTTTTTTTTTTTTTTTTTTTTAAAAAAAATTTTTTTTTTTTTTTTAAAAATTTTTTTAATCATTTTTTTTTTTTTTTTTTTTTTTTTTTTTTTTTTTTTATTTTTTTTTTTTTTCCCTTTTTTTTTTTAAACCCCCGGTTGTTTTCCCCCCCCCCCCCCCTAGAGAAATATTTATTTTTTCTTTTCTTTTTTTTTTTTTTGTTCCTTCCATGATATCAAAGTAAGCATCATCGTTCCATTCCATTGTTCTTAACTGTTCTTCCTCTTCTCTTTGTTTCTGTCAATAAATACTATAAAAAGTACGTCAGTTGCCTTTAAAACTTTTCATATTTTTGTATAATCAATTTAGAAGCCTCTTACTCAGTAAAGAACATTAATCACGACAACAAGTAGTGACTTCAGTAAATGAGATTGATTTAAACTAGTGTTTCATAATTATTATTAAGGCCACTTAATTAATTATTATCCACGTAAATGTAATAGTTTCCTTTGGACTAAGACTCAAAGGTGGTGCTCCATTATTCCAGGTATATTCTTAAAATATTACATTGTAATATTTGTAATAACCAGAGTGCTGGTCGTTCTGTTAAAATGTAACCCTATATTTACTACACTTCAATACTATCAATACTATCAATACTACACAGTTCTCGCTTAAGTTATTTCTAGAATTAACCTGACAGTTTTCCAGTAAAAAACATACCACTCACAGAGCAACATTGAGACTAAATGAAGATTCTGGGAAGTCAAAGTCAAAGACTTTAGAGATACAGGTCTACCATCAGGGGAGAGCAGTCGAATATCAACGAGCGAGACGTCTCCCTGAAGGTCAGAGGTCACAGACAGCAAGGGTAGGACATCTTCACTACACAAACGCTTATGACCACCTGTTCAATGTTTCAGAAGCTTTTTTTACATTTTTTAAAATTTAAAAAATAATTTTACAACAAACTATTGAAGAGTAAATGATGTAACCTGTTTTTTTTTTTTAGTTGCAATTAAACCTCCGACCTCTAGATGGCAGCAGTCGTTACATCCTCCACAGCTAAAGGAAGAATGATGACTGAGGACGAGAGGATACAGTGAGTCCAGCAGCTTTTAAAGCTGATGTTTGTACATATTTTGGTGGTTTGAAAACAATAACATGACGAGCATATATAACTTGTTACTAGATCTGTAATCTACAACACCAGAGTCAAGTACTGGACAATACTACACATATATACTTGTTACTACACTATCACAACACCAGAGTCAAGTACTGGACAATACTACACATATATACTTGTTACTACACTATCACAACACCAGAGTCAAGTACTGGACAATACTACACATATATACTTGTTACTACACTATCACAACACCAGAGTCAAGTACTGGACAATACTACACATATATACTTGTAACTACACTATCACAACACCAGAGTCAAGTGCTGGACAATACTACACATATATATTTGTTACTACACTATCATAAAACCAGAGTCAAGTACCCAACAATACTACACATATGTACTTGTCACTACACTATCACAACACCAGAGTCAAGTACTGGACAATACTAGAAATATATACTTGTTACTACACTATCACAACACCAGAGTCAAGTACTGGACAATACTACACATATACATGTGTTACTTCTTACTACACTATCACAACACCAGAGTCAAGTACTGGACAATACTACACATATATACTTGTTACTACACTATCATAAAACCAGAGTGAAGTACTGGACAATACTACACATATATACTTGTTACTACACTATCACAACACCAGAGTCAAGTACTCAACAATACTACACATATGTACTTGTCACTACACCATCACAACACCAGAGTCAAGTACTGGACAATACTAGAAATATATACTTGTTACTACACTATCACAACACCAGAGTCAAGTACTGGACAATACTACACATATATACTTGTAACTACACTATCACAACACCAGAGTCAAGTACTCAACAATACTACACATATATACTTGTTACTACACTATCACAACACCAGAGTCAAGTACTCAACAATACTACACATATGTACTTGTCACTACACTATCACAACACCAGAGTCAAGTACTGGACAATACTACACATATATACTTGTTACTACACTATCACAACACCGAGAGTGAAGTACTGGACAATACTACACATATATACTTGTAACTACACTATCACAACACCAGAGTCAAGTTTTGGACAATACTACACATATATATTTGTTACTACACTATCATAAAACCAGAGTCAAGTACTCAACAATACTACACATATGTACTTGTCACTACACTATCACAACACCAGAGTCAAGTACTGGACAATACTAGAAATATATACTTGTTACTACACTATCACAACACCAGAGTCAAGTACTGGACAATACTACACATATATACTTGTAACTACACTATCACAACACCAGAGTCAAGTGCTGGACAATACTACACATATATATTTGTTACTACACTATCATAAAACCAGAGTGAAGTACTGGACAATACTACACATATACACTTGTTACTACACTATCACAACACCAGAGTCAAGTACTGGACAATACTACACATATGTACTTGTTACTACACTATCACAACACCAGAGTCAAGTACTGGACAATACTACAAATATATCCTTTTACTACACTATCACTATATATCACTTTATATCGTATCCTTGTATCGTGATACGTATCAACACAATCTTGACAAAGACACACTCATACTTACAGGGACATCCTCAGATGTGTGTAGTACTTCAGGGATACATGAGTAAGTCGTACTTTCTGTGGACTCATTCAAGTGTCAGGTTTATTTACGGTGCAGCAAAATAAGTCTCAGAAGTAACTTTGAGTGATACAGTAACTTCCAACATATCTTTTTATTATAATTCCAATAAAAATACATAAAAAACATTATATATAAAAAATAAAAAATATATATAAATGTTGTTATAATAATATAATAATCTTATAGTCAGATTATTCGATTTGAATTTAAATTCAAGCTGTGAAACTACCACTAGAAGGAAACTAAACACTGTTTCTTGTTGATCATAACCACACGCACTCTGCTGTGATTGGTCAAGCACAGAGGTTTGCATGGAACCTTTGTTTGTAGTGAAAAACAAATATTATATGATCGGTAGTTTATAAAAGTAAACCAACCAAATGTTTCTGATGAGACTCACCTACAAACATGGATATGTGTTTGTGTGTTGTGTTGTGTTGTGTTGTTCCGGCTGTGAAGAGATTTTCTACCTCCTGGACGGAATCTTTTCATTGTTCCTCCTCAAAGTGACTGTAAATCCTGCAGTGACGGAGCGAAGGCGACACACTCGGCTGCTGCTGATTTACATCCACATCCTCTAATCTGCTGGACGCTCCGCACTCTGGCGCAGCGGCGTCAAGTGTTGCTGTGTGAGGGTCACACTGGCCCTGATGTCACGCTTTCATATTCCCTTTGTTGCAGCAGAAGCTCTCAGGGATTGTGTGACCCAGCAGTGACCCTCGCACACTTAAGTTTTTTAACTTTACCTTCACTAAGAGTTTAACTTCAAGTAAATGTTCTTCTCTCCAAGACGCAGTAACTTCTCATCATGACCATGTTTTACACTCATTACTTTATAAAGTTGCTCTGAAATCTGGACGAACGAGAGGTTACGAGAGTCCATTATGACGTAATAGCCAGCTTATACAAACACACACATACAATGTTTGAATAATACAATAATATAAATATATAATATAATATAAAACAATAATATTAATGTTTGTAGAACCATTCTAACACAGACCCAGACAGTCCCACTTCATCCCTCAGTCTACTTAGCAGGATCTGGTGATCAACTGTGTCAAAGGCTGAGGACAGATCCAAGAGAACCAGAACAGTGGATTTACCCGAGTCAGCCGACATCATGGTGTCACTGGACACTTTCAATAAAGCTGTCTCCGTAGAGTGATGTTTACGGAAGCCAGACTGAAACTTCTCATGGATGTCGCTCTGATCCAGGAACAGCTGCTCAGACACCACCTTCTCCAAGATCTTGGACAAGAAAGGGAGCTTAGAAATAGGCCTGAAATGACTGAGGTCAGTTGGGTCTAAGCCTCTTTTTTTGAGCAGAGGCTCCACAATGGCATGTTTAAATGCATTGGGAAAAACCCCTGAGGAAAGGGAGAGGTTCACCATATTGGTAACCCAGGGGCCAATTACATCAAATACTTTGATAAAAAGCCTACAAGGAAGGACGTCATCTGAGCAAGAGGAGGGTTTCATCTTGTTCACTAGTGCCAAAGATACAGCAGTGAAGGAGGACCAAGAGGAGGAGAGGGGCTCAGAGACAGTAGGGGTTCCAAATAAAGGGGGAGAGATTTTCTCTTTGATCAATTTAATTTTGTCAATGAAAAAATCTCAACAATGCATTGCTGTCAGCTTCACAGAAGAAAGGCGGGATTTGAGGAGCAGGAGACACGAGAGAATTAATCGTGTCAAACAACACTTTGGGGTTTTTCTTATTTGCTGCTACCAGTTTTCTGTTTTAATCAGATATATCAGTTTCTGTCATCTCATTGTAAGAAGACATCAGATCCCTGAGGTGAAGTCTGTGCACCTCAAGTTTAGTGGACTTCCATCCATCATCTTTCGACAAAGTCTCTTCAGACTCAGGAGATCTCCATTTGTCCAAGGGCACCGTTTTTTCTAAATTTTCAAGTTCGATTTAACAGGTGCCACTTGATCCAGTATTTCAACACAATGAGTAGTGAAACAGTGAATCAAATTGTCCACATTTGGGCAGTCATCAAAGTAAAGAGGGTCAAACATAGCAGAAAAACTGTCTGCAGTATCGGCTGAGATGACACGTCTCTGAGACCTAACTTTCAAAGGCTTAGGTTCAGGGATGAAGTCCAGGTTAAACAAGACAAGAGAATGATCACCATGACATCATGTACAGATACATTAGAAATGTCCAGGCCAAGAGTAAAAACTAAGTCTAAAATGTGGCCTTTTTGATGAGTGGGCTCAGAAACATGTTGCTCAAAATTAAAGGCTTCTTTTAAAGTTAAAAGTTCTTTAGCAGAACAAGATGTGACGTCATCAACATGAAGATTAAAGTCTCCAAGAATAAGAACAGATTCCATTTGAATAATGGAAGATAAGAAGTCACTGAAGTCTTTCAAGAACACCACCACAGGACCAGGGGGGCGGTAGATTGACACACAATAGAAAGGTCTTGTAGAACCAACCAAGATCGTTTGAGACTCAAAATAAGTGAATTCCTGTGTCTAATCATTTTGCAAGAACTCTCCTTAAAAACTGTAGCAAGACCTCCCCTACAACCAGAGAGACGAGGCTTCTCCAGGACAGCGCTCCCTACTGGACAGAGTTCGTTAAGATGAATAAACTCTTCCTCTCTCTGCCAAGTCTCATAAAGACATAATAAATCCAAATTAACTCTTGTGAAAAGATCATTAAGAATAAAGGATTTATTAGTAATGGAGCGAACATTCAGAAATAGAAACAGGGTGTGTGAGTGTGTGTGTGTTTGTGTGTGTGTCTAATAATACATTTAATAATAATACATTTATTTTATATGGTGCCTTTCACACTCAATCGCCTAAAATCAGAAAACAATGCAAAAACACAATGAAAAACAAGTTAAAAGCACAGAGCTTGCAGCAGATTTTCAGTCCATTGGTGAGTATGCCTGTCTAAATAAATGAGTTTTAAGGTGGGATTTGAAGGTGAGAAGTGAGTCCATATTTCTGATGTCCAGGGAAGGCTGTTCTAGAGGCGTGGGGCGGAGGGGCGGAAAACCCGGCCCCCCAGGGGGAAAAAAGGAGAAGGGGGGGGGGGAAGGTTGAGGGAGGGGGGGGAACAAGAACCGGGGGGGGCGGTGGGAGTGTTGAGGAGACAGGTGGGGGGCAAGTTGTATGGCATTGATGTATTGAGGAGGATCTTTATTCAATCGGTGTTTGATAGACCAAAGTTGGTGCATGGGAAGGTTTTGGTGACATACGTCACAGCTTGGACCACTTTTGGAGATGGGAGACCAAACGAATCGTGACCAGAATGGACCAACGGTGCTTTGGGGGGAGACCGGGCGGTGATGTTCCAAGGGAAAGTGCGACCTGGAGTGTTGATATGGGTTGATGATAAGGTCTATCGAGGACACACCCAGACTCTGACCTAGGAGGGAAACTGAGGAGTGCAATGAGAGGGGAGATGGTTTGGTGAGTTGGATTTTGCGACACTTTTTCGGTCTAACCAGTTTCTTCATACGTGTAACACCATTGAACTGGGATGGGACAAAAAGAGAGAAAATATCAGGGGAGTAGGGAGGGAAGGGAGATAACCAGGGGGATGGCAGGGGTCAAGGGAATCCATATTTTTTAAGTCATCCAGGAGAAGAGAGAGGGCGGAGAGGGGATGGGAACAAAGGGCAACTAGACAGGGTCATTCTATGTGAAGAGTCAAAAATCCATAGGATTACATTATGGAGTAGAATTATGGAAGGAAAAGAACCCAACCCTGCCAACTAGAACTATGATGTCTCAAAGTATTGGGATTTGGTAGATGAAATGGCGTCTTTTATAATGGAGGATGTGACATGGTCATTTGTTTATGTATAGTGAGTCCATCTATTAAAAGACGCTCCAGCTACACCTTGCCTTACTCCAATGGGGGAGAACCAGGAAGGGGAAGACACCTTTTAATAGGGGCAATATTAAAGATTTGAGACCAAGATTTACAACTCAACCAACTATCCGGGTGTATGGGGGGTTAGGGAGAGATTTTCAATGCCATTTAAGGTCGGCTAGGTTGATATTTTTATGTTACGGAAGGATATGACACGGGGTCTTGTTTTGACAGTGTTAGACATAGGTTAAATGAGACAAGTTTGTGGTCAGAGATGGGGAGGTCAAAGCAATTTTTAGGAGTAAGCCTAACAACTAAGTCCAAGGTAGACCTTTACAGTGGGTGGGGAAATCAATATATTGTGTGAGACCAAAACTTCCACATGAAATGAAGTCCTTAGTAGATGCCAGATTTTGTTGTTAGATGATATTTATGTCACCAAGCAAAATT
The DNA here is from genome assembly GCA_016630915.1 of Callionymus lyra. Classification (NCBI taxonomy): domain Eukaryota; kingdom Metazoa; phylum Chordata; class Actinopteri; order Syngnathiformes; family Callionymidae; genus Callionymus; species Callionymus lyra. The sequence goes on from JACEEU010000983.1 coordinate 11,754, forward strand.
ATATTGGATGAGAGTGAAATTGGGTGAAAGTGTGGTGAATTCATCAATGAAGTCCTTGTTATGTTTGGGTGGGCTAAATGTTGACCAAAACATGGAGACCATTATTGAAGAGCCACAGCCTCGAATACTTGACCGCAGATAACATGACCGACCTTCCAAGTCTCGCGGTGAAGTATCGCAGACCTCCTCCTCTTCCGGAGAGACGAGGTTTGCTGGTGTAAACAAACCCAGTAGTGTACTTTCATTCAACTAGAAAAATCTCAATTCCATTCTCACTAAGAGAAGCGAGTTTGCGGTCGAGGATGAGGTCTTATAGTTGTCCCTTCCATAAGAGAGCGGGTGTTGATTAGTCCAAATTGACGTCAAATGCTGGTTGAGAAGCCAACTAGCCGGCCTAGCTAGGCTAGCTAACGCGTTGGTCCACCTTCCTGCCGTGTGTTTCGGAGGCTGGCGGTGGCCGAAGGACCAGATGGACTTATGGTGAGTCATCATGTATAACTCCGTCCGGCTCCACGGTGGGTGTATCTCCGGCGAGCGATGTAGGGGAAGCTCTCTGACGGGGAGAGGGCGGATATACCGCAGCTGGAGGAGCTCCCACTCTGTACTGAATCAAGGTTGACGCTGGGTTTATTAGAAGAGACAGGACAGTCCACAAAGCACAGAGCTCACAGCAAGGTTGTAGATCCACGTCATGATCCACGGCCTGTTGGTCCGAGCAGCGGTAGCAGTAGCCAGGTATTCCAGGTACGGAAAACCGAACGTTCCCAAACACAAGGACGATAAAACAAATTGCATTTATACTAGGCCCATGGTGGGAATCAACAGTAGCACTTTCATCATGAGTAGAAGGTCTGCTGAAAGCGAGGCATAGAAACATAAAAACTTTAAAAATAACCGGAGAGCAGCGGCAGCTAGTCGCGCCAGCGTTCACTCCCCCCCCCCCTCCTTAAAAAACGCCCCCCACCCCATTATCCACCTGAAGTCTGTGTAACCGCCGGACTTTTTATAAAGCAGTGGAGACTGAAGAGGGAATTCAAGGTTAGAAGACGAACATGTCATTAGTTTGATTATTATTCGCTCTCGTTGAGCACATTAACGTTATGTTGTCTTTTAATAAACTATGGCAGCAACTTTAATGCTTTCACTAGGAACCTTTCTGCATGTTTCCGGTCGGACCGTTACTCGTGTTACACCAGTGAAAAAGGTTTTACCGTCTATAAAAGTTTGTTCCTCCTTTTGAAAAGGTCGGTGTCATTGGAAAGCTTAACGACGAAACAGAACAAATATGTTAATTATATTCATCATTTTTAATTGATTCATTAATGAATGGTCAGGTAGAAAAAACACTCAAAATATGCATAGAAAGAACAAATGAATATCCCACATCGAGCAAACACAAGTTGTAAATACACAGAAACATGGAACATAGTTATGGTGTATTATTTGTACTTTTTAATTGATAACGTTTTGAAATTAGAATTGGATACGACGGAAAATATCAGTTAAGAAATAAACAGAAAAAAAGAGCTTCCCTTATATAATGATGTAAATATTGTATTTTATAATCCTTCAATTCCAAAGTTTTACATGCAAAACTAGATACATTTTTGGATTATAAAGACATTAAACTACCATAACTATTACGATAACAATGCTGCTGTACATCAATACTTTCAGAATAATAGGTGCAATCAAGTCATTAAGGTTCAACTCTATCTGAGGTGCAAGAATCAACAGGTTATATGTAAGTTATATATTTGTAATAAACATGCTCGTCTAAAGTTCTCAAGAAATATATACAATGTCAGTCCATTAAAGAAATGACATATTTTAGCGTAGAAAGGAGGCCCCACACTCAAGGTCAGCACCAAGTTCATTCTTTGAAACGTTTCTATTGCAAAATCATAAGATTCAGCCCAACATGCAACAGTGTAATTGTTTACTTGTCCTTTTCTTTTCTTAACTTTCTCAATCCTTCCCTAGTAAACAATCTTTTCTTTGGTTTCAGCATTAAACCAGGTCAATGTTACGACCTACTGCATAACCAGGTAACATATCGACAAAGGTCAACCGTGGAATTTTCACTGAATTCTGAAGCAAACATTGTTTTGATATTATCTATATCGACATCTTTCAATTTCTTCTCCACCTCTTTCGTTTGCTTTCTTTTGTTTCTTCATGGCTGCTCCATTTGAAAGTTCACGGCGAACTTGGACTTGTTTTTGGCGGCGGGTCTTTGGCTTCTTTCCAACTATACACACAGCCCAGCTGATGTTTCTTGTACGGCTGGTCAAGGTATTCAATGACATGATTTTTCCATCGATGCGTTCTTTGAACTTTGTTTGTCAGCGCTGAACATTCCTACCAGTTCCTCGGCATCGATATTGTTTGAACAAGCTGAGTTTCTCGCTGAAGATCCTCTGTAATCTCCATATCAAAATATCTTTTGTAATGTCTTTCGAGGACAGAAATCACATTAAATACCTTTCACCAACTAGTACTGACTCGTGTGAAGTAAATAGATGTCATTGCCATGATATACAGGTATTATGTCAAACAAGGATAGGTTCGAGCCATCCCTGTTACAACATTCAATAAAAACTACTAACACTACCTCAACACTAACCAACTTAGTCCAAATTAAGACTTTTATTGTAGAGAAAGAAAAAAGGTTTTAACTGTATAGAACAATAAATGTTTTGATTTGAACTGAATTGTTCATAGTATAATTTGAATAACTAGCCAGCACATACAGTATGTGTTCTGTGAAAGCAGGTGCAGGTAAAGTCATCATCATTTCATCTAATCTGTGATCAGTCGGCAAGAGGAAAATCTGCTGTTGATGAGGTTTGACAAGGTTTTACAAGGAAACACTGATCCCAACCATCACAATGAACAATTAAGCAGGTGAACCTGATATACTGAAGACAAATTGATCATAAAGAGATGAACTGTTGCCTATATTATTTATTTATATCTTATAGTCACTGTTGAAGTCACAGAATCAACACACATTATAAACTCCTTCAATAAATTGATAAATCAAAATCAACTAAAAGAAGGTGGTCATGATAGAAAGTTAAGTTTACCATCCCCCCCCCTCCTTCTGCACCTGCACGAGACACGCCCCTACCGCACAAAATTCGCAAGACACGCCCCTATTGCGCGAAATTCGCAAGATACGCCCCTACCGCGCGAAATTCACAAGACACGCCCCTACCGTGCGGAAATTTGCAAGACACGCCCCTACTGCGCGGGAATTCGCAAGACACGCCCCTACCGCGCGGAAATTCGCAAGACACGCCCCTACCGCGCGAAATTCGCAAGACACACCCCTACCGCGTGAAATTTGCAAGACACCCCCCTACTGTGTGAAATTTGCAAGACACGCCCCTACCGCGCGAAATTGGCAAGACACGCCCCTACCGCGCAAAATTCGCAAGACACGCCACTACCGCGTGGATGACAGGATCCGCAACGACACGCCCCTACCGCGACACCTGCAAATTTGCAAGACAGCGGCCCCTGACACGTGATGACAATGCAGCAACCGACATGCCCCCCCCTGATAACCGCGAGCAACTCGACAACCGACACGCCCCTGACACGTGTGAAATCTCGCAACTGACACGCCCCCTGACCGCGAGCGCGAAATTTGCAAGACACGCCCCTACCGGTGTGAAACCCCCCCGCAAGTCACGCCCCCTGAACCGCAAGGTGAAACCTGCAAGACACAGCCACCTGACACCTGACGACAGTGAGCAACTGACACCGCCCCTACCGCGCGGACTGACACATGTTGACAAGACACGCCCCTATTGCGGAAATTAGATCACCTGATGTGAGCACAGCATGTGAGAGGATGCAAGGGACGGAGAAGGTAAACTTTTGAAGAGGGCAACTGACACCTGATGACAGCTCAGCGAGCAACTGACACCTGATGACAGTGAGCAACTGACACCTGATGACAGCGGGCAACTGACACCTGATGACAGCGGGCAACTGACACCTGATGACAGCGGGCAACTGACACCTGATGACAGCGAGCAACTGACACCTGATGTCAGCGGGCAACTGACACCTGATGACAGCGAGCAACTGACACCTGATGACAGCGAGCAACTGACACCTGATGTCAGCGGGCAACTGACACCTGATGACAGCGAGCAACTGACACCTGATGACAGCGAGCAACTGACACCTGATGACAGCGAGCAACTGACACCTAAAAGGATTAAAACTTAGTCCGTTTCTGACGCTCCAACACGACGTCACGTCCGGGTCTTAATACTTTGCTTTATGGAGAGAAAAGGTCAAAATCCAGAGTGTACGGGTCGTTTATTCGCCGCTTCAAGTCAAACAAAGATACAAACTTTATGATCGAAAGGACTCGCTCTTTGCCGGCAGCTCTACTGGTCAATAGCTCCGGGAAAGACGGTCCCGTGTTATGGGGCTTCACTGTATTTAAGGTAAAATTTCCTGTCCAGGGGGTCGTCTCTTCCGGGGCAGTGGTTCTTTCAATTTTCTTCATGTCTCGGGTCACCTGGAGAGTAACTTCCTTGCGTCCCTGTTGTGTGGGCAAATTCCTTTGTCTTCCAGCCCCCCTTCTTTGGGTGTGTTCCGTTTTGCTCTTTTGTTTCACGCCCACAGGTGTGAGCCGGGCAGACGGATGTTTGGAGTAATCGCTGTTTTTAGCTCTACGTCTGCTCCAAGCTTGTCTTGAACCAGTGTGAATCAGTCTGAGTGGAATGTTGATTGTGAATGTGTATTCAAACGTTTAAGCTCTTAGATGAAGCTAGTAATTTATACTTTATATTTTGATTATCTTTTTGGCATTAATTTAACTATGGCGTATACGTATAGTGTATAATAATTTTCAATCTAACAACTCCCCCTGTTGATGTGGCCTTTACAGGTCACGTCATAAACCAAAAATAAATCAATTTTCTAAATCAATGGTTGTTCCGCAGCAACATTTTATCGTTTTTTTATCTAATATTATCATTTATATAACATATTATTATCATCATGTACCTGCACACGCTATATGTATAACCGAAAATATAATCATCTGTCTGTAATATTAATATTTTTTTAAACGGTGACACAAAGTTTGGCCTAATTCAGAAGTGGTCTTTCATCATTCTTTCATGTTTCTCAGCAGTCCAGTCCATCAGCCTTATCGTTATCATCATCCTCTGCAGTCGGTCTGTTCGTTCTTCATCTTCCGTAGTCGGTGTGACTGTTCTTCTTCGTCATCTAGTCCTCTTCGTCCATGTCCCGATTCCAGGTGTTCAGAGGAAAAACCGACCCGATCCGTCTTCTTCGATCTTCTCCGAGTCCATCTTCTTGAACCTACACACAAACAACCTTCATTCAGGAGTAGCTCTGACCAAAAAAATGTTTTTTATTAATGTAATAGAATTGGGTAATTTCCCCATGAACTTATCCGCTTGTTTCTTCTGATGGGGAATGTGGTTGATGCTTCTGAGTGCGTTTACTCATCCAGGTCAGAAAATCCTGCGTCCACTGATTTTGACCCTGGTTGGAGAGAGTAATATACACGTCCGCTGCCCTCTGCCTGTTATCTGGCAGTATGAGCGACCACAATACATGTTCTTTTACCCCATTTGTTTTGTTGTTCGTGTTTATTTTGTATTTTTTATTATTTCCATATTGGTTCTTATTAACATTTTTTATATATTTTTTTATTTCTACTTTTAATATATATTTTATTTCTTCTTTAGTTTATTTTAAATCTAGTTCAGTTTTAGTTTTAATCTAAATGAGCTAATTTTTATTGTTAGTGTAGTTTAAGTTTTAGGTTCATTCTTAGTTTTTGTTTGCTTATTTTTTCATTTTTCTTTTCTTTTTCACTTTGATTTACCCGGGGCGTCCCCCATTTAGGACATAAAACCAGGAATCCCCAAATTAGGAACATCACTTTCATCAATACTGTTCACTGTTCATTCATTGCTCATTCCATTCATTCCATTCATACATCAACCTCCCCTAGAGGACACATAACATCTTTTTATGTTACCTGTCCTTTGGGCTACTGTTGTCTGATCATCTCAAAGATCACCTTGATCCAACTCCCCCTGTTTAACTACGCCGTCTCTGCTGTAGTCCTTCTTGTGGAACCTGTGAGAGTCTTAAGATGTTATTTTACCAGGTTTTCTTCTTATGGTGGTGTGACTGTTCTGCACTGGTGTTGGTGCCACCCCCTGCTGTGTCACATTCCAGGTATCTCCACCTGAATGCAAATTTAAACCTGGATCCTCCATGACCTTTGTTAGGTCATTTTTAAGGCTTCCTTTGTCTCCTTCAACTGTAAAAGGAGAACTAGACATATTCGTTAAATACAAGAAAAACATACAACTTTTCTTTCTGCAAAATTGAAACTGGGGTGTTATGTTGTCTGACCTCACCTGTGCTGAACTTTGGAAATCATTCCTTTACCATTCAATTAAAACCTACATCTATTTTATATGAAATCTTTTAAGTTATTTTTCAAATGAATGGCACCACTATTTATTTATGTTGCTAAGACTTCCCTGTCAGAAACAAGTCTTCTAAATGAGATTGTAAAGCATTGTACAGTAAGGATGCAAGAGTAACCATTTTCACTTTCATTGATAAATTCAACTTCTGTAATTAACAAATTCCTGATAAAAACATATCTCATGGGCTTTGTAATGCAATTATTATTATGTTTTTAAAATTAATTACCCAGAGACCTTTCTTAAATGACCATTTCAGCAACTGATTCACACCTCCATTGCTGCTCAAAATTCTTCTCCTTACCTACAACCTACAACTGGACACAGAAGTCACTTTCTCCAAGAGCCTGACATCATCTCCTCTGTTGCACCACGGCTCATGTGGAATTGTTTACAACCTGTGGAATGTCAGCAGGGGTCCGTGTCCTTTGTTTTAACTGTCCTCACAACACAACTCGCTCCAGCCTCTGTGCAGCTGATTTAAAACATCTCCTTTCCTGTAATTACTGTAATGAACTTATCTTCATTGGAAAACACCTGTGAAAGCTCCCCCACTCCTCAGGATCTGTGTCAACATTCTTCCGATGATAAGAAAACCCAACACTGGGTGGAATTGGCATTTCACAAACTTCGAGTGAGTAATCACAGCAGAGGAGGGATATTTCAAGGCAATAAAGTCCATTAGCCCGACTTCCCGAAGCAAGGAGGATTAGAAGTTTGACGAACGGTCAAGCTAAACCTTCAGAGTTCAACACTTCATGGTGAGATTCTGACCAACCAAGATCAGATAAGAACTTTTATGGCTTCCTGCAGATGCAGAGTTTGTGAACCAACATTGAAAGTGCTAACAGATGTCTTCACAGGCAAAATGTGTGTGTGTGTGTGGGTCTTGGATAATATTCATTGAAATGTGTATTACCTGCTTAAAGAAATATACTTGTAAGTGAATGGAGCTACGTGCAAGGTGTTTGAAGTTATCAAAATGAAGAAAGTAATCACAGATGAAATATAATAATTGAATTAATCATTATCAAAACCTTCATTTTGTAATACGTGTTCTACATTGGTCATGTTTGGTGTTATTTGAATGTCCGCGCTCCGTGGGAAAAGAATGTAGAAAGAACAAATCGTTTTAAAGCATTTTTAATGTACATATGATTTTTCTTGTGTGTCGAGAAGAAAAGACAATTGGAGAGGTAAGGAGGAGGAGGAGGGGGTGTCAGTCTGGAAGACCCTTTTCCCGCCGAAGAAACGTCAACCAATCATAAGGGTTTGCCCCTTTTTACGATCACTAAGTTTCAACATAAGAACTGTGTTCAACTTAGAGAATTCGTGTTGTTTCCTCCAAATGATCAGAGCGTACCTCTTAACATCAGAGCGTACCTCGTAACATCAGAGTTTATCACCTCCCGCGTGATAAACTTGGTCTTCACCACCGGCCTTCAAGACGATCTACGGCCTCCTGCTGAGCTCCTGCAAGTCCAAACTGAGGACCGCACTGAAGGACCCGCTTCCAGCATCCTTCCAGACTCCGTTTTCGTGAGTTTATTTTTAATCTTGACCAGACCGGTCCGATTATTCCAATATTCGCAGCACGTCTCCCAGACTGCGAATCTCCATCAAGAACAAGCAACCCGTGAATCATCCTTACCTCCCGTAAGAAGAAAGTGTTCCTGACCTCAAGACTTTCCCTCAGCGAAGTGAACATTCCAGGCGTTCAGGTGAGTTGTCTACAACCAGGAAGCCGACACTGTGATTCATCGGACCGCTTGGCCCCCTCGTCGAAAGAACTTTGATTCCCTCGTTCCTGACTGTCTTCCTCATCATCCTCTCCTTCATCCTCATCCTCCAACTCCGTCATCCACCCGCTTGCCACCTTCATCTGGTCTCCAGCTGCTGCCTTAACCTCCATTCACCATCTACCGTCAAGTAAGAAGCTGATCACTTCATCTTGAACAAATTGATTTGTGTCTGGGTTGTTTAATATGCGGGTAGTCTATTAAGATTTCGTCCACGATTCTTTTCCTGTTTCCGTTTTATTCTCGGTTCCGAAACTTGCCATAACATACTTATTTTTGTCCTTCATTATTCATTCCTTTTTAAATAAATCTATAAAACGTTACGTCGTTGTTCCTTTTTATAAGGCCTATAAATCACTACATTACACAACTTAACACATTCAGTTAGTAATAGCCATGAAATTGAATTCCTTCGTCTTGCTGATTATTTATCTGTTGTTTTTAGCTTTTCTTTCTGCTATCACTAGTTTGATGAGGGCTGAGGATTCATATCAGGTAGGGGCAGGAGATGCCGGCCCCTTCTACTCGGCTTGTGGAACTGTTGTCCTGCATGACTACTGAAAAATCTACATCCCCTTTTTATTTTAAGAGATTTGTAATGTGCTGGGATCTGTGGGTAGAAAGGACATTCATTTCTCCAGTGACCTGGTTGTCCACATGAAAAGCAGCAGTCGTTGCCTGGTGTGAAATACTGTTGGGCTGCAGCCATTTGCTGCCGCTGTTCAGCTTCCCCATCTTTGTGCATGCATGACATCAGTTCATTCACATCCACCTTTGTAGGGAACACCTTTCTCATGGCCTTAAATATTCGTTTTGCATGAGGAGAAAAAAGTGCTTGATATGGCTCCCTACAAGTTCATGCTTTTAATTTTTAACAAATTATCAAAATCCACACATGCCATAACAATTTGTCTCCAATCTCCAATAGCCAATACAATTCCTGTCATATTGTTGCAAAAACATTAATCCACGGACCTGCTCCCCTTTCCAAAGGAGGAAGTTTTTCTTTGAGACATTGTACATCCATCATAGTTGCTGAGACGTAATCAGTATAATCCCTCTTTCTTCTACTCTTCATCACTAGAGGAAACTGTCCATGAGGTCCTGTTCCCAATCCATCTAGTCTCCCTTTCTCACCTTTTCTAGTTTTAACTTTATGTTTAGAGGGTGTCAGTGGCGTGCCTGGGTCAAGTCTATAATTACAATGATTGTCTTGTTCCTCATTCTTACTGCTGCTTCTTTCCTCACTGTCATTTTTCTGATTTGTCATCTACCTCCTCACACAGCTGCTCTATAGTTCCAAGTGTACTTGTCATGGCTGCACTCACATCTTTATCTACTTTTTCTTGTCTTATTGCTATTTCAAATATGTTAAGTGTTTTTTCTGTTGTGTCTAACAGATCTCTTGTGAGAATGTCTTGCCTATGTGTTATTATTGCTACATTATCTATTATCTCTTTTAAATGTATCATTTTTGTTTTATCTATTTCATTACCATCTTGATCCATCATCAGCTGCCCTCCTGTAACATTGAACACTGGAGCCTGGGTGTTCACTTTCTCTTTCATTACCATTTTTTGCAATCTATCAGACAACATTTGTGAGTTTACATTTTGGTTTCCACCTTCTAGGTAAGGTGGTGGTGAATCAGTTTTTTCAGTTACATTATTTTCATCAACAACTTCCTTTTTAACAGCTTTCACTGGTGCCATCACTTCAGTATTTAACTTTATCATTTTTACCATTTCCATAATCACAAAAAATCTGTCTCTATCAGTTTTAGTTTTTTCTAACAAAGCCAGTCTATATTTTTCACTAAACAACATGCTTGTTTTTCTCCTCCTAATGACTTCAAGTTCTAGATTAATATTTTTCACATTTTCACCAAGAATATCTTCTTCAGGCATACGCATGCCCCAATCAGGCAGATTTCCAACCTTTCTTTGCTTTTTAGCCCATTTATACCAGTTTTTTACAACATTTTTCCGATCCAACGGAGCAATTTTTTCCACATACGAACTTACAGAGTGAAACAATAAAGCAACACATCATCCTATTCCACGAGACTGCCATTTTACCCGCAGTTCAGATAAATCCATTTCTTATTTTTATTTTTATTTTTAATTTTAATTTTAATTTTTATTTTTTTTCCTTATTTTTTATTTTATTTTATTTTTTCCTTATTTTTTTATTTTTATTTTATTTATTTTTACACCAATTGTTCGTCTCCCTCTCTATAAGAGAACTGTCACGCTTGAATACCTATATTATAATCCCAAACTTTATAAGGACATGACAATCAAATAAAGTTATTTTTACCCTTTTAAAAAAACTCATAGAACTTACAAGGAAAAACTCTTTTTTAAACCAATAGAAACTGAAGAATTTCTTTCCACAAAACTTGAAAAAACCTGTATAGGTTTATAATCGCCTTATACATAAAAAATTAATTTTTTTTTCCCCCTTCCCACCACCTTCCCCCCTAGGGGAATAAAAACTCCTAAAAAAGGGTAAAATAATAACCTTTAAAAAAATAAAAAAAAGGAAAGCCCCCCTCCCCCCCCCTTTTTTTCCCCCCCCCCCCCCCCCCCAAAAAACCCCCACAAAATTCCCCAAAAAAAAATAAAACTTACCCCTCTTTTTCCCCTTCCCCCCCCCCCCCCCCCCCCCCCTTCCTACTTTTTTTTTAAGGAGAAAAAAAAAAAAAAAAAAAGGGCCAAGGCGCGGCATTTTTCCTTTTTTTTCCCCCAAACAAAGATACAAACTTTACAAACGAAAAGGACTCGCTCTTTGCCGGCAGCTCTACTGGTCAATAGCTCCGGGAAAGACGGTCCCGTGTTATGGGGCTTCACTGTATTTAAGGGAAAATTTCCTGTCCAGGGGGTCGTCTCTTCCGGGGCAGTGGTTCTTTCAAGCTTCTTCATGTCTCGGGTCACCTGGAGAGTAACTTCCTTGCTTCCCTGTTGTGTGGGCAAGTTCCTTTGTCTTCCAGCCCCCTTTCTTGGGTGTGTTTCGTTTCGCTCTTTTGTTTCACGCCCACAGGTGTGAGCCGGGCAGACAGATGTTTGGAGTAATCGTTGTTTTTAGCTCTACGTCTGCTCCAAGCTTGTCTTGAACCAGTGTGAATCAGTCTGACACTGACACCTGATTACAGCGAGCAACTGACACCTGATGACAGCGAGCAACTGACACCTGATGACAGTGAGCAAATGACACCTGATGACAGCGAGCAACTGACACCTGATGACAGCGAGCAACTGACACCTGATGACAGTGAGCAAATGACACCTGATGACAGTGAGCAAATGACACCTGATGACAGCGAGCAACTGACACCTGATGACAGTGAGCAACTGACACCTGATGACAGCGAGCAACTGACACCTGATGACAGCGAGCAACTGACACCTGATGACAGCGAGCAACTGACACCTGATGACAGCGAGCAACTGACACCTGATGACAGCGAGCAACTGACCAAACTGCTTTTGGCAGTGGAGAAGGGGACTCTATCACAGTATCAAGATCTTACTCTTGGTGACATTGAGATTGACCCTGAAGGTTTGGATACATCTGTGCATGTTGGTGTATATTTGTACAATATATTAATTCAGATGCTGGGGCAACCCATGCTTTTTTACTCATGATAAATGCATCACCAGTACTCTTTAACATCAAGGTAATGTTTATGCTGTATTTGGTAATTGAAGTCTTGAGATGAAGAACCTTTTCAATCAGTTTCAATTTGGAAGAATGGAAATGCAGTGTAACAGGTTGAATATAGATTACTTTCTCCTTAGATAGTGATAAATTGATGTATAACACTATACCTAAACATTTTGATTTAATGTGGGCCATGCATTTAGATTTGACTGTTGGTTTTTCTTCTTAAGGCTAAAACTGCTGAAGCTATGCTATATTTGTTTTATTTTCATATGTTCTTCCATTTTCACATCAGAAAGAGTTGATTCCTCACAAGATCATGTCCAGTGATGAGGGAATATTGAGTCGTCTACTGAGGCAACAGGTGAAGGACCAGGAGCCACCAGACACTCCAGCTTTACTTCAGACCACGGTCTCCAGTTCCACCCAGT
>JACEEU010000099.1:0-10198 GCA_016630915.1 Callionymus lyra
ACAATGAGTCGGGTTCCGCTCGATGTTTCTGCCTTCTAAAAGGAAGTTTTTCCTCGCCATTGCTCACTGTACAGCTCACTGTACAGTGTTTTGTTTCTTGCTCTTTGTTGAATTGCTGGGATCTATTTTTCCTTAATCAACTGTAGTCTTATTTCAACTGTATAGTGTCTTGAGATAACTTTGTTATGATAAGACACTTTAAATAAAATTGAATTGAATTGAAAAGTTAGCATGGACAGTTAGCATTAAAGTTACAGAAAAAAAGTAGGCTTCGACAGTTAGCATGGACAGTTGGCTTGACAATTCAGCATGGACAGTTAGCATAAAAGTTTGCATGAACAGTCAGGTTGGACAGTTAGGATGACAAGTTAGCATGGACAGTTAGCGTGAAAAGTTAGCATGGTCAGTTTACACGGACAGTTAGCATACAAGTTAGCATGGACAGTTAGCATGAACGTTATCTTGTACAGTTAGCATGAACAATTAGCTTTGATAGTTAGCATCTTTACTTAGTTTTCCTTGTAATGTATGACATTTTAAAAAGTTTTTTTTTATGTTTTACATTCTCCGGCTGAATAATATATTTTATAAAGGGAACAGAGGGCTGCATTCAATCTGCAAAAGGGCCACAACTGGCCCCTGGGTTGCACTTGGACATTTCTACACTATTGTAAAGTAGTTGGATGGTCACATGACTCATCGAGAGTTGTCCAGGCAAAGATGCTAACCTCAGAAAATAAAGAAATAATAATAATGTCGAAATGTTACGTATTGCTGCTTTAACTTTTATTTTATCTATATAAGTTGATACATATTTATTTTTTTACATTTGAAACATTCTTGATAGCAAATCAACAGCAGATGGCAGTAGCTATTGAGAGCTCGCTCGCTCGCACAGCACACACAGTGTGGGAACAGGAAGGAGATGAATCCTTCAAAGCCATCCTAAATTCTGAACATCGGAATAAAAAAAAAAATCAACTCTTTTCACCCTCAACCGTTCCTGAAAAACCTGGTTATCCTAGAAAAGCTGTCCTATTACTACATTACAAATAAATATAAATTCAAATGATCTTTTTAATGTGACCAGATTTCATTTTCATAGAGCAGGTTAAATCTCTTTTACTGCCCCGTAACATAAAAGAAGAACTCCAGTTGAGACAAAATTATATTTAAAAATAACTTTTTCCTGCTATGTGTCCTCCATGCTTATTTTTAGCTTGCAGATAACACTGTTATTAGCTAGCTAAGCTAGTAAGTCAGTCAGTCTTAATCTTAACATAGTCTTCCCTTATATGTGTTAAGAATATATGTGTTAATATCTTTGTGGAGAATAACCAACGACCCAAATAACTCTTGGCTTTAAAGTCGTGCAGTTTTACAGTATTAGGGGGAACAGCTCTTTGATTTCGATGAGAGAAGTACATCCATGGAAGCCACACCTCTGAAGCAACAGTTCAGCAGATGCCTTCAAACCGAAGCTGAATATCTGACGTGAGCGTCTCGGTCACTTTCATCCGTCCCCGGAGTAATAAAGTCTCTGAAGCTCCTCCAGCGTTTAATGACTCTCGCGTCGGGAGTTCTGAGCTTCATCCGGCAGGAAAAAAAAAAAAAGTTTTTCAAAAACATTTTTTTTGGATTAAACACAATAGACACTTTTGATTCAAACGCTGTGTTTGACACTGGGAAGGAGAGACGGACTGATCCCGGATGAGAACGCGAGGTTTGAAGTCTGCAGGGAAAGAAAAAAAGAAAAGCCAGCTCAGCACAACATGGCGGAACAAAAGTTGAAGTGGGTTCATGGTGCGACAATCTGCACATGAGACCGGTCGTGTGGACGGACCGAAGGAAAAGCTTCATTAGCACCTGCAGAAAGCAACAAATACATCAGCGCTGGAGTGATTGTGCGAATGTAAATGATGGTTCATCCTGCAGACGAGGCCGACATCCGTTAAACCGCATCATCGTTCATCACAGGAGAGGCGGAGAGAGACGGATCACCGCTTGACTCAGGGATGGATCTCATCGCTCACACTTCTGCGCTCACATGTGTGTGAGGAGGGAGAGTCAGGAGGCGCTGAGAAAAATACATGGAAAAATACAGGTGACAAAAGGTTCCTGGAAGGAAGTACACAGTGGAATAAAAAGAAAAAAAAAGTTAATACAAAAAAGCAAATAATCTTATAGCAGTAGTTCCCCCTAAAATTCATCCCTCATTTTCTTCTCACCCTCATGTCGACTTATTGTTGAGATTGTGTTATTGAGAAGTGATCTGTAACTTTAGAGACATTGACAAAAATGTTCATTTTAATGTAGCGACTGATGCTTAGTTGTCAAAAAAGGCACTTAAAAACATCCAAATACCTATTGCTAACATAAGTAAGTTTAAGTTTTTGATTTATATTTATGGAGCGCTTTTCCAGACCAGGTTCACAAAGCGCTTAAACAATCAAAACAATACTCAATAAAATATATACTTTAAAGGTCAAGATAACACAGAGAACAACACAGGAGTCTCAACAAATGTGTTTGTGGTATCCCTTGTTTTATCCCTGGGTCAAGGTGAACGACCTGAAAAATCTCTTCCACAGAAAATAAATGTACAATAAAAATAGTCAAAACAACTTTGCTATATAAAATTGGGAGAATGTAGGACATTTAGATCGTAATAATCGTTCTAATTGTAATTGAAAACTCTGTAAGTAGAAAAATCCCTCAACGTCACATCTTAAACCAGCAACCGACATCATTACCCAGAGTGCATTGTGGCAACAGCTTGTCTCGTAGGAACCGAGATATTTAACATGCTAAAAGACTTCATATTCAAATCTTCGGCTCCACAGCTGCGACCACATCTCACGAGGAACCCGTGATTATCCGGGGAGCTGGTGTTGCTCCTGGAGTCTGTCAGGGAAACACACACACACACACACACACACACACACACACACACACACACACACACACACACACACACACACACACACACACACACACACACACACACACACACACACACACACAAACACACACACACATGTAGGAATGGTGTGAAAAACCCAATCTCGTCCGCTAAGCATGGGAAATTAAATCCAATACCCCACAGTATTCGGTGGTGAACGCTGTGATTTGGCAGCATCATAAATACTAGTTCATGATGGGAGGACGGGGGGTGGGGGGGGGTGTCCACAGAGACGCAACACAACATCAGGTCATGTGATGAAAAGTGATACAGCCTCGTTTTCTTCACAACTTTTTAGGTGCAGAGTAAGAATTCCCTCTCTCTTTAGTAGACACAATCCCTCCTGGGTCCGCCCCGGGGGCTCCTCCTAGTAGAAATGACGTTAAAGGAGAGGAATTTGTTTGGTGAAGAAGAACTGACACAATTAAGATGACGCCAGCTTAAAAGAATGAAAAGACTCCTCTGTCCTAGAGGTTTTTATTTGAGTCTCCTCAGGGCGGTTAATAGCAGAGATATGTTGTTTTTGTCCAGAATTGTTGTTTAAAAAAAACAGCAAAAGTCTTTCTGCATTATTCCAGGTTAGGAATCTGACTATTACTTAAACAAAGAATAAGAATCAGATCTAGTTTAAAGTCACACGTTTTACTTGTATACAAGTGAGAGAGAAGAACACAGAGTTTACATGTCTGTCGGAATTTCTGAAGCACAGAGCTGTTAGTTCGCCGTTATATCTTTGTCGCTGTTTCACAAACAGTTAATTATCTTACTCCAAAGGTTTCCACCAGATACAAACTACAATGAATTGTTATCACTCAAGGTCAGGGGTGGCGTTAACTCCTTCATAGATCGGTAACTAGCACGAAGTATTCTGTACTCAACACAATCCCTTCCTACCTAATGACAAATCTTTGGCAAAAACCAGCTGGTATGATGTTATACAACTAAATCAAATGAAAAAGTTAAGTTGTGGTGCCAAAATGCTACAAATGTTGCCCAAAAATATCCTTAAAGAATAAAAATCTGTCCAAAGTAAACACAATTAGAGTTATGTTCTGTCAGTATATTTTGGGGCTAAATTGTGTGTGCTTGAGGGGATATGTTCGTATATTTTAAAACATGTGTTAAAAGTTTGTATTTTAGACAATTAAAAGAAAAATCTAAATTGTTACCCAAAACCAAAATGAAACATTGAAACCTGTGTGTCTTCTCCAGGTATCTGCCTGTACCCTGTCCAGAGTTTGCTGCAGCGAAAAGTCGTTCGGATGAAACTTTGAATCCAGTTTCCTGCCTCTCTCTTACCACGTGTCAGCGTCCGTAGAGACTTGTGAATCTGAGGATGGAAATAAAACACAATAATTCAACATGAGACACCAGATGTAGCTATTGTTCGGATCAAACTAAATTCATTTCCCGGACGTCCTCCCTGCAGATGCACACGTATCTGAGGCGCTGAGATATAAACACGACAGATCCTGCGGTGAAATATGAGTCGTAAAACCTGGAATTGGAGAGGAGGAGAAGGTAAACAATAGGCTGCAGTGAAACTTCAAGGTGACCAGAGGTTAAACTCTCCAGTCCTCGTCGGGGGACCAGAGCTGGAGGCGGCAATTTCACAGCGTGACAGCGTTTTTTTTTTCTCGTTTTTTTTTTACCACAACCTGAGCAAGTAGTGACACAAGAGTTCTACACTCACGATCCATCACTAAATTTTCACCACTCTGGGACCCGGACAAAGAGTTAATCAGCATAAATTGTTTGTCAATGTTTGAGGCCCCCGGGAAAAGTAGATTTATGTTCATGTTGGTATGTTGACTTGTAAACATGCCAGTGTTTAAGATAAGATAAGGAACAGAGATTATGGATGTCAACAATCGCACAGAGATAAAAAAAGAAAAAACGGGGTTTGAAGAAAGGAATTCCATCGACATGAGAGACAGTTTGGCAAATATTAAACATGTTTGGCCCTTGACCAAGAGTGCTAAAAGACGTGTCGCCCGAGTGTGATTGAGTTTGACACCTCTGGTCTAAATGTAATGAAGTTTTCAGCCTCCGTTGGAATTATCACTTGAGTTCACGTCCTGCCAGATCTCTGTAGGTCAAGATATGAATCAGAATAATAAACTTTTATTGCCAGTGAACGCAACACAGGATTATTTTGTGGCATAACAGAATAAAAAAAAATTAATATGAATCACGTGAAAAATTATGAATAAAATACAATACATTAAAATAAAAATTAGCTACATTACCATAAAATTGCATATAAATAATGAATAATTAACAAAATGACAGCTTGATGGGGTGATTCTGGCCCACAGACCTTAAGTTTGTTTCGTATTATCAAGGTCAGTGTGGTTGTAAAAATAAACCATATTTTAGTGACATGTCTAAATATCATTTTATCCTTTAATTATCATTTAAAGCTATTTTGTACTTTTAACATTATTGTTTGTTTTATGTACCTCTTTAATGAAACGCATTATTTTCTATTTTTTCCATAATTTTATCTTTACTTTTACTTTTTTTTACTGCAAAACTACCCCAAAATGATTCTCTTTTGTTTAATTCAGATTCACCCGTCATCATTTCTCTAAATCTCCATGTCAGAAAACGAACCAATCAGAGAAGAGAAGCGGTGATGATGCCTTCAGGTGATGCCGGAATTCTC
The DNA here is from genome assembly GCA_016630915.1 of Callionymus lyra. NCBI lineage: Eukaryota > Metazoa > Chordata > Actinopteri > Syngnathiformes > Callionymidae > Callionymus > Callionymus lyra. Next base: position 5,631 of record JACEEU010000099.1, read on the forward strand.
CATTTACTCGCTCAGCTGTCGTTGTCTTTGAAAAGGCATCAGCAGGAGAATCATCAAAATACGATGTTAAATAAATAAACAACATTAAATAATTAACAGCGAAACAGATACAAGTGAAATTCCCACAATCCTTTGCACTTGACATTAAAGTTCTCGACGTCGTTAAAACCTCTCTCGACACCTGCTTCATCCAATGTTACCGGGATAACCACAGATTGATGTCACCAAGTACCACCAGATTATATGAGCTATAATCTGGCTCCAGAGAGCTCCAGTTAGGAAACCGTTAGCAACACAGAGTCACGCTAAGACTAGAACAGTTGATTTGAAAACGGGATCATCAGAGACTTCCTGTCCAAATGTAAAAGCCTTCATCGCAGTGACGTCGCAGGTCTTTTGAATCCGTCTCCAGAGACTCCAGTGATTAGTGTCTGACGTCTGTGGTGAAAGGATGTACGACCGCCTCAGGTGGTTATTATCCAGACCACATTCATCCACCCGACCGCATCGATCTGTAATTAGCCAAGGCCAGATTTTACACAAGGCTCTTACTTCTTCTATTGTCTTCTCGGGCGGTCAAAACATGAACCTTTGTGAGCTCCTCCATTGATGACGGGGACCCTCGATCCAGACCTGGATCTACATCGTGGGTCAAGGAGTTTCCAGGAAGATGTTTGATACGAGGGTCATTTCTATGAAACCATTTCATACTGAAGATGAATTTGACCACCGAACGACTAACAAAAGATAAAGACTAGAGCACTGAAATGAAAAAACGAAAATCGGGAAACCAAGAAAAAAGCTTCGGAGAAATTGCCAACTGTTTGGCCCAAAAATTGAGCAGTATTAAGAAATAATACGAAGTTATTATTTCTGTGTGGCGTTAGAAGACATGGCGTGTACAAGACGTGGGGTGTTAGAAGACATGGTGCGTTAGAAGACGTGGGGCGTTAGAAGACGTGGGGCGTTAGAAGACGTGGGGCGTTAGAAGACGTGGGGCGTTAGAAGACGTGGGGCGTTAGAAGACGTGGCGCGTAGAAGACGTGGCGCGTAGAAGACGTGGGGCGTTAGAAGACGTGGGGCGTTAGAAGACGTGGGGCGTTAGAAGACGTGGCGCGTAGAAGACGTGGCGCGTAGAAGACGTGGCGCGTAGAAGAAGTGGGGCGTAGAAGACGTGGCGCGTAGAAGACATGGTGCGTAGAAGACGTGGCGCGTAGAAGACGTGGCGCTTAGAAGACGTGGTGCGTAGAAGACGTGGGGCGTTAGAAGACGTGGAGTGTTAGAAGACATGGCGCGTAGAAGACGTGGCGCGTAGAAGACGTGGCGCTTAGAAGACGTGGTGCGTAGAAGACGTGGGGCGTTAGAAGACGTGGAGTGTTAGAAGACATGGCGCGTAGAAGACGTGGGCGCGTAGAAGACGTGGCGCGTAGAAGACGTGGCGCGTAGAAGACGTGGCGCGTAGAAGACGTGGCGCGTAGAAGACGTGGCGCGTAGAAGACGTGGGGCGTTAGAAGAAGTGGGGCGTAGAAGACGTGGGGCGTTAGAAGACATGGCACGTAGAAGACGTGGGGCGTAGAAGACATGGGGCATTAGAAGACGTGGCGCGTAGAAGACGTGGCGCGTAGAAGACATGGCCAAAGGAGACGTGGGGCGTTAGAAGACATGGCACGTAGAAGACGTGGCGCGTAGAAGACGTGGCGCGTAGAAGACGTGGCGCGTAGAAGACGTGGCGCGTAGAAGACGTGGGGCGTTAGAAGAAGTGGGGCGTAGAAGACGTGGGGCGTTAGAAGACGTGGCGCTTAGAAGACGTGGTGCGTAGAAGACGTGGGGCGTTAGAAGACGTGGAGTGTTAGAAGACATGGCGCGTAGAAGACGTGGCGCGTAGAAGACGTGGCGCGTAGAAGACGTGGCGCGTAGAAGACGTGGCGCGTAGAAGACGTGGCGCGTAGAAGACGTGGCGCGTAGAAGACGTGGGGCGTTAGAAGAAGTGGGGCGTAGAAGACGTGGGGCGTTAGAAGACATGGCACGTAGAAGACGTGGGGCGTAGAAGACATGGGGCATTAGAAGACGTGGCGCGTAGAAGACGTGGCGCGTAGAAGACATGGCCAAAGGAGACGTGGGGCGTTAGAAGACATGGCACGTAGAAGACGTGGGGCGTGGAAGACATGGGGCATTAGAAGACGCGGCGCATAGGAGACGTGGGGTGTTAGAAGACATGGCACGTAGAAGACGTGGGGCGTAGAAGACATGGGGCGTTAGAAGACGTGGGGCGTAGAAGACATGGCACATAGAAGACGTGGGGCGTAGAAGACATGGGGCTTTAGAAGACGTGGGGCGTAGAAGACGTGGGACGTTAGAAGACATGGCACATAGAAGACGTGGGGCGTGGTAGACACGGGGCATTAGAAGACGTGGCGTGTAGAAGACGTGGCGCGTAGAAGACGTGGGGCGTAGAAGACATGGGGCGTTAGAAGACGTGGGGCGTAGAAGACGTGGGACGTTAGAAGACATGGCACATAGAAGACGTGGGGCGTGGTAGACACGGGGCATTAGAAGACGTGGCGTGTAGAAGACGTGGCGCGTACGAGACGTGGCGCGTACGAGACGTGGCGCGTAGAAGACTTGGCGTGTAGAAGACGTGGGGCGTAGAAGACGTGGGGCGTAGAAGACGTGGCCCTATAAGACGTGGCGCCTCCGCTCTGTCGTCCTTTCCCGGACAGTTTTATCAGAGCCTGACTGGCAAGATAGATGGCTCTGACTAACGGAGTCTAATGTAAAAGTGTGAACAGGATCGTGCTGGAGGGAGATAAGCAGCAGCCGGTCGCCTCCCTCCGACTGTACACAAGTCCTCGGCCTTAAATCACCGGTTATCTCCAGCAGACAAATGGTCTTCACAGCTGAAGCTGGACGAGTGTCGAGCTGGACGTCCTTCCACCTGCATGTGGAAGAACCTGGCATTAGATTTGCTGAGCACGAGAAGGTACGAAAACGATTGAGGTGATGTTTTGAAAACACAAACTTACTCAGTAGGTCCGAGGCATCCTGGGAAGTCCATGGGGTGTGTCCCAAATCGCGCACATGTGCACTTACACTTAGTATTTTGAGTGCACAAGTGCGTCCCGATGAGCAGGGTCAGGGTCAGGGTTATCTCTGGGTCAAGATGACCTGGAGGCCCGAAAACAAATGTGTTTATGGTATCCCTTGCATTGTCTCTGGGTCAAGATGAACCACTGCATATATATTTCTGGAAGCCAAGGAAGGTCGTTTACCTTGACCTAGAGATAACACAAGGGATACCTCAAACACATTTATTTCCGAGACACTGGGTCACTTTGACCCAGAGATAACAATTCAAGAAAACTCTCAGTTATGATAAGAAGAAGGATTCATGGATCTGGATTATTCTCGAAAGCGTATTTTCAAACAAAAGTCTTGAAATCCGCAGTAATAAGTCATGAGTTCATCTTCGGCAAACCTTCTTAATGACTTCACTACCGGATCACGTGATGATTTGTCGGGAGCGCAGTGTGAGGCGAGAGCCAGCACTGTTGACTCAGGATTCACCGTCGACTCCAGGAACTCGAGCCAAGCAAAATACTTTTATTCCTCCAGTGATCAAGTGGATGCCCGCGGCTCAGTTCTAACGCGCCGAGAGTCAATAATATCAGAAGATCCACGAGCAGGTCATGGTTTGAGGCCCTGAAGTCGTTACCGTCGCACGCCAACAGCAATAGTCATTTTCATTCCTCTCTCTTTTCCATGAGTCAGTGGGAATTAATTCAGCTGCTCCTTTTAGAGCCGGTATCTCCGAGGTTAGAGTGAATTCCATCAGTTCTATCTCTGGCCACGTTCATCAAGTTACACTTTTCCGTTGTCAGCAGAACCAAGTCTCTATCAAAGTCCTTTGTTGGCGATCAGACGCTTGGTTTCAGAACCAGAGAAGTCCTTTTAAAACTGGTTTTAGCTGCAAAGTAGAAGGTAAAAGTTTTTCGGCTTTTATGAAGTTGTTAGAACTGAAGTCCTGAAGACTCATGTCAGAGGTCTGTGTCTGGCTATGGAGATTTAAAAGTATCAAATCTTTAATTTAGAATAATTATACTTAAATCTTGTAACATATGAATAATTATACACAAAACATAGAAAAATCCTCTTTACAAATGTGACCTAAGTCACAGGATTTGTCTGTTAATGTATCATTTGTTGCGACGGCACAGACCGACAGCAGAAGGTGAAGTATCCTGATTTGATTTTGTAATTTTAAGATTTGAGCACATTTATTCCAAATGACTTATTTAATTTATTAATTTATGCATTTTTAAATCAAGTTACACATTTGTTAATCTAGTCACGCATTTCTAAATCAAGTTTACATTTGTAAATTGAGTAATGGATTTGTAAATTGAGTTATCCATTTGTAAATTGTTTTACGCATTTTAATGTTAAGCATTTGTAAATGGGGGCATGCATCTGCAAATGCAGCTAGGCAACTTTAAATTGAGGTACACATTTGTAAATGGAGGTACACATCTGTAAATTTTGTCACAGATTTGTAAATCTAGTTAAGCATT
>JACEEU010000984.1:0-56182 GCA_016630915.1 Callionymus lyra
GTCATATTAATGTCTTACAACCTCCAAAACAGCTTGAAAAAAAGATGAACATCTAACATGCATTTTTCCTCAAGATGGTGGCAGCAGCTCAGTGGATTATTAAAGCTTCTTTCTTCTGAGTCAAAGCAAATGATTCTAATTTCTGTACAGTATGAACATGAACTCCTCAGATGAACTGACCAACTTCTAAACTCTTCTCTGAGGAACATCTCTGCGTCTGGCAGCTGATAAAAACATGTCTAAAGTCCACCATCAACACTGTTGCTGGAGCCATTCTTGCAGGTTCTGTTGTTGTAAAACATATTCTGTCGACGGTAATGGACGACCTATGATGACGAATCTGCTTTTAAGGGGAGTCCCATTTCTAAGTCCTCAGATGAACCTCATTCCTTAGTTTTGAGGATTGATCTTGAGGACTGAGGAAGACTGCTGAGGAGATGAATGTAATTGGACCTAAAGTCAGTTCAGACATAAGGACATTGGTCTGGTGCAGTTCAAGAAAAGCAAGAAAGATCATCACACTTTTCTGGTAGAGAAATTATAGTCTGTGTTCATCACTAAATCCATATTTTGGAAATTGTGACATCCAGAGGAAAGGACCTTTAAATGGCTAATGTGAAATAAATACATGCATAAATGTGTATTTCTGGTATTCCATACATCTAAACACGTTCTTTCTGTTTCTCTCATCGCCCCCTACTGTCCAGAGTCACAAACAACATATCTGTCCATCATTGATATCAGACAAACATTTGCTGTTTACATTACATCTTCTGTCTGTTTCTTTTTTAATGAATAAACATGTTTCCTGTCATCATACTTCAATATTTACTTTTCTTTTCTGTCAGTTTTAGTTTCTTTCTGAGCGATTAGTTAATAATTTTCTCATGTAGTTAATCCTGCCATTAAATCTCTTTCTTACATTTTGAACTCGTCATATTCTCTATTGTTGATTCTTCTGGGATCCGCTCTGATGCCTTCACTGCTCAGGATGTCTCCCACAAATGTCAGTTCCTTCACTCCAAGCTGTCATTTCTCCTTATTCAGCTTCAAATATGTATTTCTGTTCACTTCAAGAACGTTAACAGTCTCATGTCATGTTCAGCGCTTGTGTCGTCCATTTATTATTATTTCCGTCTCTTTCCAGGGGCTCATAGATGGTGTGTGTTGTCTTGTCAAACACCTCAGATACTGAAACTATGACAAACATCCTTTGAGTTTATATTTGCTTTATGAACTGTTGGATTTATAGTTTTATAGTGAGACGAGTGCAACACATGTGTATTTATATTACGTTTATGGAATAAAAGTGTTTCCTGTTTACATACATATAGTCATCATGTGATACTGAAAGTGTGTTTTTCAAGGAGATGCTCAGATCACTGTCATCACGTGAGCCCGCAGTCCGTGAACGATCGTCACTTCAGCCCACATTAAAAAAAAGCCTTGCGCGTCTATTGCTAAGCTTACGGTAAAGACGCTGAAAGCCACCTGATACATGAGAGCACTTGAAAACTGCAATAAAGTAACAGTAATAATGTTTTATGTGGTTTTTATTCAACCTGATGCAATCCTGCTCTACTGTCTTTGGAGTAAACGATTATAAGATTTATTTATATTTATAATTTTATGTATTTATTTATTTTAACCAACAACAATTGTGTTAATACGGATATAGCGGAAAATGTATCTAAACTCTGTTTTTTGACGTGGATTTGAAAGTCATATCATTATATAATATGTAAAAAAAACTACACATTTATTTTAAATATCATAGAATTATACTCTTAAAAGCTTAGTATAAAATTCCACTGGATTATGCTTCACGATGATCTTGACTACTGTCCTGGTAAATTTGGAGTCATTTTAATGCAGAAATTTGAAATAAATTATCATTAAATATAGTCATATGTTAATGACGACATTTTAAAATTCCACTGGATTATGATTCATGAGTACCTTGACTACTATCATGGTGAATTTGTGTGGGAGGCTATCAAGCCTGTACATTGATAAAAAGTATTTTACGTTGTTTTGTACCTAAATCATATAGTAAACATTTACCTGAACCCTAAAGTAGAATGCAGTTAAGTAAGTACAGTAGCGTGGTGAGTTTAAAGAACATCATGGTTTTACTCAGGTCATTGATACAATGAGTACACCACTAGATGGCAACACAATTTCAACACTAAGCACATGTAAGTTATCAATAGATGGAAAAACAAAGCTAACTATGTAGTACATGAAAACTAAACCCACAACATTTATGAAAATGAGAACTAAAGTGAAAACTGAAAAATAATATTTGAGAAAAAAAAAGGGTGAAAACTTGATATTTGCAGAAGTCCGTTTAACAAAAATATTACTTAAATCACAAAATACAATATGTCATGAGCTGAGAGTACATTCAGAAATGCAATTAAAACATCCCGAAGCCTTAGTTAAAACCAAAGAGATAAATATTTTAATTGATAATTAAAGCAATGTAAATAGACATAATTTTACCTTAATTAGAAGTTATTTCAAACAATTATTTCTAAAAACTTCCCATGATCAATAGTGTCATAGTCAGTGTGTTGCTGCCTCAGCTTGACTCTGTCGCTCAAACCTCTTCTGCTGACGAGCTTCATGACGTCTATGACGCTCCAACACTTCTCGCCTCCTGCAGACTTGCTGTCTATGAAGAGACATGTGAGGTCCAGGAGAAGGTCCTTAATGGTTTTTTTAGACGACCATAGGAAGTATGACTCGGCACAATTTGGGTGAATATCACTCTGCTGATCGACTCTAAGGTGAATGTGTGTTAAGTTGTTCATGCCAGTGATGAAGGAGCCACTATCCCTAGGATTAGTATAAGCCATGCAAAGAAACAAAGAGTGCTCCTGTGTCCTTATCGTACGATAGCATATCCTGTTTGAACCATCTTTGCTGAAAAATGCCCTCAGACTACATGGTTGTCTGACTTTTGCTGTGGGTGAAAATGAAGGAAGAGTTCTAATGTTTCTGGCTTTGGTTTGATGGAATAATCAACTGCTGCATGAAGACCTTCCTTGTCTTGACCATCTTTATCAACAGCAGCATCTTCTACAGGCTACAAAAGATTAGTATTGTTAGTTATATTAGTGAATCACTAACACAGCACTGTTAAAAAAAAGGCAGTTTTTGGTGTTAGTTATTTTCATCAGCCTTACCATAACAATAATGGAGCTTGTACAGAGATCCTCTCTGTCCACAGCTGGATCATCTTCAAGCTAGAAAAAAAGGGAGATATTAGTATTGATAATTATGCTAGTTGACCAATACAAGCACATCATCATCATCAGTAGTGTATTAAAAATAAATAGTTTAATATTAGTTAAATATGTACATGAGATTATGTAAGGTTCTTAAGCATTATTATGTCAGACACGTACACAAAACTAATCATATTTCTCCCATACAACCCGAACCATCCGATGATGATCCCATGAAGGATGGTTCATGTATAAACGCATACATAACTACATTTATGATGCTTCTCTTCACTTGCTGAAGTAGCTATAAATGCACTCAAGATGCTGAATTACCATTTCCATTTCATTTGTACAAGTTTTTGTGCCATTAACCAGATAATACCCTGACAATTAAATTTTTGCATAGGCAGGTTGATAAAAACGGGAAACATCCAGTCGGTGAGTGTCTAGATACAACGTTATCCAAAGCTTAACTATGTTTGCTCATTTTCCGAATATAACTTACCATCATGAGGTCGTTGGCCGCCTGAGTGAGCTCTGTCCCGTCTGTCATCTCAGAGTCAACACCACCATCTTTGCCAGAGTCACATGACTATACACACTGGAGAAAAACCTGTCATCTGTTCTCAGTGTGGAAAGTGTTTTACACGTAATTGTAACCTAAAAAGTCACATGATAATTCACACTGAGTCAACCTTGAATGATTGTTTTATTGTTTTTTCATGTGTGTGATTTTGAAATGTTCTTATTTAGTCACTATGAAGATCTTCCTCTCTCTTTGCGCTTGATGGATCTACTGACTCCTTTAAGAAACATCTTAAGACGTTTCTATTTGTTCAGGCTTTTCCTTGAATTTCTCGAACTCCTGTGTTGTTCTCAGTATTATCTTGATCTTTAAAGTATGTACTTTTTTGAGTATTGTTTTGATTGTTTAAGCGCTTTGTGACCCTGGTCTCGAAAAGCGCTATATAAATAAATATTACTTACTTACTTACTTACTTAAGATAATACAGATTTAGTTGAACACTGCTTTTAATTTCAGTGTTGGAAACGTCTTTCTACATTAAGTTTAATGAGTTTAAATACTTTACACTATGCAAAAGAGAGAAATGCTCTGGCCTTTATAGAAAATATATGTCAAGATGAAGAGAGGAAGATAGAGGTGTGAATAAAGTATGGTTACGAGGGGTTAAGTGAAAAGGAAATAATTAATGTACAAATATTTTAATCAAAATAAGTTCTGTTCAGAGAGTATGTAATACAAACAGGAAACAGAGTGTATGTTATTATCCATTTCCCATCACTGGAAATGTAGTTTGTAAGGTAGTAATGTTAGACAAGCTCCAGATATTAGTGTAAAAAAAGAAACATTTAAATATAACAGGAGACTGATCAAAACAAACATGAACATTGAGACAGTTTGCCATGAGTGACTTCCATTTCCTCAACCTCATCAAACGTTCTGCGCAGGTTGGACCAGGAAAGGCTGTATCTCAAGCAGAGAGAGCCAACCAAGAACTGGAAAAGACCCTCTCATGCCTTGTTTCTGCTAACCTCTCCTCCTGGTGGTCTCACCTTCCCTGGGTGGAAAGAAGTAATACAGAGATACTGATGTGAAGATACTTGTAATATTAAGTCGTTTTATATCTCGGACTGATGTAAAAATAGCTGTTTTTAATTTTGATTGAAGCATTAGTTTAATGTGAAACCACCTTCATACGTCAATCAGTGGTTAAATTAAATGAAGAAAGATCATTTGAAAGTAAATAAAGAAACGACTGCTTTGAATCCTCAGTCTGATCAGATGCTACATAAACACATGCATTGACATCTGACGGACTAAATGACTTGACCTTGACTATGAGACTTTTTGTTTGTCTATTAATCTGAGTATTTCTGAGACAACACTGTAGCTGCAGTGAAACTGACTTTCTGTTTCTTTATGTGTTTGTGTGTCTATGTGTGTTTATGCAAAATACACTTACATTAAAGAGGAAACAGAAAATAAATAAATTACAAAAATTTGATAGCAGTCACATGGGTGATATAATAGTGATATATTATGCTTTGTGGCTGTATGATTTTTTAACATTTACAAAAAGGAAATAAATGGTAAGAAAATGTGTATTTTATAATGTTGTCATCACTTATATTATTACAATAGTTCCACTGCTGGTGTTTTCATCACTGCTTATGTGGGAGAGAAGTGAGTAGGAAGGAGTTGGAGGTGTGGACGTCTGGAGAAGTGAACACTGACCCGACCTTGAGCGATAAAAGCCTTTTCAAGTCTGTTTAAGATACTTTTAAAGAACTGCTTGTGTAACTGTGATAAGGCATAAAACAGCAAGACAGCAGCAATCTTTGATATCAGGAAGTACGGGCCTAATGCCTGAGTAGTACAGAAAAGCAGGGAACTGGGTTGGACCGAGTAGTACAGTAAAGTTAGCTGTGTTGATCACAGTATTGTAAGTAAGTAAGTAAGTAATGGTTATTTGTTTCTAGACAAGGGCCACAAAGCACTTTAACAATCAAAATCTGATAGTAAGTAGCAGAATTTTAAAATGGATCCTGAAAGAAACTGGCAGCCAATGCAGAGTTTTAAGCATCGGGGAAATGTGAGTTCTTCTACTAGAGCCGGTCAGAATATTGAAGATCTTGGGGGGTATTGGCAGCACTAATGGCAAACTGTCTCAATGTTCATGTTTGTTTTGATCAGTCTCCTGTTATATTTAAATATTTATCTATTTAATATCTGGAGCTTGTGTAACATTACTACCTTACAAACCACACTTCCAGTGATGGAAAATGGATAATAACATACACATGTTGAGCTGGCATGTTAAAGGCTTAAATCCCCAGGTTAAAAAACCAAAAAAAATTAAAAACATTTTTTCCACACAACAAAAATAAAGAGTTCAATCAAAAAAATAAAATACTTCAAAACTTTTTTCACCTCAATCAAAAAATAAAGAGTTCAATCAAAAAAATAAAGAGTTCCATCAAAAAATAAAGTGCATTCAAAAAAAAAAAAAAATTAAAAACTTTTTTCACTTTAATCAAAAAATAAAGAGTTCAATCAAAAAAATTAAATACTTCAAAACTTTTTTAACTTCAATCAAAAAATAAAGAGTTCAATCAAAAAAATAAAATATTTCAAAACTTTTTTAACTTTAATCAAAAAACAAAGAGTTGAATCAAAAATTATAGTTCAATCAATAAAATAAAATACTTCAAAACTTTTTTAACTTCAATCAAAAAATAAAGAGTTCAATCAAAAAAATAAAATACTTCAAAACTTTTTTAACTTCAATCAAAAAATAAAGAGTTCATCCAAAAAAATAAAGAGCAATCAAATAACAAAGACTTCAATAATAAAAAAAAAAACCTTCAAAACTGTTTTCACTTCAATCAAAAAATAAAGAGTTCAATCAAAAAAATAAAGAGTTCAATAAAAAAATAGAGTTCAATAAAAAAAATAAAAAACTTCTAAACTTTTTTCACTTTAATCAAAAAATAAAGAGTTCAATCAAAAAAATAAAATACTTCAAAACTTTTTTCACTTCAATCAAAAAATAAAGAGTTCAATCAAAAAAATAAAATACTTCAAAACTTTTTTCACCTCAATCAAAAAATAAAGAGTTCAATCAAAAAATAAAGAGTTCAATCAAAAAAATAAAATACTTCAAAACTTTTTTCACTTTAATCAAAAAATAAAGAGTTCAATCAAAAAATTAAAATACTTCAAAACTTTTTTCACTTCAATCAAAAAAAAGAAAGAACTTTTTTTGGAATGAATAATAAAGAAAGAAATCTACGTCCATAAGGTTGGAGGTAATGTATGTGTTTTGGTGTCACACTCCTCCCTCACTGTCCTGAAGTCTGTTAACACAGAGGTGTATTGCATATTTTGACAGGCTCTTCAACTTGGTGTCATCAAAATGTTGTGACATCTCATTAAATTGTGTACAGTCGACCAAACCAAGGAAAGCTAGCTCACCAAAATGATCAAACCTAGCTTTCATTTGTTCACAGATGTTGTCCATAATTTTTTCGAACATTTGTTTTCTCTCATCCCTGATCAACTGATTTTTGTCGTTTAGACCAAGTTGGTTGCGTTTCTCCTCAAATCGCTCTCAGTGCGTCTCAATCCTGTCTCTTGCGTTCAACTACTCCAATGGTGTCTAGGATTCGCGCTCAACAATATCCGATGTCCATGACTTTGTTTTGCAAAACTATAAAAAGTGCTTCAGTTTCACTGAAAATGCCATCATATGTCATAATTAAAAGCATGTTGATGCTTTCGACAGCCATCGATCATATCCAGCAGCCATCATTAGAGTGTCATTTTCCCAGTTGTCAGGGTTTTTAATGCAGCAAGAAGATCAGGTTGGTACATGCTTGTTGTCTGCAGCAGCCTAGAATTTGAGCTCCATCTTGTGGGAGCTGCTCTAGGTAAGTGCCGTTTCACAACATCATCCAGTAAGTGGGTGCGATTCGTGGATCTACTAAAAAATGACCAAGTGTTTTTAAAAAAAACTTCTAGTCTCAGGCACAAGATTCAGTTTCTGTGCATATTAGTGTGTAAACATTGCCTTTTCTTTAATTTTGGCCTGTACTCCTTTAAGATCAGATGCCATCACAGCAGCTCCCTTATATGTTCTTTTCAACGCAGCTGTATTTCTCCAAGACTCCCAAGACAAAAAAAGCTACAGCAGCGGCTCATCTGTCATCTCTGATGTCATCAAATCCTAAAAACGACTACAAAGCGCAAAATAACAGACATCTGTGCTTTCTTTATGACATCCGTTGTCTCGTCGACCTCTACAGCATTAATCTCCCGTTTAATATAATTTCTTATCACATCATTGACTGCTTCAATTAGATCCTTCTGTATTCTATTTGACAAGCCAGAAAACACAGTGGTTGTGTCCAAATGTCTGGCTAACCTCTTGCCCTCTGGTCTTTGCCACATGTGCTAACTCCTGTTTAGCAAGGGAGCAGGTTGCCTCAATGAGGTCTTTTTTTCCTTAACCTTAGCGTTGAAGATGCTATTATTGAGTCTCCGCTGTTCGTTCGAAGGCAAATCGATCCTTGAGCTTCTAAAGGTTTTAAAAGCAAAGCTTGGTGACCCCTCGAGATTACCTTGATAATGCTTTAATTATATAAGTTAAGTTTAATACTTTAAATATGAAGGTTTTGTAAATGTTTGAAAAGTCCTTTGTTGCCATTAATCTCCACTGTGAAGCATGAGACTGGATATTCCTGTTGTTCTCTTACAATGTCAAAGAGTTCCTGCAAGACTTGGATGATAGCAGCTGTGGTTTTATAGAGCCTGCAAAGGATAAAGCTCCTGGTGAGTGAAAGTCCTTGAAAACTTTGATTTACTCCAGGTACTCACTTTTATAAAGTCCTTTAGAAAAGTCCTTGGATCCTGGACTGGTTCAATTCTTTGTTATTGTCCGAGCAACAGCGAGTGGATATGTTTTCTCCTCTTTTCTTCTCCAGGAAGACTCGACAAGTCAGTCGTCTATCTCGTTGATATTCTTGATGTTGGAGGGTGGACCATGGCACCCTGAATATTTCTGATGGATCAGCCAACAGTGGGTCATGTGTTGTCTCAACATTAAGAATTGGCATTAAAGCATATTCAGTACGTTGCCATGTTCCCACCAGTTGACTAAACAGCAGTTGGATGTGTGAGGTCTGTGGATCATGGCACCCTGATGGTTCCGAACTTCAGTGTCCAGTAGGAGGGAAATCCTTCCAAACTGTTGCTCCAGCCTTTTACCTTTGAGGGGTTCAATGTACCCTTGATGTTCCTGTAGAACCTGAGGTAAACCCTCGAACTCCACAAAATCTGAGTCTGAATATCTTCTGACTGGATCAGCCATGTGGGACATCTGTTGTTTGATCATTTACTGACCTTTGGCCTTCAAGAAACATCTCTGTGTTTGATGATCTACTGACTCCTTCAAGAAACATCTGTGTTTGATGGCACCTTCAAAAAGGCCCATACTACTGTACTTGCCATGTTCCCACCAGTGACTCCTTCAAAAACATCTGTGTTTGATGATCTACTGACTGACTCCTTCAAGAAACATCTGTGTTTGATGATCTACTGATCTTCAAGAAACATCTGTGTTTGATGATCTACTGACTCCTTCAAGAAACATCTGTGTTTGATGATCTACTGACTCCTTCAAGAAACATCTGTGTTTGATGATCTACTGACTCCTTCAAGAAACATCTGTGTTTGATGATCTACTGACTCCTTCAAGAAACATCTTAAGACCTTTAATTTGTGCTTTTTCCTATTTTTTCAGGAACTCTTGTGTTTGTGTCTATGTTGTCTTGGGCATTAAGAGTTTTTTAAATTTGTGTGTATTTTTAACTGTGCACTGCTTTTGATTGTTCAAGTGCTTTGTGACCCTGGTCTAGAAAGGCGCTTTACAAATATCCTTTACCTACGTACTATTATTATTATTATTGTTAAGATGGAACGATGATGCAGTGAAAGTTGTAAATATAAAAAAGATTCTATTTGTTTATGTACCGATTATTTATTTCAGGTTCGTCTGTTTGTGAGAACAAGAAAGTTGAAGGTTTTTTTAATGTTGTTACAATATTGTTGGTCACCATTAAAACATGTTTTAAAAACTAACATTGAGACCATACAACAATTTTAAGTTTCTACTTGTCTTGTCTGAATTGAAAAAAAACCTCAAACTGCTATTATTGTTTAAATGAGGAGAAAGTAAACATGGTGGTTCAACCCAAAAAAGGTTTATGTCGACAAAAACGACCATGAAACACAGAGTTCTAGAAACGTTCTCTGTAAGTACGAGTAATAATGTCATCTATACAAAAAAAAATGATTTTGACAATGTGGAGCTTTTTACTGATTCAAGTTTCAAGAAAGACTTTTGGAAAATACTGTTGGAAAAGTTCTTTAGTCGTCATTTAGAACTAACTCAGACTAAGAATCCTACTTGAAGTTGCCTTTGTGGGATTATATCATCCTTCTAGAGTTCAGGTTAGCAAAAGTAAAATGACCTTATTTAAATACATGATGTTTATTAGTTTTGATGAGAGATTTTCCTTCTTTGGTCTCAAAAGTTTCTCTTTGATTCACTGCTTCATAGCAAAAGCGTGACTACCCTCTAGTGGACAAGACAAGTAAAACAACATTCTTGTGGCTTCCTCTTTTATAAAGCGATACTTGTGGAAAAAACATTGTAGTTTTACAATAAACTTTAACATCTAAATGATGTGTTAAAATACTTGTTTTCAAAAGTATTAAGATTGCAAGAATCACAACTCTTTGCATAAATTTTTCCTCTCCATCAGATCTTTAAAAGGTGATTTCAAGACTTCTACTGCTAGGGATCCTTTTCGCAACAGACGGTTGCGGGCCCCGGTGCGTGACAGGGCAGCCCCCTTTCTTTGCATCAGCCGATTTTTCCTCTTGTGGCGGGGCCAGGTTAAAAGGGGGGGCAGGATAAGGTGTTCAAGAAAATGAGTTCACAGTATAGGAATTTAGGACGGTAGGGAGAGGCCTGGGGCCTATTTACTAAGTAGTCGTAAATCTTCTACATGTCAATGAAATCTGTGACGCGCACAAAAATTTCAGTCATCTTTTCCTTCGTACATCCCAATGAACGTAGAATTAATTGCAGACTTGTTCGTCCCTTTCCACGCTCTCATTTACATATTTAAATCATATTTAAATGAAGCAGTGATTTTTCTCTCTGCGATCAGAACAAACTAATGAAAACATGAATGTAAACTGGTTTAAACGTTTATATTCGTTCATTCAAACATGTCTGACATGGATCACATACTTACATTTAAATAGTGCAGACGAGCTCCGGTGTAAATGTTTATATTTTATTTACACAGTTATCAAGGCGAATACTTTATTTACAGACGATCAGGGGCTTATGAGTTTAACAAGAATAAAAGTGTAAATCAGTGACTTAAAGAGTATTGATGATGACGATGATGAAGATGATCTGATCGTCTGAGTTTCATATAAATGTTTGACGCAGCTTCAACACACACGCGAGTTCTTATTACAATTTATAAAATAAAAACGTTTAGTGTAAAAATGAACAAATTATGCAAAAGTGTATTTATATAGGTGTGTTTTTCAAATAGATCGATCACGTGATCAAAGCTTCAGCTTACTTTCATTCTGCAGCTTCACTTTGATCAAACGTTGTTTTACAAAAATCTTCATGACTTTTGTTGACATAAAGCATCAGACGCGAATTATTTTCTTTGTTATATTATAAAAACAAGCTCATAATTCCTTTTTTTCTGAATAGTGTAAAATATCGGATTAAAATATTCATTATAAAATGATCGATGTTTTCTTAATAAATACAGATCATCAATTTGATGAATGAGAACATATAAGAAAGGTAAGGTAAAACTTTATTGATCCTTCGGGAAATTGTTTATTTCATATGAATAAGTTTTAATTTATGATCAATATTGATCATTAATGTAACTCTGATGTGAACATCTCAACATGGTCACTGAGGGCCGTCAAATGGTCGAACCACCTTTTCTGTGCGTAAAAACCCCTTAGTCCATCAGGCCCCTGTCTTTTCAAGACCTCCCCAAGGTTTTGATACTCATGCAGCACAGAAGTGAGATCAGGCGGAGAGACAGGAGGAGATGAAGGAGATTGAGTAGGAATCTTAACGTACAGAAGGCAGAAAGTCCTCCACGTAGAAATGAGCAGATTAACACAGTCGAATTGTGGGTTGTGGAGACAAAGTCATGGAAGACCCAGAACGAAAGCAGAGGAAGGAGAGGGAATCACAAACAGTCTAATAGACTCCGAGTGGTTGCCAGAAACCGAGGGACACAGAAGCGGTCTGATGGGTCACGTGAGGTGACAAACTACCATCAATAGGACTTATGGGTCTAGGAGTCCAAAGCTCAATAAGGGGAATGTTTAGACTAGAGCAAAGACAGAATCAATGAAGCTTTCATCAGCTCCAGAGTCAATTAAAAACTGTACTGAGGTGGTGGGAAAACGCAAACGAGAACAGAGGAGAAGTCCAGACATAAAGGCACAAAAATCAAAGACGAAAAAGGCAAAACAAAAAGCGCCGGCAATGCCAGGAAAAGGTGTTGAGATGCAATTTACTGGCGGTGCGTTCACGGAGCGTCGTCAAGGTCCCACGGAAAAAAACACTAACACTGAACTACGACAGTATTGAAGTAATTTGTTGCTGAACAAACAGTCTGGAAGGAACATCTTAATGTAGTGTATTATAGCCTTATAAAATGGTTTACTTTCAGAACATATAAGTTCTGGTATGTTTAACTTTAAAATTGCCTCTACCTGAAGAAATGAGAACCACCTTTGATTTCTAGTCCAAAGGAAACTATTATATTTACGTGGATAATTATTAATTCATTGGCCTTATTCATTTGTTATGAAACACTAGTTTGAATCAATCTCATTAACTGAAGTCACTACTTGTTGTCATGATTAATGTTCTTTACTGAGTAGGAGGCTCTTGAATTGATTATACAAAAATATGAAAAATTGTAAAGGCAACTGATGTAGTTTTTATAGGATTTATTGAACAAAACAAAGAGAAAAGGGAGAACAGTTAAGAACAATGTAATGTAATGGAATGATGATGCTTGCTTTGATTTCATAGAAGGAACAATATGAATTAATTAGGAAGTAACTGACTTGAAGGCTTTGATAATTGTCAACTTCTGGGCAAGCTTTACAATTTATCTTAAGCTAATCTTGCGACCTCTGATCAATTAAAAAAATCCCAACACATCAATCAATGCAAGAGTGACAATGTTACAGTTTCTAATGTCATCGAGAGGAGAGAGGAAGGAGTGATGATGATGAGGAGGTGGAGGTGAGGAGGATGAGGATGAATAGGAGGAGCGCGAATGAAGGCCCTGGATCCAGCGATGACGGGTCTTCTTGGGTCTGGTCCTGGTCCTCTGATGCAGGCTGGCTAAGATCTTCTTGGAGAGAGTTGGTGTAAGAGATGGTTGGTGCAGAGACGTATCTCTACTCGGCTAAAGGGATCACAAGTCTTTGACGCGCGGATCTTTCTGGAATAGTAGTTTTGTTGCTCGTAGGAGCCAGAGGTTGGTGGAGGGAGGTGCAGCTTGCTTGCGTCTTGAGAAGGTACTGCTGCTGGGGAGACGGAGCGGTGGTTGATGAGAGTAGATGGGACCCCAGGAGTGACAAGGGTGTCAGGAGAGTAAGGGTAGAGTCAAGAGGGAGAATGCAAAAAGAGAGGATGAGCCATTTCGCGCTGCTCTTTTTAAGTCATTCAGTCATGAATCGAGTCGACTTTGAAACTTCTTTTATTTGACATTATGGAAAGATCTGAGGCTCACATAAAATGCTAACTTATCATCACTTTCCCTGCTCTTTCTATGGATCAGAATGATATCAAACATTACATGCTATGAATACACAATAATAAGATGTATGTTCAAACAGCATATAAACATCAAAACACTTTTGTATTTGTAAATATATTTCATGTGACTTCCTTTGTTGGGTTTACTTCGACCTGAAAATATTTTATTGAACAATTTAACACATTTAATACTCTGAAAAGTCATCTGGTGATTCTGGCTCTCCATCAAGTTCCTGTTGTCGTTGGACAGTAGGAGGCGCTGCTGTGTGTGAGTCCAGTGAGAGTGAAGACTGAGAGAAGAAGAGACATGAGGTGATGATGGTGGAAGAACAGACAGTCTTGACGATCATATACTGATCCAAACTGAGACGAGTCAATGTTCTGTCAACATTCTTCTGACGAACTTGAGAGAAGAACCATGTGACTGAAACATCCCAGAATAATCTTGGATGTCAGATTTGAAGATGAAGTCAGCAGCTAAACTAGCATGTAGCTAACATGAGTCTAGTCTAGTTGTGATGAAGATGTTCAAGTGAACACATGATTCAATATGAAGATATTCAAGTGTGAAATGATGTTTAAAGTGACTCAACATTGTGAGTTGATGATCAAACTCACGTCTGATTTCAAATATTTGACAGAAATATTTCTTTGTTCTCCACTGACAGTCAAACTGAAACAATGTTGATGTTGAAGCTCCTGAAGACTTTTGAGCTGAAGGTTTGAAGATTTGGAATCAGAGCTTCACTTGATACTGTAACTGTGAGTCTTTAACATCTGCACGTTTGTTCTGGAATCTTCTTCATCAAGTCCATATCCACAAAGACCTTCAACTGCTGTGTCAGCAGAGGAGCTTTGATGTTGAAGTAAAACATGACTCTTCATCTTCATCTCTACCTCACCATCATCAGCTGAGATACTGCTCTGAGATCTTCACACTTGACTGTACATTAAATCCACAAATCTTAGCTCCCATTGATTAAGGTCTAACCTATATTGTCCACAGTCGTCCAGCCTGGAGGAAGAAAGAGTCAGAAGATCAGATTCATTTGATTCAGATGTTTCATGAATATTGTTTCATTCTCAGTGGACGACTCAGTCAAGACTGTTGATGACAACAAAGATGGATCTATAAACAGGCTGCTCAGTCTCAACTGTCTCCTTCATGCTTCCACTGGTGTCCAGAAGGAGAACATGGAGGAACTCAGAGTCTGGATTCATGTGCTCAGTTCAGGTGAAGAGTCTGAGCATCAAATGTTCAGTCGGAAGATCTTTGGAGTTCAGTCAGTGAGTTCTGCTGCTCTGTTCATACCTGAGAGTCTCCAGTCTCCAGTCTGGACTCTTCAGTCCAGCAGACAGCAGCTCCAGTCCTGGTCCTCCTGGATGATTCCCGCTCAGGTCCAGTTCTCTCAGGTGGGATGGGTTCAATGTCAGAGCTGAGGCCAGAGAAGAACAACCTCTCTCTGAGATCTGACACCTTGACTGACTGAAATAAAGGAGAAACACTTTTAGTAACTTATCAGAACCAAGAGAGTATCCTTTTAAATTCATTATGAAAATGTCAAAGTGTTCAAAATCTATTATAAATGCTGGTATGGAATAATAAATTAAAAAACTCGAGATTCAATATTTTTAACAAGAAGCCTTTTAAATTTAATTTTAAAACGTGAAAGTGTTTAAAATCCAATTTATAATATATACTCAAATTATTGAAATAAATTATTCAGAACATAATTCTATGGTTAAAAACATACAATATTTCAATAAAATGAAACGTTAAATTCAATCCTTCAATTCTCTGATGACACTGATCTACTTACATAAGAAACAAAGCAAATGTTTTTCAATATTTAGTTCATGAGCTGAAAATAGATTCAACTGCTCCAACAGGAAGTGACATTTATCTACAAGTCATATTCAAAATAGGAAATCTACAGTTTTCTCTGTTAATGTTTTCACATTTCACATTTGAAGTTAATCTTACAGCAAATGACATCAACTTTTATTGATCTCTTTACATCCACCACACATGATGACTTTAACCACGTCTTTAAAATGATCATCAATTTATGATTTGACTGTTAACTGATGCTTTTATAAAACTATACTTTGTATACGGGTCAGTGAAACTGAGTCATTTTTAATTGTATTATTTATCTTTATTTTATAATGATTTTATTCACACAGTTGTAACATTAAATTCAAATAAAAACAGTAATTTATTGAAAACAATTGACTTTGAAATGACTTGTTAATGTGGTTCAGTTAGTCAAAGTCACCACTCTGAGTGTTTTCTCTGTCACAAGACAAATGTATTTATGATTCCTTTAATAATACAGACGTGTACAAAATACTTATTAAGTTAACAAAGATCTGCTGTTTTTTTGTTTATGTTTTAAGTCACCGTTGATGTTTGTTTTGACTCTGTTGGTTTGGACTGTTGCTGAATGAATTGAAGTCTCAGTAAAAGACATGA
This sequence comes from Callionymus lyra, assembly GCA_016630915.1. Lineage (NCBI taxonomy): Eukaryota > Metazoa > Chordata > Actinopteri > Syngnathiformes > Callionymidae > Callionymus > Callionymus lyra. The sequence continues at coordinate 16,128 of JACEEU010000984.1, forward strand.
CAAACAAAACGTATTGGCTTCAATGTACATTTATGAACATGTTTAGCTTCTATGAGCTTAGTAAAGTAGTTTTGTTTTTTTTAAAAAACCCCGTTTCATACTGAAGAACAAAGTGATGACTAATTTAGTCGACTTAATTGTTTCAATATTTGGTGACCAGTCGACTGTTATAATAGTCATACACCCCCCCCACCCCACAAACCCCCCCAAAAAAAAAAAAAAACAACCCCCCGGGGGAAAAAAACCCTAAAAAAAAAACCCCCCCCTTTTTTTTCACCTCTGACTTTACATTTGAGCTTCTGATGATACTGGATAAAGATATGCAACGACTGTTGTTTTGATTATTATTCATTTTCATTTAAAGTTGAGCTTGTTTGTTCATCATTACAATGATTTATTAAGATGATATTTTTATAAACTACGTAACATCTTTTCCCCCCCCAAAAAAAAAAAAAATTTTTTTTTGGGTTTTTTCCTTAAAAAAAAAGTGATAGACTTTGACTCGTGTTTCCACCTCTGACTTTACATTTGAGCTTTGATGATGTAGAAAAGATGATGTTCTGACCTGAGAGTCTCCAGGTGACAGTGTGGACTCTTCAGTCCAGCAGACAGCAGCTCCACTCCTGGATCATACAGGTAGTTGAAACTCAGGTCCAGTTCAGTCAGACTAGAGGACGGAGAGCTGAGGACTGAGGACAGAAGTGAACAACTTCTCTCTGACAGTCGACAGTCCCTCAGCCTGTGAAAGAGACGAGTTTCATCAACAAGTGACTTTTTCAATTTTCTATTTGACAAGAATTGAAAGAGTTTATTTAAAGACAAACTCAACTATTTCCATTGATAAGATCTTCAGTTGTGGTTTGTTGTCTGCTTCCTCTCTAATATAGTTCAGTCAAAGTTTATTTCAAACCTTTGATACCAACTATTGACACGTCATTGATTCATGCTGGACTTTTGAACATCAACAAGTGTTTGATTGAATGTGTTCATGTTATGGTTGATTTGATGTTGATGGACCAGATGAAGAGAAACTATGGAAGTATATCAGTGTCATCACAATATTGAATGGTTTTAACCTTTCAAATGTTGGATTGTTTTTGAATAATTGAATATTAAATTATTAAATAATTTTATATTAGTTGAATAACTTTTTTTTTTTAAATATTGTAATAATAATTTTTTAACGTTCTTTTAAATTCATTATAAAAATTCAAAGTGTTTAAAATCCAATATAATTGCTGTATATAGAATGACTGTGAAAATTCCAAAGAGATCTTTTTGGTGGCAACATCAAAACATCTCTTTTGGTGGGGGGGGGGGGGGGGGGGGGGGGGGGGATTTCTCCTGACAATGTTTCAACTTTGTTTTTTAAGGTCTGGAGTTTTAAAAGTCTTTCACTACATCTCAAGATCAATCTGTGGTTTCTGCCTGTAATAGACGTATCAGTCTGTGTAAGAAAAATAATTCAATCAAGATTATTAAAAAATACAACATTTCAATAAAATAAAATGTTAAATTCAATCCTTCAATTCTCTGATGACACTGATCTACTTGCATAAGAAACAAAGCAAATGTTTTTCAATATTCAGTTCATGAGCTGAAAATAGATTCAACTGCTCCAACAGGAAGTGACATTTATACTGACGTGTACAAAATACTTATCAAGTTAACAAAGATCTGCTGTTTTTTTGTTTATGTTTTAAGTCACTGTTGATGGTTGTTTTGACTCTGTTGGTTTGGACTGTTGGTGAATGAATTGGAGTCTCAGAAAAAAACATGACAAACAAAACTTATTGGCTTCAATGTACATTTATCAACATGTTTAGCTTTAAAAGAAGCTTAAAGTAATACCTGACATGAATATTTTAAATTAAATACATGCAGTCGGACAAAGAGGGCTATGAAGTTGAACCCCTTTGTTTTTATCATTTATTTTTATAAAACACATTTCCTGAGAAAAGTACAAAAGTTTATTTTTTGTATGAAACAGTAAAGTTAAATAAAGCTGCATTTTTATTGATGTAACCTTCGTCGTTTTGTTTCATTCAAGAAACTTGAATTTAAGATGAAGATTGTGTAGAAATCAGGCTCAGAGCTGCTGTGAAGGTCACACATGCTAACTTCAAGTTTATTTTCTATAAATAAATGTTTTGTACACATTCATTTGTGTATACGCAGTATATTTAATGAGGTCACATGTTTCTACTAATGTCTTCTGAACCAGTGGGCAACAGGTTGAGGGTTCAATTCCAGGCTGACCTGACATCCTTTTTCCTGATCATAAAACATGAATCAAAACTCTTCTTAGTCTTTAAACATGTTTACATGTATTTGTGTTGTGTTTCTCTGAGTCTTTCAGAATCTATGTTTTCATCACTGATCCTCTGTCTCACATCAATTGAATGCATCAGGGATGAGAGGGCCCTGACCAAGAAGGATGAACCAATAGCAAATGTTACAGAATAAAAGCGTGTCAGTGGTTGACTTTCTGTCTTCAAGTATTTCATTGGTCAACAGCTGCAGAATGATGAACTCAGCAAAGTGTGTGTGTTTCATGTCCTTCAGTTGAAGATGAACAAACACAAAAGTTCATTCAGGGAACAAGCCAAGAAAACATTGAGACAGAAGCAGTTGTTAGTGCTGTGATAGTCCCACATTCTGACCACATTCAACTTTGAAATATGTTCTTTTGATTATTGTGACCCTGGTCTAGAAAGGCGCTATATAAAAAGGGAATTTTTTTTTTTTTTTTTTTTTATTATTATTCATTTTCATTTAAAGTTGACGCTTGTTTGTTCATCAATACAATGATTTATTGAGATGATATTTTTATAAACTACGTAACATCTTTACCTGCTACACAAACATACAAATGTATCTATGAGCTGCTTCACTGAAGAACAAAGTGATGACAGACTTTGACTCGTGTTTCCACCTCTGACTTTACATTTCGAGCTTTGATGATGTAGAAAAGATGATGTTCTAATGTAAAATTCAAAATTAAAGTATTTGTAGGCACGTTTGAATACACAAAACAACCAACATTTGAGCTTAACTGATTTAGACTGTTTAGGAAAGTTGATGTTACTGAGAGTCTCGAGGATGACAGTTGAATGGACTCTGTCAGTCCAGCAGACAGCAGCTCGACCGCCTGAAAAAAAGAGCAATACAGGTAGTTTCTACTCAGAGTGGCCTGTTAAAAAAGTCAGACTCTACAACAGAGGACCAAGGAGAGTTACCCTCCAGGTGACCCCGAGACTGAAAAGACAGAAAAGTGAAACAACTTCTCTCTGACACTCTACAACTGTCCAGTCCTCTAGAAAGACAGATTTGACGAACAACTGGACAGGAAACTTTCCCTTAACACCAACGAGTATGCTTCTGTCACCAGTATTTCTCCGTGGGGTCTTCTCCCGGAGCTATTGACCTGAAGAGCTGACCAGCAAACAAGTGTTTTCTGATTATTCATTTTCATTTAAGAAAGTTGACGTCTTTGTTTGACTTTATCATTACAATGACCTTTATCAAGATGATATTCGGGTAGTTTGAAACTACGTAACACCCCCCCCCTATAAATTTGTCTGCTACACAAGTCACATACAAATGTATCTATGAGCCTGCAGTTCAGGTTGAAGAACCAAAGTGCATGAGACAGACTTTGTCTCGTGTTTCAACCCCTGTCGTTTGACTTTACATTTGAGCTTTGATGATGTAGAAAAGATGATGTTCTGACCTGAGAGTCTCCAGGTGACAGTGTGGACTCTTCAGTCCAGCAGACAGCAGCTCCACTCCTGGATCCTGCAGGTCGTTTGTAACTCAGGTCCAGTTGAGTCAGACTAGAGGACGGAGAGCTGAGGACTGAGGACAGAAGTGAACAACTTTCTCTCTGACAGTCCACACTACAGACTGCTCAGCCTGTGAAAGATTGACGAGTTTCATCAACAAGTGACTTTTTCAATTTTTCTATTTGACAAGAATTGAAAGAGTTTATTTAAAGACAAACTCAACTATTTACATTGATAAGATCTTCAGTTGTGGTTTGTTGTCTGCTTCCTCTCTAATATAGTTCAGTCAAAGTTTCTTTCAAACCTTTGATACCAACTATTGACACGTCATTGATTCATGCTGGACTTTTGAACATCAACAAGTGTTTGATTGAATGTGTTCATGTTATGGTTGATTTGATGTTGATGGACCAGATGAAGAGAAACTATGGAAGTATATCAGTGTCATCACAATATTGAATGGTTTCAACCTTTCAAATGTTGAATTAGTTTTTTAATAATTTAATATTAAATAATTAAATAACTTGTATATTAAAGGTTTAATTTATTTTCATTGAATAATAATAATAATATTTGAAATGAGTAAAGGTTTTTTCACAAGTAGAGTTTAATATTGTAATTAACAAGTATCCTTTTAAATTCATTATAAAAATGTCAAAGTGTTTAAAATCCAATATAAATGCTGGTATAACAGAGTCACCAGACAAAACCAAAAGAGTACCGAGCTACTTGATCGTACTTTCAGCCAATCATGTGACACATAGACGATCATGTGACAACATCAAAACATCTATTTAGGTATTTTCTTGACAATGTTTCAACTTTGTTTTAAGGTCTGGAGTTTAAAAAGTCTTTCACTACATCTCAAGATCAATCTGTGGTTTCTGCCTGTAATAGACGTATCAGTCTGTGTAAGAAAAATAATTGAATCAGAAATTTTTATTGAAAAATTACATAAACACAACAAAGTAATTCAAGTGTCAGTACAAAAAAAAAATAAAAAAACAAAATGAACAATAGAAAAACAGAGACAAACATCGAGGCAGACATTTCTGTAACCTTAGAAAATAAGTCGTATAACGTTGAAAAAAAAATAATTGCCCAATCATTCAATTCTCTGATGACACTGATCTACTTGCATAAGAAACAAAGCAAATGTTTTTCAATATTCAGTTCATGAGCTGAAAATAGATTCAACTGCTCCAACAGGAAGTGACATTTATACTGACGTGTACAAAATACTTATCAAGTTAACAAAGATCTGCTGTTTTTTTGTTTATGTTTTAAGTCACCGTTGATGGTTGTTTTGACTCTGTTGGTTTGGACTGTTGCTGAATGAATTGGAGTCTCAGTAAAAGACCTAAAAACAAAACTTATTGGCTTCAATGTACATTTATGAACATATTTAGATTTAAAAGAAGCTTAAAGTAATACCTGACATGAATATTTTAAATTAAATACATGCAGTCGGACAAAGAGGGCTATGAAGACGAACCCCTTTGTTTTTATTATTTATTTTTATAGAACACATTTCCTGAGAAAAGGACAAGAGTTGATTTTTTGTATGAAACAGTAAAGTTAAATAAAGCTGCATTTTTATTGATGTAACCTTCGTCGTTTTGTTTCATTCAAGAAACTTGAATTTAAGATGAAGATTGTGTAGAAATCAGGCTCAGAGCTGCTGTGAAGGTCACACATGCTAACTTCAAGTTTATTTTCTATAAATAAATGTTTTGTACACATTCATTTGTGTATACGCAGTATAATTAATGAGGCCACATGTTTCTACTAATGTCTTCTGAACCAGTGGGCAACAGGTTGAGGGTTCAATTCCAGGCTGACCTGACATCCTTTTTCCTGATCATAAAACATGAATCAAAACTCTTCTTAGTCTTTAAACATGTTTACATGTATTTGTGTTGTGTTTCTCTGAGTCTTTCAGAATCTATGTTTTCATCACTGATCCTCTGTCTCACATCAATTGAATGCATCAGGGATGAGAGGGCCCTGACCAAGAAGGATGAACCAATAGCAAATGTTACAGAATAAAAGCGTGTCAGTGGTTGACTTTCTGTCTTCAAGTATTTCATTGGTCAACAGCTGCAGAATGATGAACTCAGCAAAGTTTGTGTGTTTCATGTCCTTCAGTTGAAGATGAACAAACACAAAAGTTCATTCAGGGAACAAGCCAAGAAAACATTGAGACAGAAGCAGTTGTTAGTGCTGTGATAGTCCCACATTCTGACCACATTCAACTTTGAAATATGTTCTTTTGATTATTATTCATTTTCATTTAAAGTTGACGCTTGTTTGTTTATCATTACAATGATTTATTAAGATGATATTTTTATAAACTACGTAACATCTTTACTTTTTAAATTCTCTATTTGACAAGACTGAACTAGTTACATCATAAAATCACCATCACATATTGTATGAATATTTGAGGAAGGTTTGTCTAAATTAGGATCTATTTGTTAAACACGATGACAAACACAACAATCATCAAAGAGTAAATCAAACATTCATGTTTAGTTCATATCATCAGAAATGTTTGAACAACTTACAGAACTTTGTTTGCAGCTTGAACCACCGGCAGAAGCCTCTCAAGAACCTCGTCTGAACCAGTTGTTGAGTATTTCTTCAGGTCAAACTCGTCCAGATGTTCCTCTGAGGACAGTAAGATGAAGGCCAGGGCCGACCATTGAGCAGGAGACATTTGATCAGTGGAGAGACGTCCTGATCTCAGCTGCTGTTGGACCTCCTCCACCAGAGAAGTGTCCTTCACTTCATTCAGACAGTGGAACAGGTTGATGATTCTCTCTGGAGACACATCCTCACTTATCTTCCTCTTGATGAGCTCTGCTGTGTTGTGATTGGTCCAGGAGCTACTTCCTGTCTGTGTCAACAAACCTGGAAGGAGACTCTGGCTGGTCTGCAGAGAAAGACCCAGAAGGAAACGCAGGAACAAGTCCAGATGTCCATTTGGACTTTTTAGGGTTTCATCTATTGCTGTCTGGTAGAACCTTTCTGTTTGACTTTTGTTTCTCAAGACTCTTAAATGTTTTGATGTTGGTTTTGGTTCCAGCAGGTTGACTCCAGAGTTGATGAATGTCTGGTGGACGTGAAGAGCAGCCAGGAACTCCTGAACACTCACGTGAATGTAGCAGAACACCTTGTCCTGGTACAGTCCTCTCTCCTCTCTGAAGATCGCAGTGAACACTCCTGAGTAAACTGAAGCTGCTGAGATGTCGATGTCACACTCTGTGAGGTCTGACTCATAGAAGATCAAGTTTCCTCTCTGCAGATGCTCAAAAGCCAGTTTTCCCAGAGACTCCACCATCTTCCTGCTCTCAGGATCCCAAACTGTGTCAGTCCCAGATCCTCCGTCAAACTTCAGCTTCATGACTTTTAACTGAACCACCAGGAAGTGGATGTACATCTCAGTCAGGGTCTTGGGCAGCTGTCCTGTCTCTGTGCTCTTCAACATGTCCTCCAGAACTGTGGCAGTGATCCAGCAGAAGAGCGGGATGTGACACATGATGTAGATGCTTCGTGACCTCCTGATGTGAGACATGATGCTGCTGGTCTGCTCCTCATCTCTGAACCTCTTCCTGAAGTACTCCTCCTTCTGGAGGTCATTGAACCCTCTGACCTCTGTCACCATGTCCACCCACTCAGGAGGGATCTGATTGGCTGCTGCAGGTCGTGTGGTGATCCAGAGACGAGCTGAGGGAAGAAGATCCCCCCTGATGAGGTTTGTCAGCAGGACGTCTACTGAGGTGGACTCTGTAGCTTCTATCAGGGGCCGACTGTTGAGGAAGTCCAGAGGGAGTCGACACTCGTCCAGACCATCAAAGATGAACAGAACCTGGAGTCCTTCAAAGCTGCTGAGTCTGGATTCTCTGGTTTCAGGAAAGAAAAGATGAACAAGTTCCATCAAACTCAACTTCTTCTCTTTCAACAGGTTCAGCTCTCTGAAGGTGAAAGGAAAAATGAGGTGGAAGTTTTGGTGGGCTTTGTCTTCAGCCCAGTCCAGAGTCAGCTTCTTTGTCAGGAAAGTCTGCCCAATGCCAGCCACGCCCTTCGTCAGCAGTGTTCTGATTGGTCGTTCTCTGTCAGGTGAGGCTTTAAAGAGGTCTTCTTGTCTGATGGTGGTTTCTGGTCTGGTCTGGTTCCTGGTGGCTGCTTCGATCTGTCGGACCTCGTGCTCCTGGTTGACCTGGTCTGTGCCCCCCTCAGTGATGTAGAGCTCAGTGAAGATCTCATTCAGAGGAGCAGAGTTTCCTGCTTTAGCGACCCCCTCAGACACACTGTGGAACTTCTTCTGCAGGCTCCTCTTCAGTCGTCCTCCACACTCTTCTGCAAGACCTCCTGAATGAAGACATAAGTCACACGAGTCAGAAGATTGTAGAAGGTGAAAATGGAGTCAAATCTTCAGATCTGATGCAAGTGTTCTTCATCTTCATCATGTTTGTTCACATGTTCTTACTGCTCCACAGACGCTCGGCCAGATCCTCCTCCTCCATGTCCTTCAGGAGATGAACTGTGATCTTCAGGAATTCTTCTCTGATGCTTCTCCACTTCTCATCATCCTCCTCAGTCTGTGGCGTCTCTGGACTCACAAACCTCCAGACTCTCTTCAGCTCCTTCTGCATATAGTTGTAGAAGTTTCTCTCCAGTGACTGGAACAGAATCACAGAGAAGAAAGTCAGAGTGATAGTGGATCATCTCAAGAACCACAAAGACCAGAAACTTTAACTTGGATTCAGATGAATGATGATGAACAGAAGGAACCTCTACGATGAGGACCTCCTCTAGTTTATGAACATACCAGCCGTTTGAGTTCCAGTTGTGAGGGACGTTTCTGACCAATGAGAAGCTCTGAGTTCTGATGGTCCACTCTGAGAAGAAGAGATGAAATCAGACTGTAAATAAACTCTTGTTGTGTTGAATCTGTGTGAAAATGTTCTGATCATAAGTAAACTAGAAGGTTCCTTTAAAAACCCACATACAGGACCATCTCCATTAGAACTTAAATACTGTCAAGCCAAACTGTTTATTTTAAATATAATTTTATAAAAATTAGTCTTCTTGGTCTTATTATTGAAAGACTCAGAACAGTCCAGAATATTCTGGATCCTCCTGCTGGATCCTGATGAAAACACAACTCTGATCAACTCTCATCTCTTTCTATCCTGGTATTCACCAGCTGAACCACCAGATGTCCTCACACTGCTGCACATGTCCACCTCTAAATTTGTTTTATGGTTTTGTTCTGAAGTAAAACTATCTGATGCTGCTTCTGGTTATGGTGCGAAGCTACGTAGACCAATGTGGAGCCGCTTCACCAAAACTTCTGAATTAATGTTCAAAACTTTTCAATTTTGCCTCCTGACAGACTATCTGCCGACATGGCACCAAAACTGACCAAACAAACTAAAAATACAGTACAACGAAGAGCAAGCGTGCGGTGTGACTACAGGTGGTGACTTCGTGAATGGCATTAAGTCGAAGAAAAAATAATTTGTGTGAGGTTTGATGGACAGCTTGGTGAAATACAAGGCTTGAAGACAGATTTAAATGAAGTTAGGACACGTGTGACTGAAGCGGTGAATAGAATCAGCGCTAACGACAACGTTGCATCACTGCTAGCTGAGAATGCTAACATGAAGTCTGCTATCGAGGCCCTGACTCTCAAAGTGGATGACATGGAGAACCGCAGCCAACGTTCCAATCTCTGTTTGATGGTTCTGCCGGAGAAGGGAGAGGGAGCGGATATGTGTTTATTTTTGGAGAAACGGCTTCCAGAAACTCTCGAAGATGGTGATCGAGAGGGCGTGTAATGATAGAACATTACGGTAGCAGTGACGAAGCGTGAAAGAAATGTCTATGTTTACGAAGCCCCCGATATTTTTTCAAGTTCATGCCCCGATGGCGTCACTTGTCCGAATGGCTCATGACTAGAACCAACAGCTTTAAACCAGGAGTTCAGGGATTGAGCCCCGCCTCGGTGTTGATGTTAATAACTGTTATTTTTTTATTGTAGTGTTGCTACAGCAGCAAACTTGCCATCCATTCACTTATTTATTTGTGTTCAGTGTTGTTGAGGAGATCGTTATTTTCTGATAATTCTCTTGTAGAAATACTACAGATAAATGCATGTATACAAGCCAGGCTTTGGTTCAGTTTGTGGAGGTGCGCTCGGTTTGCTCACCCAGTTGTCCAGGAGAGGTATTATGGGCTCACATAAGTTTAGGGTCTGCAACCTCAAAAAAGAAGACACTGCTATGTGAAGTTGTGGCACAATTGGAGTCGAGTGTTTTTAACTCCACACTTTTAACTGACTTTAATGCAAATTTGGAATTACAGAAAGACACTTAACAAGCCTCAACAACATTCTACTCTGTAAGTTAATAATACAGTAGTCTAACCAATCTTAACAATTCTAAGGTAGAACATTCTTCACAATAAACTACCTGGTGTCAATTATGTGAGAATATGAATAATTGATAAAAAAAAAAAAAGAAATCGAGAGGAAGCCTATTTTGTAATGTTAATTATTAATTAAAATGATGCCTCTCGTTGTTGGCTAATGGCAAAAATATATAAATAATGTTTCAACACTGAACAAAAACAAATAAGTGAAAAAAATAAAAAAACACTATAAAAAACAACAACAGGTAAATATAAATCACTTTGTACTTTCACACACAGAATTTTTAGAAGTTTTTCAAATGTATTTTTGTTTTGTACATTAAAATTATATATTTACAAGTACAAATGTGTTGTCAATACAAAATGAAAGTTACAAATATTAATTTTACATTTGTGGATATCACAACACACGTGCAACAATTGTATATTTACAGACCACACAATATTAAAACACCCCACCATTTACAAAAAAGACTTCCTCGACTCACTTGAAATTCTTGGATTTGAACTCTCAGGACACATTAAACGAGGACCTGCAAGTTCACACAATTTCTAACCTGAAAGGTGGGAAAACTCCTGGGTCTATTGAAGTGTATAAAATATTTAACGATAAGTTGATTTCACCCCTTTTAGATTTGTTTCAGGAGTCCCTCAATTATCTTGCTAAACACTACAATAATTACTCTTTCATTAAAACCTGGTAAAAGCATCTACTAGTTGTGGATCCTATAGACCAATTTTCCTTCTTAATAATGATGTGAAAATTCTTTGTAAAATCTTTAGAACCACACTTGACTCGCATCATTCATCCTGATCAGAACAGATTTGTGAAGTGAAGGCAAGGCTTTTACAATATTAGGAGAGTTTTTAATATTATTTCTGAAACATCTGGTAAATCTGATGATGCAATGGTGTCTTTGGACGCTGAAATAGCTTTTGACAGAATCCAGTGGATTTAACTATTAACTGAAAGATTAAGAATAAAAGGTTACTTTTTTAAAATGGATAAAAATTCTCTAATCAAATCCCCAGGCAGACATTTCAACCAGTAGTTCAGTATCGGCTCCTTTTAACCTATGTCATAGTACATGACAGGGCTGCCCTCTGACCCCACTCTTATTCACCCTCGCCATTGAACCATAGACTATGGCAATTCATAAAATAAAAGATATTGTGGGTGTCAGGATGGGGGACGTAGAACATAAAATAGCTCTATATACAGACGATGTTATCTTCTTCTGATGTGACCTAAAATACAACCAAATTTAATTTAAAATTAAATTGACTGATGACTTTGGAGTTTTTTCTGGCTACAAGATAAATAACAATACATTTGTCATAGTGTTTATGCCAGAGAGGGAAATAATTACTCCTCCTTTTGTCACCCCCTTCTTGGTTTCAAAATGTGGATTTGCATATCTAGGTGTAGATATTTCCAACTCTATTGAATAAATAGCTCCTAAAAGATGATCCCCTTTGTGAATCTGTAATAAAACAAATAAATAGAATGACAAATTTACCAATATCTTTCATTAGGCGTATCAATATTTAAAAAATGACAATACTTCCAAAGCTATTGTATTTTTTTCAATCCATTCCTGTCTCACCTCAGCCTTTATTTTTCAACACACTTAAGAAAAGTATTAAAGTCGAACATGACGTCTGCGCAGAGACACCGGTCACTTCCGCCCAGGTCTTGTATTTCATTTTGAGGAGAAAAAGGAAAAATCCAGAGTATTTTCGGGTCATTTATTTACCACTTCCAAGCAAAAGAAATACAAGACTCCTTCGCGATCGACCGGGCACTTCTTTCTGCAACTCAACAAATTGAAAGTCCAGAACAGAAGAGCATCGAGCTGTACACTCTCACCTCACATCTGGAGACTCTTCACTTCCTCTGAAGTTGATCCATTTAGGCATCGATGCATCACTCTTCAGAGACACACTGCAGGGTTCTGGTCCAGATCTTGGTCCAGCTCCAGCAGGTTCTTGCTGCTGCTTTGATCTTGAACACAGAAGTAGAATGAGTGAGAATGAAGACATGGAGGACAATCTTGCAGGTCCTTGTCTCACCTCTGAACAACTTAACTAAATTATTAACACTTAGACATGACCATTGAATTTATATTTTCTTCTTGGAATGTGCAGGGCTTGAATAAACTTGTCAAGCTAAAATAGGTGATGAGAAATATCATAAAGTCGAATGCAAAGTTAGTTTTTCTTCAAGAGACGCATATAACTCAGGAGGATGTACAAAGGGTGAGAACAAGATGGGGGGGGGTTCTTTGCTTCTTTTAGCTCTCAGGCGAGTGGAGTCAACACATTGAAAAAAAGTTAAAAGTTAAAAGTTTTAATTTAGTTTATGTTTATGGGACTAATAATGTTAATCCTGCCTCTTTTTTTTTCTAGAAATGTGTTTCTTTCACTGGCAAATCTGACTGGACATTTTATTGTTGGGGGTGACTTTAATTGTGTTATTCAACCTCAATTAGACCGATCTTCTGGAAATGCAACCTCACACGCTTGAACAAGAAAGGAAATTCTACGATTTACAAATTACTTCAACCTGATAGATATTTGGAAGAGCCTGCATCCCAGCCAAATATTGTACTTTTGTTATTCTAGCACCCATCAAACATTCTCTAGAATTTATTATTATTTAATTTAGGCAGATCTACAACATACGATCACCAGGTTTTGCTATGAAAGTAAACATTTTTCAGACACTGCATCGATTTCTTTTTAATTTCATTCCTAGATCAGACATCTGCTTCAGTGAGGTGGGAGCATTTAAAGCTTTTTTAAGAGGCCAGATGATCAGATTTACAATCCATTAATATAAGACAGACAGACTTGAAAAATCTATTAAAGAAATTGAAATTCAACTCTTCCAAACATTTAACAGGCAGCTAATGTCTGAACTTCATCAATTAAAAACTATCCGACACTTCCGCGATCACAGTCAAGCCATCAGACGCTAGATTTGTAGTGCGTGTAATGACAGAACATTATGATAGCAGTGAAGCGTGAAAGAAATGTCTGTGTTTAGGAAGCCCCGATATTTTTTCAAGTTCATGCCCCGATGGCATCATTTACCCGAATGGATCATGACTAGAACCAACAGCTTTAAACCAGGAGTTCAGGGATTTAGCCTTGGTGTTGATGTTAATAAATGTTATTTTTTTATTGTGTTGTTGCTACAGCAGCAAACTTGCCATCCATTCACTTATTTATTTGTGTTCATTGTTGTTGAGGAGATCGTTATTTTCTGATACTTCTCTTGTAGAAATACTACAGATAAATGCATGTATACAAGCCAGGCTTTGGTTCAGTTTGTGGAGGTGCGCTCGGTTTGCTCACCCAGTTGTCCAGGAGAGGTATTATGGGCTCACAAAAGTTTAGGGTCTGCAACCTCAAAAAAGAAGACACTGCTATGTGAAGTTGTGGCACAATTGGAGTCCAGTGTTTTAACTCCACACTTTTAACTGACTTTAATGCAAATTTGGAATTCCAGAAAGACACTTAAAAAGCCTCAACAACATTCTACTCTGTAAGTTAATAATACAGTAGAACATTCTTCAGAATAAACTACCTGGTGTCAATTATGTGAGAATATGAATAATTGATAAAAAAAAAAAAAAAATCGAGAGGAAGCCTATTTTGTAATGTTAATTATTAATTAAAATGATGCCTCTTGTTGTTGGCTAATGGAAAAATATATAAATAATGTTTCAACGCTGAACAAAAACAAACAAGTGAAAAAACAACAAAACACTATAAAAACAACAACAGGTAAATATAAATCACTTTGTACTTTCACACACAGAAGTTTTACAAATGTATTTTTGTTTTGTACATTAATATTATATATTTACAAGTACAAATGTATTGTCAATACAAAATAAAAGTTACAAATATCAATTTTACATTTGTGGATATCACAACACACGTGCAACCATTGTATATTTGCAGATCACCCAATATTCTAACACGGCTCCAGATTTACAAAAAGACTTCCTCGACTCACTTGAAATTCTTGGATTTGAACTCTCAGGACACATTAAACGAGGACCTGCAAGTTCACACAATTTCTAACCTGAAAGGTGGGAAAACTCCTGGGTATAATCCCTATTGAAGTGTATAAAATATTTAACGATAAGTTGATTTCACCCCTTTTAGATTTGTTTCAGGAGTCCCTCAATTATCTTGCTAAACACTACAATAATTACTCTTTCATTAAAACCTGGTAAAAGCATCTACTAGTTGTGGATCCTATAGACCAATTTTCCTTCTTAATAATGATGTGAAAATTCTTTGTAAAATCTTTAGAACCACACTTGACTCGCATCATTCATCCTGATCAGAACAGATTTGTGAAGTGAAGGCAAGGCTTTTACAATATTAGGAGAGTTTTTAATATTATTTATGAAACATCTGGTAAATCTGATGATGCAATGGTGTCTTTGGACGCTGAAAAAGCTTTTGACAGAATCCAGTGGATTTAACTATTAACTGAAAGATTAAGAATAAAAGGTTACTTTTTAAAATGGATAAAAATTCTCTAATCAAATCCCCAGGCAGACATTTCAACCAGTAGTTCAGTATCGGCTCCTTTTAACCTATGTCATAGTACATGACAGGGCTGCCCTCTGACCCCACTCTTATTCACCCTCGCCATTGAACCATAGACTATGGCAATTCATAAAATGAAAGATATTGTGGGGGTCAGGATGGGGGACGTAGAACATAAAATAGCTCTATATGCAGACGATGTTATCTTCTTCTGATGTGACCTAAATTACAATCTTCCAAATTTAATTTAAAATTAAATTGACTGATGACTTTGGAGTTTTTTCTGGCTACAAGATAAATAACAATACATTTGTCATAGTGTTTATGCCAGAGAGGGAAATAATTACTCCTCCTTTTGTCACCCCCTTCTTGGTTTCAAAATGTGGATTTGTCTATCTAGGTGTAGATATTTCTAACTCTATTGAAGAAATAGCTCCTGAAAATGATCCCCTTTGTGAATCTGTAATAAAACAAATAAATAGAATGACAAATTTACCAATATCTTTCATTAGGCGTATCAATATTTAAAAAATGACAATACTTCCAAAGCTATTGTATTTTTTTCAATCCATTCCTGTCTCACCTCAGCCTTTACTTTTCAACACACTTAAGAAAAGTATTAAAGTCGAACATGACGTCTGCGCAGAGACATCGGTCCCTTCCACCCGGGTCTTGTATTTCGTTTTGAGGAGAAAAAGGAAAAATCCAGAGTATTTTCGGGTCATTTATTTACCACTTCCAAGCAAAAGAAATACAAGATTCCTTCGCGATCGACCGGGCGTACTTCTTTCTGCAACTCAACAAATTGACAGTCCAGAACAGAAGAGCATCGAGCTGTACACTCTCACCTCACATCTGGAGACTCTTCACTTCCTCTGAAGTTGATCCATTTAGGCATCGATGCATCACTCTTCAGAGACACACTGCAGGGTTCTGGTCCAGATCTTGGTCCAGCTCCAGCAGGTTCTTGCTGCTGCTTTGATCTTGAACACAGAAGTAGAATGAGTGAGAATGAAGACATGGAGGACAATCTTGCAGGTCCTTGTCTCACCTCTGAACAACTTAACTAAATTATTAACACTTAGACATGACCATTGAATTTATATTTTCTTCTTGGAATGTGCAGGGCTTGAATAAACTTGTCAAGCTAAAATAGGTGATGAGAAATATCATAAAGTCGAATGCAAAGTTAGTTTTTCTTCAAGAGACGCATATAACTCAGGAGGATGAACAAAGGGTGAGAACAAGATGGGGGGGTTCTTTGCTTCTTTTAGCTCTCAGGCGAGTGGAGTCAACACATTGAAAAAAGTTAAAAGTTAAAAGTTTTAATTTAGTTTATGTTTATGGGACTAATAATGTTAATCCTGCCTCTTTTTTTTTTTAGAAATGTGTTTCTTTCACTGGCAAATCTGACTGGACATTTTATTGTTGGGGGTGACTTTAATTGTGTTATTCAACCTCAATTAGACCGATCTTCTGGAAATGCAACCTCACACGCTTGAACAAGAAAGGAAATTCTACGATTTACAAATGACTTCAACCTGATAGATATTTGGAAGAGCCTGCATCCCAGCCAAATATTGTACTTTTGTTATTCTAGCACCCATCAAACATTCTCTAGAATTTATTATTATTTAATTTAGGCAGATCTACAACATACGATCACCAGGTTTTGCTATGAAAGTAAACATTTTTCAGACACTGCATCGATTTCTTTTTAATTTCATTCCTAGATCAGACATCTGCTTCAGTGAGGTGGGAGCATTTAAAGCTTTTTTAAGAGGCCAGATGATCAGATTTACAATCCATTAATATAAGACAGACAGACTTGAAAAATCTATTAAAGAAATTGAAATTCAACTCTTCCAAACATTTAACAGGCAGCTAATGTCTGAACTTCATCAATTAAAAACTATCCGACACTTCCGCGATCACAGTCAAGCCATCAGACGCTAGATTTGTAGTGCGTGTAATGACAGAACATTATGATAGCAGTGAAGCGTGAAAGAAATGTCTGTGTTTAGGAAGCCCCCGATATTTTTTCAAGTTCATGCCCCGATGGCATCATTTACCCGAATGGATCATGACTAGAACCAACAGCTTTAAACCAGGAGTTCAGGGATTTAGCCTTGGTGTTGATGTTAATAAATGTTATTTTTTTATTGTGTTGTTGCTACAGCAGCAAACTTGCCATCCATTCACTTATTTATTTGTGTTCATTGTTGTTGAGGAGATCGTTATTTTCTGATACTTCTCTTGTAGAAATACTACAGATAAATGCATGTATACAAGCCAGGCTTTGGTTCAGTTTGTGGAGGTGCGCTCGGTTTGCTCACCCAGTTGTCCAGGAGAGGTATTATGGGCTCACAAAAGTTTAGGGTCTGCAACCTCAAAAAAGAAGACACTGCTATGTGAAGTTGTGGCACAATTGGAGTCCAGTGTTTTAACTCCACACTTTTAACTGACTTTAATGCAAATTTGGAATTCCAGAAAGACACTTAAAAAGCCTCAACAACATTCTACTCTGTAAGTTAATAATACAGTAGAACATTCTTCAGAATAAACTACCTGGTGTCAATTATGTGAGAATATGAATAATTGATCAAAAAAAAAAAAAGAAATCGAGAGGAAGCCTATTTTGTAATGTTAATTATTAATTAAAATGATGCCTCTTGTTGTTGGCTAATGGAAAAATATATAAATAATGTTTCAACGCTGAACAAAAACAAACAAGTGAAAAAACAACAAAACACTATAAAAACAACAACAGGTAAATATAAATCACTTTGTACTTTCACACACAGAAGTTTTACAAATGTATTTTTGTTTTGTACATTAAAATTATATATTTACAAGTACAAATGTATTGTCAATACAAAATAAAAGTTACAAATATCAATTTTACATTTGTGGATATCACAACACACGTGCAACCATTGTATATTTGCAGATCACCCAATATTCTAACACGGCTCCAGATTTACAAAAAGACTTCCTCGACTCACTTGAAATTCTTGGATTTGAACTCTCAGGACACATTAAACGAGGACCTGCAAGTTCATCAGATCTCTGACACAATTTCTAACCTGAAAGGTGGGAAAACTCCTGGGTCTGATGGAATCCCTATTGAAGTGTATAAAATATTTAAAGATAAGTTGATTTCACCCCTTTTAGATTTGTTTCAGGAGTCCCTCAATTATCTTGCTAAACACTACGATAATTACTCTTTCATTAAAACCTGGTAAAAGCATCTACTAGTTGTGGATCCTATAGACCAATTTTCCTTCTTAATAATGATGTGAAAATTCTTTGTAAAATCTTTAGAACCACACTTGACTCGCATCATTCATTGATCAGAACAGATTTGTGAAGTGAAGGCAAGGCTTTCACAATATTAGGAGAGTTTTTAATATTATTTATGAAACATCTGGTAAATCTGATGATGCAATGGTGTCTTTGGACGCTGAAAAAGCTTTTGACAGAATCCAGTGGATTTAACTATTAACTGAAAGATTAAGAATAAAAGGTTACTTTTTAAAATGGATAAAAATTCTCTAATCAAATCCCCAGGCAGACATTTCAACCAGTAGTTCAGTATCGGCTCCTTTTAACCTATGTCATAGTACATGACAGGGCTGCCCTCTGACCCCACTCTTATTCACCCTCGCCATTGAACCATAGACTATGGCAATTCATAAAATGAAAGATATTGTGGGGGTCAGGATGGGGGACGTAGAACATAAAATAGCTCTATATGCAGACGATGTTATCTTCTTCTGATGTGACCTAAAATACAATCTTCCAAATTGAATTTAAAATTAAATTGACTGACGACTTTGGAGTTTTTTCTGGCTACAAGATAAATAACAATACATTTGTCATAGTGTTTATGCCAGAGAGGGAAATAATTACTCCTCCTTTTGTCACCCCCTTCTTGGTTTCAAAATGTGGATTTGTCTATCTAGGTGTAGATATTTCTAACTCTATTGAAGAAATAGCTCCTGAAAATGATCCCCTTTGTGAATCTGTAATAAAACAAATAAATAGAATGACAAATTTATCAATATCTTTCATTAGGCGTATCAATATTTAAAAAATGACAATACTTCCAAAGCTATTGTATTTTTTTCAATCCATTCCTGTCTCACCTCAGCCTTTACTTTTCAACACACTTAAGAAAAGTATTAAAGTCGAACATGAAGTCTGCACAGAGACATCGGTCCCTTCCACCCGGGTCTTGTATTTCGTTTTGAGGAGAAAAAGGAAAAATCCAGAGTATTTTCGGGTCATTTATTTACCACTTCCAAGCAAAAGAAATACAAGATTCCTTCGCGATCGACCGGGCGTACTTCTTTCTGCAACTCAACAAATTGACAGTCCAGAACAGAAGAGCATCGAGCTGTACACTCTCACCTCACATCTGGAGACTCTTCACTTCCTCTGAAGTTGATCCATTTAGGCATCGATGCATCACTCTTCAGAGACACACTGCAGGGTTCTGGTCCAGATCTTGTTCTTTTGCTATTAAAAATGTAATGAAAATGAATAGAATGGATCTTGAACCTTGTCTCACCTCTGAACAACTGGAATTACATAGACATGACTTGAATAAACTTGTCAAGCTAAAATAGGTGATGAGAAATATCATAAAGTCGAATGCAAAGTTAGTTTTTCTTCAAGAGACGCATATAACTCAGGAGGATGTACAAAGGGTGAGAACAAGATGGGGGGGGGGGTTCTTTGCTTCTTTTAGCTCTCAGGCGAGTGGAGTCAACACATTGAAAAAAGTTAAAAGTTAAAAGTTTTAATTTAGTTTATGTTTATGGGACTAATAATGTTAATCCTGCCTCTTTTTTTTTCTAGAAATGTGTTTCTTTCACTGGCAAATCTGACTGGACATTTTATTGTTGGGGGTGACTTTAATTGTGTTATTCAACCTCAATTAGACCGATCTTCTGGAAATGCAACCTCACACGCTTGAACAAGAAAGGAAATTCTACGATTTACAAATTACTTCAACCTGATAGATATTTGGAAGAGCCTGCATCCCAGCCAAATATTGTACTTTTGTTATTCTAGCACCCATCAAACATTCTCTAGAATTTATTATTATTTAATTTAGGCAGATCTACAACATACGATCACCAGGTTTTGCTATGAAAGTAAACATTTTTCAGACACTGCATCGATTTCTTTTTAATTTCATTCCTAGATCAGACATCTGCTTCAGTGAGGTGGGAGCATTTAAAGCTTTATTAGGAGGCCAGATGATCAGATTTACAATCCATTAATATAAGACAGACAGACTTGAAAAATCTATTAAAGAAATTGAAATTCAACTCTTCCAAACATTTAACAGGCAGCTAATGTCTGAACTTCATCAATTAAAAACTATCCGACACTTCCGCGATCACAGTCAAGCCATCAGACGCTAGATTTGTAGTGCGTGTAATGACAGAACATTAAAGTAGCAGTGAAGCGTGAAAGAAATGTCTGTGTTTAGGAAGCCCCCCGATATTTTTTCAAGTTCATGCCCCGATGGCATCATTTACCCGAATGGATCATGACTAGAACCAACAGCTTTAAACCAGGAGTTCAGGGATTTAGCCTTGGTGTTGATGTTAATAAATGTTATTTTTTTATTGTGTTGTTGCTACAGCAGCAAACTTGCCATCCATTCACTTATTTATTTGTGTTCATTGTTGTTGAGGAGATCGTTATTTTCTGATACTTCTCTTGTAGAAATACTACAGATAAATGCATGTATACAAGCCAGGCTTTGGTTCAGTTTGTGGAGGTGCGCTCGGTTTGCTCACCCAGTTGTCCAGGAGAGGTATTATGGGCTCACAAAAGTTTAGGGTCTGCAACCTCAAAAAAGAAGACACTGCTATGTGAAGTTGTGGCACAATTGGAGTCCAGTGTTTTAACTCCACACTTTTAACTGACTTTAATGCAAATTTGGAATTCCAGAAAGACACTTAAAAAGCCTCAACAACATTCTACTCTGTAAGTTAATAATACAGTAGAACATTCTTCAGAATAAACTACCTGGTGTCAATTATGTGAGAATATGAATAATTGATAAAAATAAAAAAAAGAAATCGAGAGGAAGCCTATTTTGTAATGTTAATTATTAATTAAAATGATGCCTCTTGTTGTTGGCTAATGGAAAAATATATAAATAATGTTTCAACGCTGAACAAAAACAAACAAGTGAAAAAACAACAAAACACTATAAAAACAACAACAGGTAAATATAAATCACTTTGTACTTTCACACACAGAAGTTTTACAAATGTATTTTTGTTTTGTACATTAAAATTATATATTTACAAGTACAAATGTATTGTCAATACAAAATAAAAGTTACAAATATCAATTTTACATTTGTGGATATCACAACACACGTGCAACCATTGTATATTTGCAGATCACCCAATATTCTAACATGGCTCCAGATTTACAAAAAGACTTCCTCGACTCACTTGAAATTCTTGGATTTGAACTCTCAGGACACATTAAACGAGGACCTGCAAGTTCACACAATTTCTAACCTGAAAGGTGGGAAAACTCCTGGGTCTATTGAAGTGTATAAAATATTTAACGATAAGTTGATTTCACCCCTTTTAGATTTGTTTCAGGAGTCCCTCAATTATCTTGCTAAACACTACAATAATTACTCTTTCATTAAAACCTGGTAAAAGCATCTACTAGTTGTGGATCCTATAGACCAATTTTCCTTCTTAATAATGATGTGAAAATTCTTTGTAAAATCTTTAGAACCACACTTGACTCGCATCATTCATTGATCAGAACAGATTTGTGAAGTGAAGGCAAGGCTTTCACAATATTAGGAGAGTTTTTAATATTATTTATGAAACATCTGGTAAATCTTTGGACGCTGAAAAAGCTTTTGACAGAATCCAGTGGAGTTATCTATTAACTGAAAGATTAAGAATAAAAGGTTACTTTTTAAAATGGATAAAAATTCTCTAATCAAATCCCCAGGCAGACATTTCAACCAGTAGTTCAGTATCGGCTCCTTTTAACCTATGTCATAGTACATGACAGGGCTGCCCTCTGACCCCACTCTTATTCACCCTCGCCATTGAACCATAGACTATGGCAATTCATAAAATGAAAGATATTGTGGGGGTCAGGATGGGGGACGTAGAACATAAAATAGCTCTATATGCAGACGATGTTATCTTCTTCTGACGTGACCTAAAATACAATCTTCCAAATTGAATTTAAAATTAAATTGACTGACGACTTTGGAGTTTTTTCTGGCTACAAGATAAATAACAATACATTTGTCACAGTGTTTATGGCAGAGAGGGAAATAATTACTCCTCCTTTTGTCACCCCTTCTCGGTTTCAAAATGTGGATTTGTCTATCTAGGTGTAGATATTTCCAACTCAATTGAAGAAATAGCTCCTAAAAATGATCCCCTTTGTGAATCTGTAATAAAACAAATAAATAGAATGACAAATTTATCAATATCTTTCATTAGGCGTATCAATATTTAAAAAATGACAATACTTCCAAAGCTATTGTATTTTTTTTCAATCCATTCCTGTCTCACCTCAGCCTTTACTTTTCAACACACTTAAGAAAAGTATTAAAGTCGAACATGAAGTCTGCGCAGAGACATCGGTCCCTTCCACCCGGGTCTTGTATTTCGTTTTGAGGGAGAAAAAGGAAAAATCCAGAGTATTTTCGGGTCATTTATTTACCACTTCCAAGCAAAAGAAATACAAGATTCCTTCGCGATCGACCGGGCGTACTTCTTTCTGCGACTCAACAAATTGACAGTCCAGTAACAGAAGAGCAACGGGCTGTACACTCTCACCTCACATTTGGAGACTCTTCACTTCCTCTGAAGTTGATCCATTTAGGCATCGATGCATCACTCTTCAGAGACACACTGCAGGGTTCTGGTCCAGATCTTGGTCCAGCTCCAGCAGGTTCTTGCTGCTGCTTTGATCTTGAACACAGAAGTAGATCGAGTGAAAATGAAGACATGGAGGACAATCTTGCAGGTCCTTGTCTCACCTCTGAACAACTTAACTACATTCTTAACACTTAGACATGACCATTGAATTTACATTTTCTTCTTGGAATGTGCAGGGCTTGATAAACTTGTCAAGCTAAAACAGGTGATGAGAAATATAATAAAGTTGAATGCAAAGTTAGTTTTTCTTCAAGAGACGCATATAACTCAGGAGGATGTACAAAGGGTGAGAACAAGATGGGGTGGTGGGGGGGTTCTCTGCTTCTTTTAGCTCTCAGGCGAGTGGAGTCAACACATTGAAAAAAGTTAAATTTAAAAGTTTTAATTTAGTTTATGTTTATGGGACTAATAATGTTAATCCTGCCTCTTTTTTTTTTTAGAAATGTGTTTCTTTCACTGGCAAATCTGACTGGACATTTTATTGTTGGGGGTGACTTTAATTGTGTTATTCAACCTCAATTAGACCGATCTTCTGGAAATGCAACCTCACACGCTCGAACAAGAAAGGAAATTCTACGATTTACAAATGACTTCAACCTGATAGATATTTGGAAGAGCCTGCATCCCAGCCAAATATTGTACTTTTGTTATTCTAGCACCCATCAAACATTCTCTAGAATGTATTATTATTTAATTTAGGCAGATCTACAACATATGATCACCAGGTGTTGGTATGAAAGTAAACATTTTTCAGACCATGCATCGATTTCTTTTAAATTTCATTCCCAGATCAGACATCTGCTTCAGTGAGGTGGGAGCATTTAAAGCTTTTTTAAGAGGCCAGATGATCAGATTTACAATCCATTAATATAAGACAGACAGACTTGAAACATTTATAAAAGAAATTGAAATTCAACTCTTCCAAACATTTAACAGGCAGCTAATGTCTGATCTTCATCAATTAAAAACTATCCGACACTTCCGCGATCACAGTCAAGCCATCAGACGCTAGATTTGTAGTTCGTGTAATGACAGAACATTACAGTAGCAGTGAAGCGTGAAAGAAATGTCTGTGTTTACGAAGCCCCCGATATTTTTTCAAGTTCATGCCCCGATGGCATCATTTACCCGAATGGATCATGACTAGAACCAACAGCTTTAAACCAGGAGTTCAGGGATTGAGCCCCGCCTCGGTGTTGATGTTAATAACTGTTAGTTTTTTATTGTGTTGTTGCTACAGCAGCAAACTTACCATCCATTCACTTATTTATTTGTGTTCAGTGTTGTTGAGGAGATCATTATTTTCTGATAATTCTCTTGTAAAAAAGCTTCAGATAAATGCATGTATACAAGCCAGGCTTTGGTTCAGTTTGTGGGGGCTCAGTTTGCTCACCGCCAGTTGTCCAGGAGGGGTATTATGGGCTCACATAAGTTTAGGGTCTGCAGCCTCAAAAAAGAAGACACTGCTATGTGAAGTTGTGGCACAATTGGAGTCCAGTGTTTTTAACTCCACACTTTTAACTGACTTTAATGCAAATTTGGAATTACAGAAAGACACTTAACAAGCCTCAACAACATTCTACTCTGTAAGTTAATAATAAAGTAGTCTAACAAATCTTAACAATTCTAAGGTAGAACATTCTTCAGAATAAACTACCTGGTGTCAATTATGTGAGAATATAAATTATTGATAAACAAAAAGAAAAAAATTGGGAGAAAGCCTATTTTGTAATGTTAATAATTAATTGAAATGATGCCTCTCGTTGTTGGCTAATGGCAAAAATATATAAATAATGTTTCAACACTGAACAAAAACAAATAAGTGAAAAAAACAACAAAACACTAAAAAAAAAAAAACAACAGGTAAATATAAATCACTTTGTACTTTCACACACAGAAGTTTTACAAATGTATTTTTGTTTTGTACATTAAAATTATATATTTACAATACAAATGTTTTGTCAATACAAAATAAAAGTTACAAATATTAATTTTACATTTGTGGATATCACAACACACTGTATATCTCCAGATCACCCTCTGAACAGTTACACATATTAGTGAGAAAAAAATAGCTCCGTAACCCATGAGGTTTTTAATTGTGTCTTTATCTCCCCCTGCTGGTGTTGTGAGTGAAGTGAAGTTCTCTGGTTTAATGTGTCAGTTTGAACCTGGTAGACTCACACTTGTTCACTCTCACCTCACACCTGGAGACTCTTCACTTCCTCTGAAGTCCATCCATCTAGGCATTGAAGCATCACTCTTCAGAGACACACAGCAGGGTTCTGGTCCAGATCTTGGTCCAGGTCCAGCAGGTTCTTGCTGCTGCTTTGATCTTGAACACAGAAGTAGAATGAGTGAGAATGAAGACATGGAGGACAATCTTGGAGGTCCTTGTCTCACCTCTGAGTGCTGGTCTGTTCATCGTGCTCCTCACACTGAGGGTATTTAAAGGAGTCTCTGTCCTCACCATGAGTCTCAGCAGAGTCTTCACCTTCACACAAACACACTCATGACATTCTTGTCAACATCAAAAGTTGTTGTGTTACATTTGTATTTTACAGATATTTTCATTTCACTTTTAACACAAATCCTTTCCAACATTTCAAATGATTGATGTTGAAATAATGCAGCTCTTCACTTCTTCCTCCACTGACACTCGTTGTTCACATGAGAGGAAAACACACATATTTCACGTGTTTCTGTTCAACTGAGGAAATAATATTTTTATTTTCAAACGTCACAGAGTGAGTAGAGAAAAGATGAAGAAGTTCTCAGAGACTGCAGTTTTTCCTTTTCAAGAAGAGTTTCTTGATCTGAACGAGAGTTTCCAGCAGAAATATCCTTG
Organism: Callionymus lyra; assembly: GCA_016630915.1. Classification (NCBI taxonomy): domain Eukaryota; kingdom Metazoa; phylum Chordata; class Actinopteri; order Syngnathiformes; family Callionymidae; genus Callionymus; species Callionymus lyra. Next base: position 41,726 of record JACEEU010000984.1, read on the forward strand.
AATATAGAATTGAGTTTGTTGATACCATCTTGTGTGTTAATGTATTATCATCAGAAACAGCAGAACTAACAAGTGTGAAGAACTATTTTCTTCCTCAGCAGGAAGTCAAACTGTTAAGTTGTCATAAAAGAATCTTATCTGTCGATCTCTGTCTGCACCAGTTCAAAGGTCTTCATAATACACACACACACACACACACACACACACACACACACACACACACACACACACACACACACACACACACACACACACACACACACACACACACACACACACACACACACACACACACACACACACACACACACACACACACTCACGCACACACACACACAGAACACACACACACACACAAGACATAACACTTACATCCACACACACACACACACACACACACACACACACACACACACACACACACACACACACACACACACACACACACACACACACACACACACACACACACACACACACACACACACACATACACACACACACCAACACACACATGGAAAAAGCACACACACACAAAGTTTACAATGTGGAAACGCACACACACAAAAAACCACACACACTCACACACAGATTTTCTGCGTCATCATTTGTAGATTGAGCTGCAGTTGTTTAAAAACATCAACATGGATCGTCTCGTTGTGATTCATTTCATTTCATCAACTGCTGACTTGTGTGAGAGTCAGAGAGTCACTGACCTGTCTGCAGCTTTCTTCTCTGTGGTCTCAGGTCCATGTTGGAGCAGAATTCAGCTTCTTCTGACCAGAACTGATGGAACAAGACACTGATCAACTCCTTCTGACGCTGGTATCAAAGATCAGGACTGAAATAAAAGTATGTGGAGATCATGTGACTCAGAAGTCTTTAATGATTAACATTAGATGATTATCTTTCACCTCCAGGATCATAAAGATCATTAAATGTTGAAGGACCAGAGAAGACTTTGGTTGTTTTCACTGTTTAACAAAATTCAAACACTTGAGTGACTTTCATGAAGTTTACTCTGAGTCTGTCACACATTTTCTCACCAGATGTAGCTTATTTCAGTCTTAATATTTGTGCAATTTGGTTAACTCTAAGTACATTTGACCTTTGACCTTTGGACCACAGGTATATATGACACTGATCTGCTATGAGCTCTTATTCCATCTCCTGTTCATAATTGTTGTGTTTTGTAGGTTTAGTCATTTAAACTTCACTTTTGTTATATAGTTTATATAGAAGTTTGAAGCTTTTATACACGTCTAGAACTACAGTCTGATCTGGAGCCGCTTTGAAAGTCCCGTCTGGGGAAGATGAGAATCTCATCCTGGAATAAACAAACTTGAGTTCACTATATATTTTCAACCAGGAGGAACTTGGACACAAGTTTAAAAAAAAGTCTTAATGTTGTGAAGTAGCAAAATAAGTGTCAGTTAGACCCATCACCACAGTTTGATGAATGATAGAGGGTTAGAGATCTGAGATTTTTTAATCCCCCCTTGATGGGGTCTTGACACTGGTGGTGGTACGTTTGCTCTGTATTGGTAATAACTTTGTAATCATTATGAGTTAACTAGAGTTATTCAACCGACAGTGATAATTCTGTAATTCTGATAAACTACCATCCTTCAAAAATCACCTCAAAACCCATCTCTTCAATATCCTACAACACCTGAGCATTGATGATTTGCTGTGTCTTTTGTTCTCTGTGTGTGTAATCTTAACTTTTGGTTTATGTAAAGCGTCTTTGTGTAATTTGAAAAGAACTATAGAAGATCTACGTATTATTATTATTATTATTATTATTATTATCAATATAAGGACAAGAGGTTCCAGCAAATCGCAAGAGCAACAGTGGCCAGGAAAACATCATCTGAGGCAGAAACCTCAAACAGAGCCAGACTCCTTGGGAACGGCCTTCACAAGGTCGTAACACAATTAACAGGATTTTTAATGGAGAATCTCATTACAGTATTCACAAACTTGAAGTGACGATGTTTGGCCGGATGTGACGTATCATGTTCAAAAACAGAACTTTATTCAAAAAATCACAAAATTAAAGTGATCGTTGTTTTATTGTGATCAACAACCATTTTGTTCAAGTTTATTCATTTACAAAACACACATTTTAAAAGCGACTGGAAGATATGACAAACTATTTACTGACCCAGTAGCTTTATAATAACATTTAAGTACTTAATGACGTGCAGTGAGGTTCATGACTGGTGAGTTTATGTATATTATTTATTTGATTATAAGTGGAAAGAGCAAATTATTTAATGATTAATTTAACAACATGCGACTCATAATGTTTAATATCAAACCATCATCATTCCTCTTATAATGAATCATTAACAAAGACATAGGGACACATTTGTTCTACAACATTTATTACATATAAATTAATAGATCGCCTTCTTGTGTCTAATTAATTTTTAAATTAATTTAAGTATAAAAAATGTGTTCAGCACATTTTTATTTTAGTAAAAAGTTAAATTCACTTTTCAAACTTTAAATTGTGGTGATTTAAATAACTTTAATTGAGGTTTTCTGTCAAAATTGTTTAGGGGAAATGAGATAATTCTAGATGACTAGAAGGAACCTGTAGTGTCAGCAATAAAACCATCATAAACCTCGTGCACGTCATAACATTTTATATGAAGGTCATTGTTTTGTTTGTAATGATTCAATGGTTAGTTTAGTTAGTAACACATCTTTTATAAGTAAACACATAATTGTTGATCTAACGAGACTCCACACACACACACCAACAACGACACTGACACACACTGGAAACAAAACATCACTTATTGTCACAATAATGTCTAAATAAATTGTTTCTTGTTTCTTTAAATCCATTATTAAGTTGTGTTTTGTAATAAGTGCACTTGTGCAAAACTGTCGCCCAACACTTAAAAAACAACGTTTTACTTTCATTTAAAACATCGTCAGGTTGTAAATACTGTAATAAAAACTAATGAGTAATGGATTGTGTTGTTGCTGAAGGAGTCAGAGGCCAGTGCTCGTGTGAAAACTGTCATTACTGACAGGGTGTAGAACCTATTGACAGTTAGAGGGATGAAGAGAATGAATGGAGAAGTATTTTATTGAACTTTTGCTCAGCTTCATGTGTTAACCTTTTTTTTTCTTCATTTTTATTTATACTTGAATTGAGAGGTTCACACAGTCGTTTGAATCTAAAACTTATTAAATAATCATTTTATTCGAGAAGGTTTGTCGTCATTGATGAACCTTCAGAGTCAGCAGATTGTAACCATAAGAACTTGACCGGTCAGAACCAGACTCGCTCATCGTTGATCTGTGAAAAGCTCTGAAACATCTTTGATCGTTCAAGGAAAGACAAAAGTCCATCAAATAAACTGTCAGACAGACGTGAGAGAAGGAAGAGTGATGAGGTTAGAGGTCAGAGGTTAACTTTGTCACCACTGACCCAAAGTGACTCTTATTTCAAGTCAATCAAAAAGCAGAGTTTCTTACAATCATGGTAACTGACAGGTGTTATTGCTGTGACTGATGTTTGTTCTGTACTGTCCTGGTTTGTCCTTCTTGAATTACTGTAGATTATTAATTTATATAGACGTCATAAAAACACTTATCTATGACTGCACCGGTCCAAAGTTCTTGTCCCCTGGACCTTAACAACTGGCTGTGACACGACCTTTACTCTCAGAATCTGAATCAGTAACATTTATTGCCAGTGTTGTAAACACAACATAGGAATTGTTTGTGGTGTCAGTACATAGTAAAATATTAAATTAAAATAACACACATTTACAGCAATGTTTGGTTTTTAAAAAAAACTTTTTGGGGGGGGGTTTTTTTTTTTTTTTTTTTTTTTGCTCCATAATATTGCGAGGAAGGGAAAACAATCGTTCTTTGTTTGTAGCTTTTATTCTAGCTTTGTCACAGCTCCGTTAGCACACCCGTCAGCAGCTGTGACAATCACATTTGCAACAACACACGTCACACGAGTACACGCCTATTTAACATAAAGTGTCCGCGGTGCGGTAAATTGACGACAATGACGTCATTCAACAATACATACATCCAGTGCATGGCAAAACAAAACATAACACAATAAACCAAAATAAACATGAGAGCAGATCACTCAACACCCCCCCTTGCTCTCATCATCTCAAACTATCTACGCTATCTGTTCTTTTAATTGCCGAAGAACCATTTTTTGAATTTTTCTATTTTTGTTCTCACTGCTGGTTTTGTCAGAATGTCTGCTGCCATCTCCTCTGAGGGACAGTAGACAATGTCTATTTTACCTTCATTTAATGCTTCACGAAGGAAGTGATATTTCACGTCAATATGTTTGGATCTTTGTCTGTTCACTGGATTTTTGCTCAGTGCAATTGATCCTTGATTGTCTCCAAAGATCTTTGTGAAACTGTACAATCTTCCATCCATGCCACTTAACAGTTGTGTCAGATACCTACTTTCCTGAGTAGTGGTAGCCAAAGCAACATACTCTGCTTCACAAGTGGACAGAGCCACTGTGGGTTGTTTCCTGGTTTTCCAGGAGATTGCTGGGCCTTGTTCTGTAAGGCTGAAGCAATATCCTGTCGTGCTCCGCCTATCTTCTGTTGAAGATGCCCAGTCTGAGTCACTGAATGCTATAAGATGTAAATCCTCCTCACTCTTCCTGAAACTTAACTCAAAATCAGAAGTACCCTTTAGGTATCTTAACACATGCTTTGCTGCAGTCAAGTGTTCTTCCTTTGGATTGGCTACTGTCCGTGACAGCTTGCTCACAATCCAGCTTATGTCTGGTCTGGTGCAAGTCATGGCATAGATCAGGCTACCAACAATTTCTCTATATTCTTTGTTATTTGTAATTTCATCATTTTCAGTCGTGGCATTTTCTACTTTTTGTTCACTTGGAGTGCGTCTTGGTTTACACTCTGACATCCCAAATCTTTCTAGTATTTTTGTGATGTAGCTTTTCTGGTGCATTTTGATTTCATGTCTATCTTGTGTAAATTGTATACCCAAAAAGTAGAATAATTTCCCCAGATCTTTCATTTTAAATCTACATTTCATGGTTTCCTTGAACTTGTTTAATGACTCATCATCGCTGGCAGCAATGATGAGATCATCCACCCAGATGATTACAATGATAGTGACATTCCCGCTCTGCTTTCTGTATACACAATGGTCAGACAGATTTCTTATAAAGTCATTTTGCTCGAGGTGGTCATTTAAAAGTTGGTACCAGTTTCTCCCTGATTGTTTAAGACCATAGAGCGACTTCTTTAATTTGTACATTAGCTTCTGTCCTGTCTCTGAAGTCTCCTCAAAACCTTCTGGTTGTTCTATGTAAATCTCTTCTTCTATTGGAGCATGCAAGTATGCCGTTTTCACGTCCATTTGATGGACAATGTATTCATTTTGAACCGCTATTTGCATAAGGGCACGCACTGAAGAGATATTGGCCGTTGGAGCGAAGGTTTCCTGATAATCTATTCCCTTTGTTTGGCTGTATCCCTTGGCTACATATCTGGCTTTGAAAATGTTTCCTTTTTCTGCAGATTCTTTAAGAGCATAAACCCATTTTCCCCCAACTGCAGTTTTGCCTTCCGGTAGAGGTGACAGTTCAAATGTATCATTTTCTTTGAGTGAGCAAATCTCCTCCCTCATTGCATGCTCCCATTTTGGTGCCTCAGGTGACATCTGTGCTTCACTGAAAGTTTGCGGGACTCCACATACTGTCCTGTAACAATAGTCTACGCTTATATTTATCAAATCCTCATCTCTTTCATCTGTTATATAAGTTATATAATCTTTAAGGTATTTCGGGGGTCTTCTCTCTCTCCTTGGGTAGCGAGTGCTGTCACTGTGTGACGGTTCTGACATCGTACTCTCTTCCCCTTCATTTTCTTCATTTTGATTCTTTAACTCCATTTCTGGACCCTCTTTAATTTTATGATGTTCCTTTCCATAATCCTGATAATCAGAATCTGATTCATTTGTTTGTGTTAGTTGCTCCGCATTTTTCTTTGTGATGAATTTCACCAATCTATGATTTGACACTCGTTCTTTGTCTGGATCATAAACCAAATATGCTGGGCTGTTTTTACTGTGCCCAACATATATGCCTTTTCCACATCTGGAGTCAAGTTTCTTGTGGTTGTGTTTGTATGTATAGCATCCTGATCCAAACACCCACATTTTGGATAGGTCCGGCCTTTTTCCTGTCAACATGAAGTAGGGAGTGTTTTTGGTCCTGTCACTGTAACACCTGTTTCGAATGTGAGCAGCATTTTGTACAGCATAAGGCCACAATCTTTTAGGTAACCCTTTTTCCAACAGTTGACACCTGGCCATGTCAAATAAAGTTCTCCATTGTCTCTCAGCTGTACCATTTTGATGGGGAGAATATGGACACGATGTTTCATGTCTAATGCCTTTGTCTCTCAGAAGTGACTGGAAAGCATTCCCTGTATATTCTGTTCCATTGTCCGATCTTATACATTTTACAGTCCCATACGGAGCACAATCTGCCAAGAACCTTTTAGTTGCTAATGCGGCATCACTCTTATTTTTAAGAAAGTAAACAGATATTGCCCCGGAAAAGTCATCTGTAAATGAAATTGCATATTTATGCCCGTCTAGACCGGTTGGTTCAATGGGACCTGCTAAATCTGTATGTACTAATTCAAGGGGCTGACTAGCTTTCACATCTGCCGTTCTGTTTCTGTTATTTGTAAATTTTCCTTCAGTGCATGTGTTACAGTCTATTTTACTGTTGCTGTCTGTGATCTGCATGCCCACCACCACATCAGGCAATTTCAATATATCATTTACATTGCAATGGCCCAATATCGTATGCCATGTTTTGACATCACAGGTTAAGTTTACCCTGTCATTGTACGTTTTCCCCCGGATAACCTCGTGTGTTTTCAAGTAGAACAATCTTTCGTGTTCCTCTAGAGGAAAAGATGTACCATCTTTAGCAACAAGTTCATTTTGTCCCTCTGCAAATGTCAATTTGGCTCCGTTACCTGTTGCTGCCTTCACGGAGAAGATGCTCTGGGGGTACGTTGGGATGTATAAGGCTCTCTGCAGTGTGGTTGTGACCCACTTTCCCTTGGAGTCCTGTATCATCACCTCTGCGTCACCTCGCTTGAGCGCCACCCTGTTCCTCCGTCTTCCATCAGCAAGCTCCATGTAGTGTTTGGCCGGGTCAAACGACGCATCAAAGCGAGTAAACTTGTCCTTGTCCGTTATGATGTGTGACGTAGCTCCACAGTCCACCATCAGCCCATTCCTTCGTATGGTTGCTGTAGTCGCGGTAAAAGCAAATGTTTGTTCGTCCTCGTCATATCGCTGCTTCTCCGCTGTCTGTTTTGCGCCATCTCTGTTTGTTCTCCTCCTGCACGTCTCGTCGGTGTGTGTGGAGCTCCTGTGGTAACTGCACCACTTCGATGCTGCTTTTTGCCGACAGTCTCTGGCCAAATGTCCGCGATGTCCACATCCATAGCAGATCACCGATGATACATCCACTTTCATCACGTTGTCTGATTTTGGCTTGGAGTCAAACTTCTCCGTCTCCTCGTAACTTCGGAGTTTGCTCTTGAACTGTTGAAACGTTAAGTCGTCACTGCTCTGTGTAATATGTATGGCAAATGGCTTGTATGTCTCTGGGAGGCCCTTCAAAATCATGGCGATTATTAGTCCATCGCCTATAACTTCTTTTGCATTTCGGAGTGACGTCACAGCTTTCTCAGCTCGGATGATATAATCCGTGACCGTCTCTTCTGGATCCTTCTTGAGTGATGTCAACTCCGTGTATAATGCAATTATCCTGGGTTTACCTTGGCTGGCGTAGTGACTGCGCAGTATTCGGAGAGCCTTGCTGCCATCGTCTGCAGCTTCTCTCATTACGAGCGACAAACTTGTGTCGTCTAGGAACTGTATTATTTCTGCATAGCATTCTTCATTCTTTTCCTCGTCGGGATCATCTGACAGTATGATGTCTTTCAGTCCCATTTGCCTCAGGTGGCCGAGGAACTTTACTTCCCACAACTCGTAATTGTTTTCATCTCCGTCAAAGACTAACCTTTGCCATCTTCCTCCAATGTTGCGGCTGGGCCCATAACCTGTTGCTTGTCTTGAGTCTTGCTCCATAATATTGCGAGGAAGGGAAAGCTATCGTTCTTTGTTTGTACCTTTTATTCTAGCTTTGTCACAGCTCCGTTAGCACACCCGTCAGCAGCTGTGACAATCACATTTGCAACAACACACGTCACGCGAGTACACACCTATTTAACATAAAGTGTCTGCGGTGCGGTAAATTGACGACAATGACGTCATTCAACAATACATACATCCAGTGCATGGCAAAACAAAACATAACACAATAAACCAAAATAAACATGGGAACAGATCACTCAACAAGAATAAACCTCTGCAGCATCTCTGACCCTGACTTACACACAAAATAACTGCATCAACACTCATCACAGCAGCTCACATGCAAAAACTGCTGCACCTTTATTTCTACATTTATGGTAGATTGACATTGAAAAAATACAAAATTAACGTCTAACAAGCTGTTTTTTCCTCAAGATGGTGGCAGCAGCTCAGTGGATTATTAAAACTCATTTCTTCTGAGTTAAAGCAAATTATTTTTATTTCTGTACAGTATAAACATGAACTTCTCAGCTGAACCAACTTCTAAACTCTTACATTTAATCTATTAAATCTACATCTACTTCTAAACATGTCTAAAGTCCACGATCAACACTGTTGCTGGATCCATTCTTGGGAAAAGACCTTTAAATGGCTATTGTGAAATAAATACATACATAAATGTGTATATCTGGTATTCCATACAGGTAAACACGTCCTTCTCTGTTCAGTCTCTTAACGCCCTCTACTGTCCAGAGTCACAAACAACATATCTGTCAATCATTGATGCCAGACAAACATTTGCTGTTTACATTACATCTTCTGTCTGTTTCTTTTTTTAATGAATAAACCTGTCATTAAACTTTAATATTAACTTTTATTTTCAGTCATTTTTTTCAGTCTTTGCTTCTGAGCAATAAGTTAATAAGAATTTTCTCATGAAGTAAATCATGCCATTAAACCTCTCTTTTTATATTTTGAACTTGTCATATTCTCTATTGTTGATTCTTCTGGGATCCGCTCTGATGCTTCACTGCTCAGGATGTCTCCCACAAATGTCAGTTCCTTCACTCTCAAGTTCTTTCGCTACGATGTCTGGGCTAAATTACAGAACTTGGCTTTCAGGTGAACACAAATGAAGGAACATTGCTTATGACGTCTACAGGGTCCTGTAAGTGAGGACTGACCAACATGAAAGTCATTAAATTATCTCAAGATTTAAAGGCTTCAAATCTTGAATCTGTGTTAGTTGTGTTCAATTAATCGGCCACTGATCATAATCAGCCGATATCCGTGAATTGGAGTTTGTTGCAGATCAAAAAAACTGATAACTGGCGGCTCATACTTTACCTCTTCCCTCCTGCACAGGCTCTGCACAGGTGCACGGGAACAAACGACAACAAACATGTCTGCTGTGTAAAGGTTTTAAACTGTGTGTGAGACCTATGTGAAGTTTACTTGCTGCTCATGGAAACGTAAAAATACCTCGAGGAGGAAGCACGCTAAAAGTCTTGGACGAAACCAATTCTAGTCGACATTTTCAGAAACAAACCCATTGGGATAAAAAATAAATCGTATTGAATAGACTAGAGCAGAAGACGTTTCATAAATTATTGTGCATTAAATATCCAAGTCCTGTGGCCCCTGCTTCTTGTGGCCCCTGCAACCGACGTTTCACTGGTTTCACTGCCAGCGGTGACCTTTTCCACCACATTAAAACCACTTAGCGGCAATTTCCCAGCTTTTGCCTATTTCCTGAAACCTTTTGAAATGAGGTTTTCCACCACAACCTGCAGAAACACACACACACACACACACACACACACACACACCCACACACACACACCTTTTTTTTTTTTTTTTTAGTCTTGAGCCCACATGGACTGGGGCGCTCAGGGAAGTTCCCATTTCTTTCGATCAAAGAGGTGCTGCATGGAATCCTGCGCCTCCACCAAGAGATCCTGTCCCTCATTGGAAGTTTGTTTTTCTCATAAGATCAGCTCAATTCACTTGAAGAACTAACTATGTCTGTGCACGATCCTGAACTGTCTTGGATCAAAGTCTGGAAGCTCATGAACCACATTGGTAGCTCACTTGAGCACTCTTTCAATGATGACATTTGTCGTGCTATCTTTCTGACACACACTTGGGAATTTATGATCAATGTTTCTTGTTTTAAGATTTACACCAGAAGTGATAAACTCTTGGTTGGTTTTGAAAATATAGATTTTAAAAATGTTATCAAGATTTCACTGAAGCAATTGGTATTGTTCAGCGAAAGGAGGGAGTATGATCCATATCATATTCACCGGTTAAATTGTTTTATCACCAAAAAGAAACCTTGATAGAATTGAATCTTACAACCGTGAGTAAACTGCTCAAGAGAGCATCATAAACGCTGGGGCTGCATCCCAGAACAATTGAATTGTTTTCTTTTTCTTTTGGCATTATTGTTATTATTTCTATTTCTTGACTACTTCCAAAAGTGAGGAACGAACACAAAGGGTGTAAAAATTGAAAGAGTATATGAGATGATGTTCTTGGGAGTAATTTTAGATCATGAATTTAGTTGGAACCACATATAGAGTATTTTAAAAATAAATTGAATCTATTTGTGTTGTTTATGAAGTAGGGGATTTGTAAAACAATAATTGTCTTTGCATATTATACTATATTGTGTTGAGGTTTGGGGGAAATACGTGCAGGACATACATAAACCCTATGATTAAACTCCAGAAAATAATTTATAGAATAATTAACAAAACTTCCTATTAGTGAAACCACTAATAAATTACTTATAAAGTCTGGCATTTTAAAATATGTGGACATTGTACGTATAAAAAAACCATAAGAAATATTATTTCAAGTTAAGTATAAAAGTCTTGCCACCTGTATTCAACTTTCTTTTTTTTTTAATTAAGAGAAAAATGACAATTTAAGAAGTTTGTGTGTCTTTGAAATATGTGAAGTGAGAACTAATGTTAAATATACATGTTTCATTTCTGTGAGTAGAATTATGAAATGGACTTAGTGACAAACTGAAATTTTGTAGAACACTGGTGAAAAAATAATAAAATACATTTAAAAAAATAAAATAAATGAAAGGGTAAAAACATTGAAGGGTAAAATACCAAAGGAGTACAACGTAAAATGACTGAAATGTGAAATAATTTAGTTTTTTAGTTTTATGTGTTTTCTTCTGCTCTGTATAATTGATATTTTGGGTTATTTTATGGATTGCATGTGTCGAGTCAGTCCAGTCTTTGAAGAACATTTCATTCCACATCCAGAGCAGATCAGTGATTTGTTATCATCATGTTTCTTCTCACTGACATGAACTTTTGGATTCTCCACAGAGGGTGAACTTGACCGAGTGTTATTGGTTTCTCTCAAGTCATCGTTAACAGTGTCAGATTCAGAACACAGCGATCTCTGGTGGTCAGAGTGTAGAGGTGCATCCAAGGAGCTGGTTGGTTCTGGTTCTCCACAGTTGTCTCCATCAGATTCTGGTTCCTTGTGTTGATTTAAACTCATTATTTTATCATATTCACTCTTCATCACGACAGTGAGGGAGGACTGAGTGTCTGCTTTTCCTTCTTGTGCTTTATATATTTCTTCAGAGCTGCACTCCTGCTTAAAATCTTCTTCTTTATTCACCAGCAGCTGCTGAACATCTGTGGAGACACATTCAAGCCACTGAACAATCAAACTATGATGATCTAGTCGACATGGAAAATACTCTCATATTAGGTCTGCACGATTCTTCAATCACAATTTTCTTCCCAATGTGAATATTTATTGAACAAAAAAAACAATGATTATTTTTTTCTTATCGACGCAACCTTTGCATACTTTTAACAGTAATCCTTTCTGAACAATATTTATGTGTAACATGTGTAAAGGTGATGAGAGAGGTAGATGTTTCTCAAAATGTTATCCACAATTGATAACAAAACACAACATTTCCCATGACAACATGATCGTTGAACATGGCAGAACATTCACAAAAACCTAGAACATGGATATTTTTATGCAGCCAGCTTGACGGGTATAGAGATGCACCGTATAAGGTTCCTGTTATTGACGTCTGGCTGGTTGACCGGGGAGGATTTTCTCCAGTCGTTTTTGTCGCTTTTACAGCTTCTTCATATTTCACTTCATGGTGACGTTTCAGGTGTTTGTATAAGTTCGTGGTGTTACCTTGTGGTGCTGATACTGAAGCTTAACACTGTTTGTAAGTTACGTCGTTTTGGTTTGAATCGCCTTCTTTGAATCCAAAAACTTCACCACTGCGGAATGAGCACCTTTTGTTTGAAGGAGTGTTACAGTGAGTTTATCATCCTCACGGTCGGCTACTGCCATCACGTGAGCCCGCAGTCCACTAACGACCGTCAATTCAGCGCACACTAGAAAAACCTTGCGCGTCTATTGCTAAGATAACGGTAATGACGCTGAAAGCTACCTGATCCATGAGACCACTTGAAAATTGCAATAAAGAAACAGTAATAATGTTTTATGTTGTTTTTATTCATCCTGATACAATCCTGTTCTACTTTCTGTGGAGTAAATGATTGTAACATTTATTTAATTTATTATTTTTGAATTTTTTTATTTTAACCAACAACAATTGTGTCAATACGGATATAGCGGAAAATGTATCAAAACTCTGTTTTTGAGGTAAATTTGAAAGTAATATTATTATATATTATATAATTTGTCACCACATTTATATTAAATTCTAAATTTTAACTCTTTAAGGGGTTTGTGAAGTCCCCCCCTGGGTTTTTCTTCCTGACGCCCCCCCCCCCCCCCCCGTTTTTTTGGGGGGGTTTTTCCTCTTTTAACTCCCTGGGGGGGGGGGGTCCCCCCTCCCCCCCCCCTCCCCGCCAGTTTTCAGGTTTCATATATTCCCAATATGTCCTTCTTTTAGCATTAATTAAGGTCTGATCAGTTTGAGGGAAGTTGGATTACAAGTAGTGATGTGTCAATGAAGCTTCGTGAAACAGTGTCTTATTTTTCAGAGGACAGTAGGGGGCGCCATCAGCTTATAATGATGTGATTTCAATAGAATAGCTTTTCAAAGCAATAGATTATAGAGCAAAGAGTGACATCTAGTGGACTCAGGAAATAATGACACTGTTTCATGAAGCTTCATCAACACATCACTAATTACAAGTTGACATCTTACATTTTTTGTGCAGATAGATTTGCTTATTGTCATGAATTCATAAAAGGTCCAATTCTATTTCTCCTGTCTGTCCATAGGTACATTTGTAAGTCTGCTCGTCAAGTTTGAAGCTTCACATCATAGAGTTTATTGTTCATTCTGTTGGGACCTTCTAACAAGGAGATCATTTGATATCTGCAGTGGACAGTGGCTTCTTATTTCTCCCTCTCTGGAGAACTTCTCAACACCACCTAACAGGATGAGGATGATCAGAAGGTATGAGAAGGTCAGTTATGAATCTATTCAGGTGTCCATGAGGAGGTTGTGTGTGTCATGAGTTGTTTATTTCAAACTTTGTATGTCTGTGGATGTTAATGTTTGTCATGTGTTTTGTTTAAATACATGTTGAAGTTAGCAGAGAGTTCAAATGATCAGTATGTTTTGACTTCATGCAGAAGAGCGAAGGACAGGTGGGAGTTTGGGGAGTTTTTATCTGTGGCGATGTAAATATTGACCTGAATCGTAAAGGAGACACGAGCATCGATGAGTTCATCAATATAAAGTTTACAATGGGCTTACAACCTATCATCACACGCCCTAGCAGGGTCACGATACAGAGTGCTACTTTAATGGATCCTATTTTTACTGATGTTAATGACATAGCAGGAGGTCTCCTTATAAATGATATAAGTGACCACCTACCAATCTTTGCTATCTATGACTGGAAATGCACTGTGAGACAGGCTCAGAACAAAAACACATACATTCGGGTCAGGACTGAAGGAGGGTTGAATTCACTGAATAATGAACTACTGAGGCAGAACTGGAACAATGTTTACAATGAAACAGATGTGAATGATGCATATGATTGTTTTTGGCAAACTTTTAGACACTATGACAAACACTGCCTTGTGAAAAAAAGACACATCAGAAAAAGGAGGTGAAACCATGGCTTACAAAAACATTGATAAATGCCTGCAGGAAAAAAATACTCTGTACAGACAGATCATAAAATCTAGGACGATCCAGTCATAAATTAGATATAAAAGGTACAGAAACAAACTAAACAGTATCTTAAATGAACGCAAGAAACAATACTACAGCAATTTATTAGCAGAAAACATGAATCA
>JACEEU010000985.1:0-12500 GCA_016630915.1 Callionymus lyra
TACTTTGAGTTCTCCGGTTGAAATGAAAATGCAGCGCCCTCTTATGGCAGCATTTAAACAGCCGTCGCCTCACACATGGCGATCTCCGACGGAAGGGTTTTGGGTCTCAAGGAGTACTCCACTTTACCAGGCTCTGAAAGCGTCCCAGGAAAAAAGAAAAACCTTATTTTTCAGTACTTTCAACTTCCCTCGACGCTCACCTTGATAACACTCCGGGGTGGGCAGGACTCCGTCCCGACAGGTGCTGGCCACGGGGAAGCCGCACCTGTCGGTTCTGTTCATGCAGTAGAAGACCACGGTTTCTCCGTGAAGGACTCTGTTGGGTTTCAGGTCCGCGATCCAGATCTTCTTGGAGTTGTAGAAGATGCGACCGCGCTTGATGCCGACCTTGCACGGCGCTGATGGACGTGAAATATTAGATCATGGAACATTAAACAAAGTTGATTAACTTCAATATTAAACATTCATACTGTATATGGATATTCAACAGTACTCTATCGAAATGTCTTTTGGAAAAAATACTTTTGCTTTGAAATAATCATGTTATTGTTCTTTAATGGTTTTCTTTTTTTAAGTGTGTGTAAAATGAAACAGTTTGAATTAAAATTTGAAAATAAAAAACTGAACATATTTTCGGCGTTTGTTCATTTTTGTGTTGCAATTAATCCTCCGGCCTCTAGATGGCAGAAGTTGTCACGTCCTCCAGAGCTAAAGTGAGAATGATGACTGAGGACGAGAGGATACAGTGAGTCCAGCAGCTTTTAAAGATGATTTTTGGACATATTTTGGTTTGAAAACAAATGAAAGTAGTTACGACTTCAAGAGTCATGTGGTCTGTAAATACTACAACACCAGAGTCAAGTACTGGACAATACTACACATATATACTTGTTACTACACTATCACAACACCAGAGTCAAGTACTGGACAATACTACACATATATACTTGTTACTACACTATCACAACACCAGAGTCAAGTACTGGACAATACTACACATATATACTTGTTACTACACTATCACAACACCAGAGTCAAGTACTGGACAATACTACACATATATACTTGTTACTACACTATCACAACACCAGAGACAAGTACTGGACAATACTACACATATATACTTGTTACTACACTATCACAACACCAGAGTCAAGTACTGGACAATACTACACATATATACTTGTTACTACACTATCACAACACCAGAGTCAAGTACTGGACAATACTACACATATATACTTGTTACTACACTATCACAACACCAGAGTCAAGTACTGGACAATACTACACATATATACTTGTTACTACACTATCACAACACCAGAGTCAAGTACTGGACAATACTACACATATATACTTGTTACTACACTATCACAACACCAGAGTCAAGTACTGGACAATACTACACATATATACTTGTTACTACACTATCACAACACCAGAGTCAAGTACTGCACAATACTACACATATATACTTGTTACTACACTATCACAACACCAGAGTCAAGTACTGCACAATACTACACATATATCCTTGTTACTACACTATCACAACACCAGAGTCAAGTACTCCACAATACTCCACATACAGGAGTACTTACCTCTGCAGACCGGTGGGGTCGACCAGTTCCCTGTGTTGGTACAGGATCTCTCTGCATCTCCATCCAGCACAAAGTTCTCGTTGCAGCCGTACTTCACCGTCTCCTTGTAGCCGTGAGTCCTCATGACGGCGAAGGTGATGAATCCGTTGGGAATGTTGGTGGGAATGGGACAGCTGACCTCTGAAGAAGGTCACAGAAACGTTGAAGTACTTCCAACAGTTGCGTGCGATGAAAACCTGCCGAACCTCCGCAGACCGGAGGCGGCGGGACGGTTCCGTCGGCCATGCAGAAGCCTCTCTCGAAGCTCGGGGCCTTGGGCCGGTTGCACTCGTACGTCCAGCCCTGCCCGTAGATGGTCTGGGTCCCGGTGGGGTTCTTGTCGTGGACGATCCTTCCTTCTCTCGGCGCCGCCGGCAGCGGACAGTTCACGGCTGTGAGCGAAAGACAGTCGAGTCTGTCACTGACACGTGGACCTAACCCGACTCCATCGACTCCCATGATGCCTTTCTACACGCTGCTCTATTAAGTGATCCGCAGCTGTGATCGCTTTGCTGGGCGGCAAAGCATTACAGGATCTGTTCACGTCACCGTTACTGAAAGTGCTTTTGAAATGGACGATACCTTACATGTCACGACGAGTGTGACTTCTAGAAAAGTGTTTCTCTGTGCGATGACAAGACTTTAAACACCAACACTAAAGCACTGGATACCTTTACAGAGAGGAGGCGCTTGACTCCAGGTTCCATCGTGTTGACAAAGACTTTCATTGGCTCCTTGCATGACATATCTGAAGCAAACACAACATGACATATCTGAAGCAAACACAACATGACATATCTGAAGCAAACACAACATGACATATCTGAAGCAAACACAACATGACATATCTGAAACAAACACAACATGACATATCTGAAGCAAACACAACATGACATATCTGAAGCAAACACAACATGACATATTTGAAGCAAACACAACATGACATATCTGAAGCAAACACAACATGACATATCTGAAGCAAACACAACATGACATATCTGAAGCAAACACAACATGACATATCTGAAGCAAACACAACATGACATATCTGAAGCAAACACAACATGACATATTTGAAGCAAACACAACATGACATATCTGAAGCAAACACAACATGACATATCTGAAGCAAACACAACATGACATATCTGAAGCAAACACAACATGACATATCTGAAGCAAACACAACATGACATATCTGAAGCAAACACAACATGACATATTTGAAGCAAACACAACATGACATATTTGAAGCAAACACAACATGACATATCTGAAGCAAACACAACATGACATATTTGAAGCAAACACAACATGACATATCTGAAGCAAACACAACATGACATATTTGAAGCAAACACAACATGACATATATGAAGCAAACACAACATGACATATATGAAGAAAACACAACATGACATATCTGAAGCAAACACAACATGACATATTTGAAGCAAACACAACATGACATATCTGAAGCAAACACAACATGACATATTTGAAGCAAACACAACATGACATATATGAAGCAAACACAACATGACATATATGAAGCAAACACAACATGACATATATGAAGCAAACACAACATGACATATTTGAAGCAAACACAACATGACATATCTGAAGCAAACACAACATGACATATTTGAAGCAAACACAACATGACATATCTGAAGCAAACACAACATGACATATATGAAGCAAACACAACATGACATATTTGAAGCAAACACAACATGACATATCTGAAGCAAACACAACATGACATATCTGAAGCAAACACAACATGACATTTCTGAAGCAAACACAACATGACATATTTGAAGCAAACACAACATGACATATCTGAAGCAAACACAACATGACATTTCTGAAGCAAACACAACATGACATATCTGAAGCAAACACAACATGACATATTTGAAGCAAACACAAAATGAGATATTTGAAGCAAACACAACATGACATATCTGAAGCAAACACAACATGACATATCTGAAGAAAACACAACATGACATATCTGAAGAAAACACAACATGATATATCTGAAGCAAACACAACATGACATTTCTGAAGCAAACACAACATGACATATTTGAAGCAAACACAACATGACATATCTGAAGCAAACACAACATGACATATCTGAAGAAAACACAACATGACATATCTGAAGCAAACACAACATGACATTTCTGAAGCAAACACAACATGACATATTTGAAGCAAACACAACATGACATTTCTGAAGCAAACACAACATGACATATTTGAAGCAAACACAACATGACATTTCTGAAGCAAACACAACATGACATATTTGAAACAAACACAACATGACATATTTGAAACAAACACAACATGACATATTTGAAGCAAACACAACATGACATTTCTGAAGCAAACACAACATGACATATTTGAAGCAAACACAACATGAGATATTTGAAGCAAACACAACATGACATATCTGAAGCAAACACAACATGACATATCTGAAGCAAACACAACATGACATATATGAAGCAAACACAACATGACATATTTGAAGCAAACACAACATGACATATATGAAGCACAACATGACAAGAAACAAACACAACATGACATATATGAAACAAACACAACATGACATATATGAAGCAAACACAACATGACATATATGAAAGCAAACACAACATGACATATATGAAGCAAACACAACATGACATATATGAAGCAAACACAACATGACATATATGAAACAAACACAACATGACATATCTTACCCGTCATCACAGGTGAAGTTAAGAACGCTCTTAAACGGAGCTTCAGTTCGTCCCATTGCTAACGGCTGCAGGGGTCGAGGGATTGAACACATTTTTGCTGAGAAGAAAGAAATGTTTGGTTTGTTGTTTTTTTGGTTTGTTTGTTTGTTGTATTTTTGGTTTGTTTGTTTTTTGTTTTTTTGGTTTGTTGTTTTTTTTTGGTTTGTTTGTTTGTTGGTTTGTTGTTTTTTTGGTTTGTTTGTTTATTTGTTTGTTTGTTTGTTGTTGGTTTATAGGTTTATTGGTTTATAGGTTTGTTTGTTTGTTGGTTTGTTGGTTTATAGGTTTGTTTGTCTGTTGGTTTATAGGTTTGTTTGTTTGTTTGTTGGTTTGTTTGTTTGTTTGTTTGTTTGTTGGTTTATAGGTTTGTTTGTTTGTTGGTTGTTTGTTTGTTTGTTTGTTTGTTGGTTTATAGGTTTGTTTGTTGGTTTGTTTGTTTGTTTGTTGGTTTATAGGTTTGTTTGTTTGTTTGTTGGTTTGTTGGTTTATAGGTTTGTTTGTTTGTTTGTTTGTTGGTTTATAGGTTTGTTTGTTTGTTGGCTGGTTTGTTTGTTTGTTTGTTGGTTTGTTGGTTTATAAGTTTGTTTGTTGGTTTGTTTGTTTGTTTGTTGGTTTGTTGGTTTATAGGTTTGTTTGTTTGTTGGTTTGTTTGTTTGTTTGTTTGTTTGTTGGTTTGTTGGTTTATAGGTTTGTTTGTTTGTTTGTTGGTTTGTTTGTTTGTTTGTTTGTTGGTTTATAGGTTTGTTTGTTTGTTGGCTGGTTTGTTTGTTTGTTGGTTTATAGGTTTGTTTGTTTGTTGGCTGGTTTGTTTGTTTGTTTGTTTGTTGGTTTATAAGTTTGTTTGTTGGTTTGTTTGTTTATAGGTTTGTTTGTTTGTTGGTTTGTTGGTTTGTTTGTTTGTTTGTTGGTTTATAGGTTTGTTTGTTTGTTTGTTGGTTTGTTTGTTTGTTGGTTTGTTGGTTTATAGGTTTGTTTGTTTGTTTGTTGGTTGGATTGTTTGTTTGTTTGTTGGTTTATAGGTGTGTTTGTTTGTTTGATTGTTTGTTGGTTTTATAGTTTTGTTCGATTGTTTGTTGGTTTATAGGTTTGTTTGTTTGTTGGTTAGTTTGTTTTTTGTTTGATTGTTTGTTGGTTTATAGTTTTGTTCGATTGTTTATTGGTTTATAGGTTTGTTTGTTTGTTTGTTGGTTGGATTGTTTGTTTGTTTGTTGGTTTATAGGTGTGTTTGTTTGTTTGATTGTTTGTTGGTTTATAGTTTTGTTCGATTGTTTGTTGGTTTATAGGTTTGTTTGTTTGTTGGTTAGTTTGTTTTTTGTTTGATTGTTTGTTGGTTTATAGTTTTGTTCGATTGTTTATTGGTTTATAGGTTTGTTTGTTTGTTTGTTGGTTTGTTGGTTTATAGGTTTGTTTGTTGGTTTGTTGGTTGGTTTGTTTGTTTGTTTGTTTGATTGTTTGTTGGTTTATACGTTAGTTTGTTGTTTGTTTGTTTGTTTGATTGTTTGTTGGTTTATAGTTTTGTTCGATTGTTTGTTGGTTTGTTTGTTTGTTGGTTTATAGTTTTGTTCGATTGTTTGTTGGTTTATACGTTAGTTAGTTTGTTGGTTTGTTTGTTTGTTGGTTTATAGGTTTGTTAGTTAGTTAGTTAGTTTGTTTGTTTGTTGGTTTATAGTTTTGTTTGATTGTTTGTTGGTTTATACGTTAGTTAGTTTGTTTGTTTGTTGGTTTGTTTGTTGGTTTATATGTTAGTAAGTTTGTTTGTTTGTTTGTTGGTTCGTCTGTTGTTTTGTTTGTCAGTAAGTGTGTTCGTTCGCTCCTTTCTTTGTTTGTTTGTTCGTTTGTTCTGTCTTTGTTGTTTCCTTTCGCTGGTTCCTCGTATGTTTGTTCATGAATTGTTTCATTCCTTCACTGATTCTCAGGGTCGTGAGGTCGGACACACAAAGACACACAACCTTGACACACACACTCACACCTACACACAGTAGAGTGTCCATCAAAGCAGAATCTGATGTCGTGACTCACGCGAGCACAGAAGATCCGACGGCGTCCAGTCCCCGGTGGCGGTGCAGGAGATCCTCCGGGGCGAGGCGGTGGAGGGCAAGGTACCCCCGCTCGCACGCCAGGGTCACCTCCTCGCCCGCCTCGTACACCCGCTTCAGGCTCAGCTCGTCCACGCCCTCGGTGACGGGAGGACGTCCGCACACTGGACACAGAGCCGGGAGAGCGAGGTCGACCGGAGGAACAAACAAACACGTTCTGATCTACCTTTCTTGGGCGTCACACTCGCGTACAGAGCCGCCTGGCTCAAGAGCAGCAGCGTCAGCTTCAGGGTCAGGCACATGTCGGGGGTCCAGTCTTCTCCGGGCTCACCTGGACCGGAACCGTTTAAATCTGCTGAGCAAAGGTTTTTTTGCAGACGGACCCGACCAATCAGGAGGCTGGACCCGAGGCGGTCATCGATCGGGCACAAAGGTCAGAGTTTATTTACCCAGAGTGCAACAGATGTTTGAGCTGTCACTCAAAAGTTCAAGGAGAAATAAAGAAACCAACGTCATTTTAGGGTCGTGACTGACATCGATGACGTCATCGACGACATGATGATGATGTCACACCTGACCAGGTGAAGACGAGCGTCGCTGAGACATCGGACGATTGGTCTCGAAGGATGGACTTTGGTCGATAATAATCGTAATGACACGAGGATTTCACAACCAAGGTCACGCTCGCTCGTCTGGTCAATGAACCGCTTCGTCGAACGTTCAAACCTGATCCATCGATCGATCGTATTCCATCGTATTGATCGCAGCCGTCGATCCTGCGCCGCCGCCCAGTCAATCAAACACTAAACATCTTTGTCTCCTGGTCAGAAGTCGCAAAACATCGTGTGACAGTCACATGTCAATCAAGCTTGCCCCGCCCCCTCCATCTCCCCCTCCTCCGTCACGGCGTTTTGAGGAGCACCTACCCCACCTTCGAGGAGAAGACGTCCTCCTGACGCCTGTCGCTCAAAATGTAAGAGCGTTCAGTTGAATGTTTGTTTAGATTTTGAGACGCTTTCGATCCGGAGAACTATAGGTTCAGGTCAAAGGTCGTGCGTTTAGAACAAACAAACGTTCACAGATTCAACTTTAATAACTTATTAATAATAACATGGATATCATTAAAACATTTGACAACAATACTTGCAAATTAGAAAATAATATTTGACAAAAGTTTGATTCTCTCTTTGTGAGTCCTGGGACAGACTGGCGTCCTGTCCAGGGTGTCCTCTGCCTCTCACCCGGAGAAGCTGGGATAGACCCCCGCCCCCCTCCCCTGTGACCCCCTAAAGGGTTAAACCGTAGAAAGAGGATGAATGTTGTATTTGTTTTTAATTCTATTGAGCTTTTGTCGAAAGATCAAAGTAACGAAGAAAGAGCTGAGCCAAGAGGCAAAACTGTAATCAGTGTCATAGGTCATAGGTCAATAAACGTGTAGAATTAACTTGTTTTTAAATGTTGAATCTTTGAACTACTTTAATTGAATTGTTGTTGTTTTTCAAACATTGAATTACTTTCTGAATAATTGAGTCAATTTTTTTTAAAGGTTTAATTTGTTTCTTTTAATAATTGAAATAAAAAAATGTTTCTTTTCTAAACTAAAATATTTTCTTTGACACGTAGAGTTTGATTTTATAATTCCAATAATTCCAAAATGATCTTTATAAATTCAAAATAGTCTATAACAATTCAATATAAAATGTTGGCGTAACAGTGACGTCAGACATTACCAACAGAGCGTCGATCAAACGTTCAGCAAATTCTATCCACGTGGTCACGAAATCCCACGTTTTCTAAAGAGTTTTGGGTAAAATGAACGAACGATTCTCATCTTCGTCACTAGGTGGCAGTATTGTTCTAAACATCCTAATAACGGACATTTAAAACCCGTTTATTCAGAGTTTTATTCTGGAAAATCAATTAAAAAAACGAAGAAGAAAAAAGGTTAAACAAACTCCTTTATTGATCTACACACTTATATATTCACACGTACGTTGAATTCTCACGTTGAACAACAACTTTACATAAAACTTCTCAGAGTCTCAGAGTACTTTGATGAAACACGCTGGTATATTTGATGATATATATGTACATACGAGTCCAGGAACATGTTGGACTTGTTGACGACAAACTTCATGATTTCAAACTGATTCTCTACGACGATTCTATGAAGTCAGAACGGATGCAAAAGTCACTATAAATATAAATATATATATATATTTGTACACATAAAACACGAGGCACACACGTGCGACTGAGGACTTGTATTCGTGAAATACTTTTATAACGCTTGAATCTGCTGTTCTAAGTCACAGCGAGAAGAAGAATGAGTGTGTAGTTACGTCGATGCAACGTAAAAGTACAAGTACACGTCTCATGTATGTGAGATATACTTATGCACCGGTTCTGACTTCATAGACGTCCTTCACTTACATTCAACTCTCACGTTCTTCAACATCCCATAATACTGCATAACGTCCGTCATGTACCAGGTGACATGAATGGAGTACACGAGTAGAAATATGTCAAACATCTTAAATGTACTACATTTGATGGAACTACACGTACATGTGCAAGTATTTAAATGTATTTGATAAAAACCAGGTTAAATATTCACATGATATGAAACATTTAATTTGACTATAAATAATACTTAACTGTGAGAAGTACTTGAAGTACTGAGAGGATTCAAGTGTTTTACTGTAACTGTAAGAAGTACTTGAAGTACTGAGAGGATTCAAGTGTTTTACTGTAACTGTAAGAAGTACTTGAGTACTGAATATTTGAATGTAAGAAGTACTTGAGTACTGAATATTTGAATGTAAGAAGTACTTGAGTATAGAATATTTGACTGTAAGAAGTACTTGAAGTACTGAGAGGATTCAAGTACTTCTCTTATGTTGCTAAAGTTGTTATATTCAAACATTTATATTTGAAGTTATTTTACTCTCAAAGTTATGTTTGAATCTACAGGTCGGGCGACGTCACAGGTTGGGCGATTTTACAGGTCGGGTGAGGTCAAAGGTCAGGCGATGTCATAGGTCGGGCGACGTCATAGGTCGGGCGACGTCATAGGTCGGGCGACGTCATAGGTTGGGCGACTTTACAGGTCGGGTGAGGTCATAGGTCGGGCGACTTTACAGGTCGGGTGAGGTCATAGGTCAGGCGATGTCATAGGTCGGGCGACGTCATAGTTAGGGCGACGTTACATGTTGAGTGAGGTCATAGGTCGGGCGACGTTACAGGTTGAGTGAGGTCATAGGTCGGGCGACGTTACAGGTCTAGTGAGGTCATAGGTCGGGCGACGTTACAGGTCGAGTGAGGTCATAGGTCGGGCGACGTCATAGTTAGGGCGACGTTACAGGTCGAGTGAGGTCATAGGTCGGGCGACGTTACAGGTTGAGTGAGGTCATAGGTCAGGCGATGTCATAGGTCAGGCGATGTCATAGGTCATAGGTCGAGGCAGGGCGACGTTACAGGTTGAAGTGAGGTCATAGGTCGGGCGACGTTCAGTGAGGTCATAGGTCGGGCGACGTTACAGGTCTAGTGAGGTCATAGGTCGGGCGACGTTACAGGTCGAGTGAGGTCATAGGTCGGGCGACGTTACAGGTCGAGTGAGGTCATAGGTCGGGCGACGTCATAGGTTGGGCGACTTTACAGGTCGGGTGAGGTCAAAGGTCAGGCGATGTCATAGGTCGGGCGACGTCATAGGTTGGGCGACTTTACAGGTCGGGTGAGGTCAAAGGTCAGGCGATGTCATAGGTCGGGCGACGTTACAGGTTGAGTATAGGTCGGGCGATTACAGGTTGAGTGAGGTCATAGGTCGGGCGACGTTACAGGTCGGGTGAGGTCATAGGTCGGAAAGGTCAGGCGATGTCACAGGTTGGTTGACTTTACAGGTCGGGTGAGGTCAAAGGTCAGGCGATGTCACAGGTTGGTTGACTTTACAGGTCGGGTGAGGTCAAAGGTCAGGCGACGTCATAGGTCACAGGTTGGTTGACTTTACAGGTCGGGTGAGGTCAAAGGTCAGGCGACGTCATAGGTTGGGCGACTTTACAGGTCGGGTGAGGTCAAAGGTCAGGCGATGTCACAGGTTGGTTGACTTTACAGATCAGGCGACTTCATAGGTCGGGCGACGTTACAGGTCGGGCGACGTCATAGGTTGGGCGACTTTACAGGTCGGATGAGGTCATAGGTCGGGCGACTTCACAGGTCGGTTGAGGTCATGAGGTCATAGGGGGCGACTTTCAGGCAGCTGGGGGTCATAGGTCGGGTGACGTCATAGGTTGGGCGACTTTACAGGTCGGGTGAGGTTATAGGTCGGGCGATGTCACAGGTCGGGCGACTTTACAGGTCGGGTGAGGTCATAGGTCGGGCGACATCACAGGTTGGGCGACGTCACAGGTCGCGACCCCGCGGACACTCAACACGGAGAAGACGACATCTGCTCGTACTCGGGACATTTGAGGAGGACGGGGAAGTGGGAGGAGTTCATCTGCAGCGACGCCTCCGAGGAGATGGAGGACGGGCTGCGGCCTCTTCCCGCCCAGGCGTCCGGGTGGAGGAACTGACCCGAGTAGTCGGAGCAGTTGCTGTGGCGCGGCCGGTAGAAGTTCTGGTGAGGACGATACATCTCCTCGGCCGTGTAGCGCTTCATGAACAGGTAGACGGACATGACGCCGGTCGTCTGCGGAGACGGTTGGAGGTGAAGTTCACTGCAGTACTTCACGTGACCACCAGAGCAGTGACATCTCTCAGCCATGCAGGGGGCGCCATAAACCCCCGTTTACACTTACACATTTTGGCTTTTAGACTGTTTTTTAAATGAAGATGTTAAAGACAGGGATAAACGACAAACAGAAATAATCACAAAAAAGAGAAGAAAAAAATGTGCATGAAGAAGGAAAATAAAGTGAAACAAACATTTTATTAAAAAAAAGAATTAAAAAAATAAAATATATATAATAAACATTGAAATGAACATTTTTATGAAAACCAGAATAACAGAAAAAAACTATTTGCTGGAGAAACAAAAAAACAAATTCTCACAGAAACAGAAATAAATTCACGAAACAGTTACATCTCCGCCAGGCGGGGGCGCCATAAACCCCTGTTTGAATTTACAGATTATTGCTTTTAAAACTGTTTTTTAAATGAAGATATTAATGTAAATGGTTTCTATAGTTAAAGGTTAAGTATTGTTTGTTTTTCGAAATGAATGAATTAAAAATAGAAACTTCTCAAAATTAATTAGTATTTTGATTTTTTTTTTTACAAATACTTACACGTAGAGTAAAAATCCTTCTGATATTTGAAAAAAAACAACAATTTTTCTGAATTCAATATTGTGTATTTTGAAGTATATGTTTAAAGGTTAATTTCATTTAACTAAATAATTGATTTAAAAAAAAAAAAGACTAATTAGAAATACTTTTATTTTAGCACTGTTTGAGTATTGTTACTATCATACCAACATTTTTATATTGAATTTAAAATACTATTATTCTTAATATTCTTGAAAAAACAAGTTTCAATATCATAAGTGAGTCATGTGATCGTCTCACCTCCGTGAGCAGGAAGGAAATGGCGGCGAAGGCGAACGACCAGCCGTACTTGTAGCTGAAATAAGCTTCGCTGGTCTTGGTTCGATTCAACATCTCGTCGTTGATGTTGGAGATGTAAAGAACCAGACCCACCACCAGGGACAGACCTGGAGAAGATCCAGAGTTGATCGTTTGACATCAACACATTAGTCATAAGCTCCGCCCTTCAGTGGGAGCACCAATAGGATTGATCGGATCAGTCGTGTGTCAATCAAAACAGATGATTTGGCGTTTGATGATTAAAGTCATGAAATGATGTGAAGGAGATAAAAGAGAGAGAGCGAGAGAGAGAGCGAGAGAGAGAGAGAGAGAGAGAGAGAGAGAGAGAGAGGGAGAGAGAGAGAGGACAGAGAGAGAGAGAGAGAGAGAGAGAGAGAGAGAGAGAGAGAGGAGAGAGAGAGAGAGAGA
>JACEEU010000985.1:15000-23484 GCA_016630915.1 Callionymus lyra
GAGGGCGGTGTCTACAGATCATCTCTGGACACACACATCACACATATGAACACTAGAGGGCGGTGTCTACAGATCATCTCTGGACACACACATCACACATATGAACACTAGAGGGCGGTGTCTACAGATCATCTCTGGACACACACATCACACATATGAACACTAGAGGGCGGTGTCTACAGATCATCTCTGGACACACATCACACATATGAACACTAGAGGGCGGTGTCTACAGATCATCTCTGGACACACATCACACATATGAACACTAGAGGGCGGTGTCTACAGATCATCTCTGGACACACACATCACACATATGAACACTAGAGGGCGGTGTCTACAGATCATCTCTGGACACACACATCACACATATGAACACTAGAGGGCGGTGTCTACAGATCATCTCTGGACACACACATCACACATATGAACACTAGAGGGCGGTGTCTACAGATCATCTCTGGACACACATCACACATATGAACACTAGAGGGCGGTGTCTACAGATCATCTCTGGACACACACATCACACATATGAACACTAGAGGGCGGTGTCTACAGATCATCTCTGGACACACACATCACACATATGAACACTAGAGGGCGGTGTCTACAGATCATCTCTGGACAAACATCACACATATGAACACTAGAGGGCGGTGTCTACAGATCATCTCTGGACACACACATCACACATATGAACACTAGAGGGCGGTGTCTACAGATCATCTCTGGACACACATCACACATATGAACACTAGAGGGCGGTGTCTACAGATCATCTCTGGACACACATCACACATATGAACACTAGAGGGCGGTGTCTACAGATCATCTCTGGACACACATATCACACATATGAACACTAGAGGGCGGTGTCTACAGATCATCTCTGGACACACATCACACATATGAACACTAGAGGGCGGTGTCTACAGATCATCTCTGGACACACATCACACATATGAACACTAGAGGGCGGTGTCTACAGATCATCTCTGGACACACATCACACATATGAACACTAGAGGGCGGTGTCTACAGATCATCTCTGGACACACATATCACACATATGAACACTAGAGGGCGGTGTCTACAGATCATCTCTGGACACACATATCACACGTATGAACACTAGAGGGCGGTGTCTACAGATCATCTCTGGACAAACATCACACATATGAACACTAGAGGGCGGTGTCTACAGATCATCTCTGGACAAACATCACACATATGAACACTAGAGGGCGGTGTCTACAGATCATCTCTGGACACACATATCACACATATGAACACTAGAGGGCGGTGTCTACAGATCATCTCTGGACACACACATCACACATATGAACACTAGAGGGCGGTGTCTACAGATCATCTCTGGACACACATCACACATATGAACACTAGAGGGCGGTGTCTACAGATCATCTCTGGACACACACATCACACATATGAACACTAGAGGGCGGTGTCTACAGATCATCTCTGGACACACACATCACACATATGAACACTAGAGGGCGGTGTCTACAGATCATCTCTGGACACACACATCACACATATGAACACTAGAGGGCGGTGTCTACAGATCATCTCTGGAACACACATCACACATATGAACACTAGAGGGCGGTGTCTACAGATCATCTCTGGAACACACATCACACATATGAACACTAGAGGGCGGTGTCTACAGATCATCTCTGGACACACTATCACACGTATGAACACTAGAGGGCGGTGTCTACAGATCATCTCTGGACACACATCACACATATGAACACTAGAGGGCGGTGTCTAGGTGAATGATGCCACGTTTAGTTTAATATATTATTTTTAACTACTTTTTAAAAATAATTTCTACGTTTAAAGTTTTTTATTTCTGTCAATGATTTAATTAAAAATAGAAAATTTGGGATTTTAGAAAAACACGATCCAGTATCTCTGAGCTCTGTTGGTTTGGTCTGATGACTCTATTATACCAACATTTATATTCAATGAAAGAGACTAAGAAAGCAAAAGAATAGAATCTAAACTTTATTTTTGATTTATTTGAATAAGAAAATATCTACATGTATTATTTTAAAGATTTAGAAGTACTTGAGTACTGAATATTTGACTGTAAGATACTTGAAGTACTGAATATTTAACTGTAAGAAGTACTTGAAGTACTGAATATGTGTTGACTGTAAGTAAAAAAGTACTTGAGTACTGAATATTTGACTGTAAGAAATACTTGAAGTACTGAATATTTAACTGTAAGAAGTACTTGAAGTACTGAATATTTGACTGTAAGAAGTACTTGAAGTACTGAATATTTTACTGTAAGAAGTACTTGAGTACTGAATATTTGACTGTAAGAAATACTTGAAGTACTGAATATTTAACTGTAAGAAGTACTTGAAGTACACTGTAAGAAATACTTGAAATACTGAATATTTGACTGTAAGAAATACTTGAAGTACTGAATATTTGACTGTAAGAAGTACTTGAAGATATTTGACTGTAAGAAGTACTAGAGTACTGAATATTTGACTGTAAGAAATACTTGAAGTACTGAATATTTAACTGTAAGAAGTACTTGAAGTACTGAATATTTGACTGTAAGAAATACTTGAAGTACTGAATATTTGACTGTAAGAAATACTTGAAGTACTGAATATTTGACTGTAAGAAGTACTTGAAGTACTGGATATTTGACTGTAAGAAGTACTTGAGTACTGAATATTTGACTGTAAGAAATACTTGAAGTACTGAATATTTAACTGTAAGAAGTACTTGAAGTACTGAATATTTGACTGTAAGAAGTACTTGAGTACTGAATATTTAACTGTAAGAAGTACTTGAAGTACTGAATATTTGATTAAATAAATTAACATTTTCATTCGTAGATATTATTGAATTAAATGATATAAAAAAAATACTTTCAAAAACTAAAATGTTTGAGATTTTGATTGTGTGTTTTTCAAGGTCGTTGTGTGTTGGACTCACTGAGGACGTTGATCGTCGACTCCGAGGTCGTCGGGACTTTGTTCGGCATCACATGCTCGATGTTGAAGCAACGACCTTGATCTTCTCCTGGAACAAACAACGAAAAACACACAAAACAAAATCACTGGATTCAAGTGTAAACAATAAAGTCATTATATTTTTTAATATTCAATTAAACATTTAAATATTCCCAGCGTTTGTTCATGTTTGTGTTGCAATTAAACTTCCGGCCTCAAGTACTGGACAATACTACACATATATACTTGTTACTACACTATCACAACACCAGAGTCAAGTACTGGACAATACTACACATATATACTTGTTACTACACTATCACAACACCAGAGTCAAGTACTGGACAATACTACACATATATACTTGTTACTACACTATCACAACACCAGAGTCAAGTACTGGACAATACTACACATATATACTTGTTACTACACTATCACAACACCAGAGTCAAGTACTGGACAATACTACACATATATATACTTGTTACTACACTATCACAACACCAGAGTCAAGTACTGGACAATACTACACATATATACTTGTTACTACACTATCACAACACCAGAGTCAAGTACTGGACAATACTACACAATATATACTTGTTACTACACTATCACAACACCAGAGTCAAGTACTGGACAATACTACACAATATATATACTTGTTACTACACTATCACAACACCAGAGTCAAGTACTGGACAATACTACACATATATACTTGTTACTACACTATCACAACACCAGAGTCAAGTACTGGACAATACTACACATATATACATGTTACTACACTATCACAACACCAGAGTCAAGTACTGGACAATACTCACATATATACTTGTTACTACACTATCACAACACCAGAGTCAAGTACTGGACAATACTACATATATATACATGTTACTACACTATCACAACACCAGAGTCAAGTACTGGACAATACTACACATATATATACATGTTACTACACTATCACAACACCAGAGTCAAGTACTGGACAATACTACACATATATATACATGTTACTACACTATCACAACACCAGAGTCAAGTACTGGACAATACTACATATATATACATGTTACTACACTATCACAACACCAGAGTCAAGTACTGGACAATACTACACATATATATATACATGTTACTACACTATCACAACACCAGAGTCAAGTACTGGACAATACTACACATATATACATGTTACTACACTATCATAACACCAGAGTCAAGTACTGGACAATACTACTATATATATATACATGTTACTACACTATCACAACACCAGAGTCAAGTACTGGACAATACTACATATGTATACATGTTACTACACTATCACAACACCAGAGTCAAGTACTGGACAATACTACACATATATATCCTTGTTACTACAATATCACAACACCAGAGTCAAGTACTGGACAATACTACACATATATACTTGTTACTACACTATCACAACACCAGAGTCAAGTACTGGACAATACTACATATATATACATGTTACTACACTATCACAACACCAGAGTCAAGTACTGGACAATACTACACATATATCCTTGTTACTACACTATCACAACACCAGAGTCAAGTACTGGACAATACTACACATATATACTTGTTACTACACTATCACAACACCAGAGTCAAGTACTGGACAATACTACACATATATACTTGTTACTACACTATCACAACACCAGAGTCAAGTACTGGACAATACTACACATATATACTTGTTACTACACTATCACAACACCAGAGTCAAGTACTGGACAATACTACACATATATACTTGTTACTACACTATCACAACACCAGAGTCAAGTACTGGACAATACTACACATATATACTTGTTACTACACTATCACAACACCAGAGTCAAGTACTGGACAATACTACACATATATACTTGTTACTACACTATCACAACACCAGAGTCAAGTACTGGACAATACTACACATATATACTTGTTACTACACTATCACAACACCAGAGTCAAGTACTGGACAATACTACACATATATACTTGTTACTACACTATCACAACACCAGAGTCAAGTACTGGACAATACTACATATATATACATGTTACTACACTATCACAACACCACAGTCAAGTACTGGACAATACTACACATATATATACATGTTACTACACTATCACAACACCAGAGTCAAGTACTGGACAATACTACATATATATACATGTTACTACACTATCACAACACCAGAGTCAAGTACTGGACAATACTACACATATATATACATGTTACTACACTATCACAACACCAGAGTCAAGTACTGGACAATACTACACTATATATACATGTTACTACACTATCACAACACCAGAGTCAAGTACTGGACAATACTACACATATATACTTGTTACTACACTATCACAACACCAGAGTCAAGTACTGGACAATACTACACATATATACATGTTACTACACTATCACAACACCAGAGTCAAGTACTGAACAATACTACACATATATACATGTTACTACACTATCACAACACCAGAGTCAAGTACTGGACAATACTACACATATATACTTGTTACTACACTATCACAACACCAGAGTCAAGTACTGGACAATACTACATATATATACATGTTACTACACTATCACAACACCAGAGTCAAGTACTGGACAATACTACACACATATATACTTGTTACTACACTATCACAACACCAGAGTCAAGTACTGGACAATACTACACATATATATACATGTTACTACACTATCACAACACCAGAGTCAAGTACTGGACAATACTACATATATATACATGTTACTACACTATCACAACACCAGAGTCAAGTACTGGACAATACTACACATATATACTTGTTACTACACTATCACAACACCAGAGTCAAGTACTGGACAATACTACACATATATACTTGTTACTACACTATCACAACACCAGAGTCAAGTACTGGACAATACTACACATATATATACATGTTACTACACTATCACAACACCAGAGTCAAGTACTGGACAATACTACACATATATACTTGTTACTACACTATCACAACACCAGAGTCAAGTACTGGACAATACTACACATATATACTTGTTACTACACTATCACAACACCAGAGTCAAGTACTGGACAATACTACATATATATACATGTTACTACACTATCATAACACCAGAGTCAAGTACTGGACAATACTACACATATATATACATGTTACTACACTATCATAACACCAGAGTCAAGTACTGGACAATACTACACATATATATATACATGTTACTACACTATCACAACACCAGAGTCAAGTACTGGACAATACTACACATATATATACATGTTACTACACTATCATAACACCAGAGTCAAGTACTGGACAATACTACACATATATACTTGTTACTACACTATCACAACACCAGAGTCAAGTACTGGACAATACTACACATATATACTTGTTACTACACTATCACAACACCAGAGTCAAGTACTGGACAATACTACACATATATATACATGTTACTACACTATCACAACACCAGAGTCAAGTACTGGACAATACTACACATATATACTTGTTACTACACTATCACAACACCAGAGTCAAGTACTGGACAATACTACTCAGCTGAATTGTCGTTGTGGTTTGACAGGAAGTGACATCATGAAGGATGTTGGGTCTCATGAAAAATGATGTAAAGTATTCATTATGATAATAATCCCAGTGTTGGTCCAGAAGTCTTCTTCTCACGTACCCGCCATGAAACAAACCCTCCACAGACCCGAGTGAAGCCAGGTCCTCATCTGGCGGCTCTGGTTGAGCGTCAGGATCACACCTTCCTCCAGGTACAGCCAGTAGTCGGTGCTCACGGCGACGCCCAGCAGACCCAGAGCACAGACGGAGAAGATGCTGCTCAGCAACGTCAGCGTCTTCCTGCCACAGAGGCTCATAGCTGCACCGCCAGGGGGCGCCAGCAGAGAGGAAGACCTGCAGGAGAGAAGGGTTGAAAACATCAGAGATCTGACTCTTTGTTGATGATACGAGTCACACAAGACTGTATGTAATCAAACAATTTTCAACTATAATCTAACAATTTTCAACTATAATCAAACAATTTTCAACTATAATCAATCAATTTTCAACTATAATCCAACAATTTTCAACTATTATCAAACAATTTTCAACTATAATCAATCAATTTTCAACTATAATCCAACAATTTTCAACTATAATCCAACAATTTTCAACTATAATCAAACAATTTTCAACTATAATCAAACAATTTTCAACTATAATCACACAATTTTCAACTATAATCAAACAATTTCAACTATAATCCAACAATTTTCAACTATAATCCAACAATTTTCAACTATAATCCAACAATTTTCAACTATAATCAAACAATTTCAACTATAATCAAACAATTTTCAACTATAATCCAACAATTTTCAACTATAATCAAACAATTTTCAACTATAATCCAACAATTTTCAACTATAATCAAACAATTTCAACTATAATCAAACAATTTCAACTATAATCAAACAATTTTCAACAACAAAGAGGAAAGAGGAAGTAGAAGTAGAAGAGTTTTTTTTTTTAACTTTTAGATGCAACTTGAACTTTTTACAAGTTAAAAAATATATAACTTAGAAAAACATGTATTTATATTATTGGACTCAGAATAATAAAGTGATATTTTTTAATGTATTTATATAAATAACGTTTTAATTATTTATTCAATGTTTTTCTTCCATTTTTTCTTTCATTTTTTCTTCAATTATTTCTTCAATTTTTCTTCAATTATTTATTCAATTTTTCTTCAATTATTTATTCAATTTTTCTTCAATTATTTATTCAATTTTTCTTCAATTATTCCCATAACAAAAACAACAAAGGAAACATTTTAATAAAGAAATTACAAGAAATTAAATAAAATAATCAGTAACTGAACAATAAACACAAATAAACAATAAAGTGAAAAATAAACACAAATAAACAATAAAGGGAACAATAAACACAAATAAACAATAAAGGGAACAATAAACACAAATATCAAATAAACAATAAAGGGAACAATAAACACAAATATCAAATAAACAATAAAGGGAACAATAAACACAAATATCAAATAAACAATAAAGGGAACAATAAACA
The DNA here is from genome assembly GCA_016630915.1 of Callionymus lyra. Taxonomy (NCBI): domain Eukaryota; kingdom Metazoa; phylum Chordata; class Actinopteri; order Syngnathiformes; family Callionymidae; genus Callionymus; species Callionymus lyra. The sequence goes on from JACEEU010000985.1 coordinate 23,184, forward strand.
CAAATATCAAATAAACAACAAAGTGAAAAATAAACACAAATATCAAATAAACAATAAAGGGAACAATAAACACAAATATCAAATAAACAATAAAGTGACAAATAAACACAAATATCAAATAAACAATAAAGTGAACAATAAACACAAAAACCCAAAAACAATAAAGGGAACAATAAACACAAATATCAAATAAACAATAAAGGGAACAATAAACACAAATATCAAATAACAAAAAGGAAAAACACAAATATCAAATAAACAATAAAGGGAACAATAAACACAAATATCAAATAAACAATAA
>JACEEU010000986.1:0-7500 GCA_016630915.1 Callionymus lyra
CACGACCAACACCACAAGAACCCTAGAACCCTCCAGGACCCTGAACCCACGAAACCAACACCACAAGAACCCTCCAGGATCCTGATCCACGACCAACACCACAAGAACCCTCCAGGATCCTGATCCACGACCAACACCACAAGAACCCTCCAGGATCCTGATCCACGACCAACACCACAAGAACCCTCCAGGATCCTGATCCACGACCAACACCACAAGAACCCTCCAGGATCCTGATCCACGACCAACACCACAAGAACCCTCCAGGATCCTGATCCAAGACCAACACCACAAGAACCCTCCAGGATCCTGATCCACGACCAACACCACAAGAACCCTCCAGGATCCTGATCCACGACCAACACCACAAGAACCCTCCAGGATCCTGATCCACGACCAACACCACAAGAACCCTCCAGGATCCTGATCCAAGACCAACACCACAAGAACCCTCCAGGATCCTGATCCAAGACCACAAGAACCCTCCAGGATCCTGATCCACGACCAACACCACAAGAACCCTCCAGGATCCTGATCCACGACCAACACCACAAGAAACCCTCCAGGATCTACCTGCCCACACCACAGAACCCTCCAGACCAACACCACAAGAACCCTCCAGGATCCTGATCCACGACCAACACCACAAGAACCCTCCAGGATCCTGATCCACGACCAACACCACAAGAACCCTCCAGGATCCTGATCCACGACCAACACGACAAGAACCCTCCAGCCTCCGGATCCACGACCAACACCACAAGAACCCCTCCAGGATCCTGATCCGACGACACACTGGACCCGACTGGACCTGGATCTGGACCGACAAGACCAACTAGGATCCGAGCCAGGTTTGACTGGACACGACTGGACCGACTGGACCGACTGGACCACAGGGACGACTGGACCGACTGGACCGACTGGACCGACGGGACAGACTGGACCGACTGGACCGACTGGACCGACTGGACCGACGGGACCGACTGGACCGACTGGACCGACTGGACTGACTGGACCGACGGGACCGACTGGACCGACTGGACCGACTGGACCGACGGGACCGACTGGACCGACTGGACCAGTGGGACCGACTGGACCCTGGACTGGACCGACTGGACCGACTGGACAGGACCCGACTGGACCGGACTGGACTGGACCGACTGGACGACTGGACGACTGGGACGGACGACTGGACCGACTGGACCGACTGGACCCGACGGGACTGGACCGACGGGACAGACTGGACCGACTGGACCGACTGGACCAACTGGACCGACGGGACCGACGGGACCGACTGGACCGACTGGACCGTCTGGACCGACGGGACCGACTGGACCAACTGGACTGACTGGACCGACGGGACCGACTGGACCGACGGGACCGACTGGACCGACTGGAGTGACTGGACTGACTGGACCGACTGGACTGACTGGACTGACTGGACTGACTGGACCGACTGGACCGACTGGACTGACTGGACCGACTGGACCGACGGGACCGACTGGACCGACTGGACCGATTGGACCGACGGGACCGACTGGACCGACGGGACTGACTGGACCGACTGGACTGACTGGACCGACTGGACCGACGGGACTGACTGGACCGACTGGACTGACTGGACTGACTGGACCGACTGGACCGACTGGACCGACTGGACCGACTGGACCAACATCTGCCGTGGACTGACTGGACTTCTTCACAGCTTCAGCTTCAAAGCTTCTCATTCAGGGTTCCTTGTGAAGATCTTCCTGTGACTCCGGCCACCGACAAGATCCGTCTGCCCTCACTGAGGTCACGGGACCTTGTTTTGAACCCTGGAGCTTTGGTGTCAGAGAAACATCTGGTGAGACGTGATGTTCCTCCAGCAGCTCTGATGACGTCGGGTCATCATCAATGACTCTACGTGTGACCTTGAGTCTGGTCTCCATCTGACCCACGACCCGTGCTTCGTCTCCGGTCCAGTGAAGGTGAAGCGACCCTGAGATGATGATGTTCTTCAGTTCTGCTCACGTGTAGAAACCGTTGTCCTCGTGTCTCTGGTGTCTGGTGTGAAGATGAAGTCGTGAGTCGACTCCTGGTGCGTCTGTAGAGGGCGCTGCACCCGTTCGTAGAACCTCATGAAGAGTAATAACCTGGTGTCTATGAATACAACCAATGATGAGTTTTCTTCCTCTTCCTGCTTCCGTGTGCGACCGTTAAACGAGTCCCTCTGCATGATGGTTCCAGGTTGATATCTACACTGAATGTCTTTAGAAGAAAACATTCCTTAAATCATCTGACGGTAAAGTTTTCATTAAACTTAACTCGTCATTGTTTTGTTTCTTTATAGAAATTATTTCCAAACTTAAATGATTGAAACAATAAAGAGAAAAGTTACAACATTTGATTTGATGAGTCATTGAGTGACAGGTGTCAATCAAGTCCTGGTCCAACATGAAGGATGAAACTGAGATGAAGGTTCTGAAGAACTTTAAAGTCAACATGTTGTTGGTTCGAGAACCTTCACCTCGATGCTGTCAATCAAACCTGCTTCACAGCCGAGTGAGCCAATCACGCTTCAGCTGACGCGGCGCCTGCTAATGACGGTTGCCATGGAGCTCCGGAGGCTGTGATTGGTCGAGGAGGACGAGCTGCTCCATCAGCATCTGTCAAATCACTTCCTCATGAAATATTGAGCAGACAAATCGACTGCTAGACGAGGAGGTGACTTTGAGGAGAACAAGATCTTTGATGATGGAGCTAGAAATGTTCATGAGATCTGAGTCTGGATCAACATCTCAACACACGAGCTGGAGACGTTCTTCAGGTTCCTCCACTGACGTCTGACAAGTTCCTGTGTAGTCTGGATCAACATCTCAACACACGAGCTGGAGACGTTCTTCAGGTTCCTCCACTGACGTCACAAGTTCGTGAGATCTGCAGAGTCTGGATCAACATCTCAACACACGAGCTGGAGACGTTCTTCAGGTTCCTCCACTGACGTCACAAGTTCGTGAGATCTGCAGAGTCTGGATCAACATCTCAACACACGAGCTGGAGACGTTCTTCAGGTTCCTCCACTGACGTCACAAGTTCGTGAGATCTGCAGAGTCTGGATCAACATCTCAACACACGAGCTGGAGACGTTCTTCAGGTTCCTCCACTGACGTCACAAGTTCATGAGATCTGCAGAGTCTGGATCAACATCTCAACACACGTGCTGGAGACGTTCTTCAGGTTCCTCAACTCACGACACTTTCATCTGACATTTTTAAATATTCACTGACATTTATCTAAACACCTGAAGTGACTCACTCAGGTTCTGAGGAGGAAGTGATGAGAGATGACATTATCTACTGAAGGATGGACTTCTTCTTCTTCACCTTCTTCTTCCTCTTCTTCTTCTTCTTGTGAGTGGAGGTGTGCTGAAGGATCAGAGAGAGAACAGCCTGAGAAAGTGTGTTTTTTCTATATTTTCTTCCGTTTATAGTTAAATACATGTTATAGTTTCACTTGGTGAAGGTGTTGTACCCTGATGGAGAGTCACCTGATGGAGAGTCACCTGATGGAGGGTCACCTGATGGAGAGTCACCTGATGGAGGGTCACCTGATGGAGAGTCACCTGATGGAGGGTCACCTGATGGAGGGTCACCTGATGGAGGGTCACCTGATGGAGGGTCACCTGATGGAGGGTCACCTGATGGAGAGTCACCTGATGGAGGGTCACCTGATGGAGGGTCACCTGATGGAGGGTCACCTGATGGAGGGTCACCTGATGAGGGTCACCTGATGGAGGGTCACCTGATGGAGAGTCACCTGATGGGAAGGGTCACCTGATGGAGGGTCACCTGATGGAGAGTCACCTGATGGAGGGTCACCTGATGGAGGGTCACCTGATGGAGAGTCACCTGATGGAGGAGTCACCTGATGGAGGGTCACCTGATGGAGGGTCACCTGATGGAGAGTCACCTGATGGAGGGTCACCTGATGGAGGGTCACCTGATGGAGGGTCACCTGATGGAGGGTCACCTGATGGAGGGTCACCTGATGGAGGGTCACCTGATGGAGGGTCACCTGATGGAGGGTCACCTGATGGAGGGTCACCTGATGGAGAGTCACCTGATGGAGGGTCACCTTAGATGGAGAGTCACCTGATGGAGAGTCACCTGATGGAGAGTCACCTGATGGAGGGTCACCTGATGGAGAGTCACCTGATGGAGAGTCACCTGATGAGAGGGTCACCTGATGGAGGGTCACCTGATGGAGGGTCACCTGATGGAGAGTCACCTGATGGAGGGTCACCTGATGGAGGGTCACCTGATGGAGAGTCACCTGATGGAGGGTCACCTGATGGAGGGTCACCTGATGGAGGGTCACCTGATGGAGAGTCACCTGATGGAGGGTCACCTGATGGAGAGTCACCTGATGGAGAGTCACCTGATGGAGGGTCACCTGATGGAGGGTCACCTGATGGAGAGTCACCTGATGGAGGGTCACCTGATGGAGGGTCACCTGATGGAGGGTCACCTGATGGAGAGAGTCACCTGATGGAGAGTCACCTGATGGAGAGTCACCTATTCACCTGATGGAGGGTCACCTGATGGAGGGTCACCTGATGGAGGGTCACCTGATGGAGGGTCACCTGATGGAGAGTCACCTGATGGAGGGTCACCTGATGGAGGGTCACCTGATGGAGGGTCACCTGATGGAGGGTCACCTGATGGAGGGTCACCTGATGGAGAGTCACCTGATGGAGGGTCACCTGATGGAGGGTCACCTGATGGAGGGTCACCTGATGGAGGGTCACCTGATGGAGGGTCACCTGATGGAGGTCACCTGATGGAGGGTCACCTGATGGAGGGTCACCTGATGGAGAGTCACCTGATGGAGGGTCACCTGATGGAGAGTCACCTGATGGAGAGTCACCTGATGGAGGGTCACCTGATGGAGGGTCACCTGATGGAGGAGTCACCTGATGGAGGGTCACCTGATGGAGGGTCACCTGATGGAGAGTCACCTGATGGAGGGTCACCTGATGGAGGGTCACCTGATGGAGGTCACCTGATGGAGGGTCACCTGATGGAGGGTCACCTGATGGAGGGTCACCTGATGGAGGGTCACCTGATGGAGAGTCACCTGATGGAGGGTCACCTGATGGAGGGTCACCTGATGGAGAGTCACCTGATGGAGGGTCACCTGATGGAGAGTCACCTGATGGAGAGTCACCTGATGGAGAGTCACCTGATGGAGGGTCACCTGATGGAGGGTCACCTGATGGAGGGTCACCTGATGGAGGGTCACCTGATGGAGAGTCACCTGATGGAGGGTCACCTGATGGAGGGTCACCTGATGGAGGGTCACCTGATGGAGGGTCACCTGATGGAGGGTCACCTGATGGAGGGTCAGTCACCTGATGAGAGGCAGATGGAGAGTCACCTGATGGAGGGTCACCTGATGGAGAGTCACCTGATGGAGGGTCACCTGATGGAAGGGTCACCTGACCATCCGGTTCCGGTGAGTCGAACTCCCGCAGGACGATCCAGTCCAGAGCAGTCGAGTAGGGCTGGAGACGCAGACACACCTCTGACAGGTGAGAGCGGTGACATCATCGTCGCGATGACTGAGGAGAGGGAGACAGGTGAGAGTGAGACGGGAGGAGTGGGTGATAAGCCGGTGAGTGAGACAGGTGAAGGCGGAGACAGGCAGGTGAGTGAGACAGGTGAAGGGTCAGACAGGCAGGTGAGTGAGACAGGTGAAGGGGGAGACAGGCAGGTGAGTGAGACAGGTGAAGGGTCAGACAGGCAGGTGAGTGAGACAGGTGAAGGGGGAGACAGGCAGGTGAGTGAGACAGGTGAAGGGTCAGACAGGCAGGTGAGTGAGACAGGTGAAGGGTCAGACAGGCAGGTTAGTGAGACAGGTGAAGGGGGAGACAGGCAGGTGAGTGAGACAGGTGAAGGGTCAGACAGGCAGGTGAGTGAGACAGGTGAAGGGGGAGACAGGCAGGTGAGTGAGACAGGTGAAGGGGGAGACAGGCAGGTGAGTGAGACAGGTGAAGGGGGAGACAGGCAGGTGAGTGAGACAGGTGAAGGGGGAGACAGGCAGGTGAGTGAGACAGGTGAAGGGTCAGACAGGCAGGTGAGTGAGACAGGTGAAGGGTCAGACAGGCAGGTGAGTGAGACAGGTGAAGGGGGTGACAGGCAGGTGAGTGAGACAGGTGAAGGGTCAGACAGGCAGGTGAGTGAGACAGGTGAAGGGTCAGACAGGCAGGTGAGTGAGACAGGTGAAGGGTCAGACAGGCAGGTGAGTGAGACAGGTGAGGGGTCAGACAGGCAGGTGAGTGAGACAGGTGAAGGGGGAGACAGGCAGGTGAGTGAGACAGGTGAAGGGGGAGACAGGCAGGTGAGTGAGACAGGTGAAGGGTCAGACAGGCAGGTGAGTGAGACAGGTGAAGGGTCCATTAAACCTTCTCTGATCTTCGAGTCGTGTTTGAATGTTTCTTTAGAGGAAGATGTTTATTTGTTTTAATGTTTTCTATTTACATATATATGCAAATGAACTCGAGAGAATATCTGAGTTATTTTGATTTCATTTTGTTATCAGGAAATATTTCTGTAACATTCCTGCACGTGTCAATCAAAGAGTGTAAAAGTGAGAACAAGTGTCACTCAAACCAGATCAGACTGTCGGTAACAAGATGATTCCATAGAAAGTCACCTGAGCCGAGACACACCACAGCGAGTACTTTGATGAATCTACCAGTCGTTCACCGAAACATTAACAACACTTTGAACACGAGAAGAAAACAAACAACAGCATCTTCACAAACACGACACTAAGATAACAATTATTGACGCAATAGAACAATCACTTCATGTCGTTAATCATCATCAGCTGCAGCTTCATCAGCTTTAAAATCCATAACTTTAATATTTAATTCAACTTGACTTGATGTTGAACTGAGACTACACTGTTACTCTGCTGTTACTCTGGTGTTACTCTGCTGTTACTCTGCTGTTATTCTGAGTGTTACTCTGCTGTTACTCTGCTGTTACTCTGCTGTTATTCTGCTGTTACTCTGCTGTTACTCTGCTGGTACTCTGCTGTTACTCTGCTGTTACTCTGCTGTTACTCTGGTGTTACTCTGCTCTTACTCTGCTGTTACTCTGCTGTTACTCTGGTGTTACTCTGCTCTTACTCTGCTGTTAATCTGCTGTTACTCTGGTGTTACTCTGCTGTTATTCTGCTGTTACTCTGCTGTGACTCTGGTGTTACTCTGCTGTGACTCTCTGTTATTTTTACTCTTTTATTACTCTCTTTACTCTTTTACTCTTTTTTTTTTATTTTGTTTTTTTTATCTTTTATTCTTTTACTCTGCTGTTACTCTGCTGTTACTCTGTGTTACTCTGCTGTTACTCTGCTGTTACTCTCTACTGTTACTCTCTGTTATCTGCTATTATTCTGCTGTTACTCTGCTGTTATTCTGCTGTTACTCTGCTAATATTCTGCTGTTACTCTGTT
>JACEEU010000986.1:20000-22067 GCA_016630915.1 Callionymus lyra
GTCAACAGGTCAACAGGACAACAGGTCAACAGGTCAACAGATCAACAGGTCAACAGGACAACAGGTCAACAGGACAACAGGTCAACAGGTCAACAGGACAACAGGTCAACAGGTCAACAGGTCAACAGGTCAACAGGTCAACAGGACAACAGGTCAACAGGACAACAGGTCAACAGGTCAACAGGTCAACAGGTCAACAGGTCAACAGGTCAACAGGCAACAGGTCAACAGGACAACAGGTCAACAGGTCAACAGGACAACAGGTCAACAGGTCAACAGGACAACAGGTCAACAGGTCAACAGATCAACAGGTCAACAGGACAACAGGTCAACAGGACAACAGGTCAACAGGTCAACAGGTCAACAGGTCAACAGGTCAACAGGTCAACAGGTCAACAGGTCAACAGGTCAACAGATCAACAGGTCAACAGGTCAACAGATCAACAGGTCAACAGATCAACAGGTCAACAGGTCAACAGGTTGATCAGGAGGGCTGGTTCTGTGGTTGGAATGAAGCTGGACTCACTGGTGACAGTTGCTGAGAGGATATCATTGAACAAACTACTGTCCATCATGATCATCATCCTCTGAACACTGTCATCAGTGAGCAGAGAAGCAGATGAAGCACGAATGCTCCTCCCATGATGCAACACTAATAGACTCAGGGACTCATTCATTCCTCGGGCTATTAAATTGTACAATTCTGAGTTCGGGGGCAGAAATGAAAGTATCATGATGTTCTATGTTAGTCTTTGTATCCTTTGTTGTTTTTCTTTGATCTTGTTCTTTATCTTTATCTTTAGACTCAGATTGTGTCGTCTTGATCTTCCTCTTTATGTTCTTCTTATTTTATTTTTTATGTATTATTTTTTATTGTTTATGAAAAATTGCTGGCTATTGGTAAAAAACAATTTCCTGAAGGAGACCTGAGGGATCAATAAAGTTTTACCTTACCTTACCTTACCTTACCTTACCTTACCTTACCTTACCTTACCTTACCTTACCTTACCTTACCTTACCTTACCCTTACCCTACCTTACCTTACCTTACCTTACCTTACCTTACCTTACCTTACCTTACCTTACCTTACCTTACCTTACCTTACCTTACCTCACCTTACCTTACCTTACCTTACCTTACCTTACCTTACCTTACCTTACCTTACCTTCACCTTACCTCACCTTACCTTACCTTACCTTAACCTCAAGGACATGTTTGTGTTCAGGGGTTTGTCTCTCGTTCTGGGAATCCTCCTTCAACACGGCAGCCATCAATCACAACACAGACGGATCCACTGACTACGGAATCTTCCAGATCAACAGTCGCTGGTGGTGTGAAGACGGAAGAACCAACAGATCCAGCAACAGCTGCGGGATCAGCTGCAGTGGTCAGTGGCACCAGAGGCGTTAAACATGTCTGTGTGTTTGTGTGTTTGTGTGTTTGTGTGTTTGTGTGTTTGTGTGTTTGTGTGTTTGTGTGTTTGTGTGTTTGTGTGTCTGTGTGTTTGTGTGTTTGTGTGTTTGTGTGTTTGTGTGTTTGTGTGTTTGTGTGTTTGTGTGTTTGTGTGTTTGTGTGTTTGTGTGTCTGTGTGTTTGTGTGTTTGTGTGTTTGTGTGTTTGTGTGTTTGTGTGTTTGTGTGTTTGTGTGTTTGTATCCAAGTATTTTCTTCTGAACCTTTGACTGAATCATTGACAAGTTAATGAGTCAATGAGTCAATGAGTTAATGAGTTAATGAGTCAATGAGTCAATGAGTCAATGAGTTAATGAGTTAATGAGTCAATGAGTCAATGAGTCAATGAGTCAATGAGTCAATGAGTTAATGAGTTAATGAATCGATGAGTCAATGAGTCAATGAGTTAATGAGTTAATGAGTCAATGAGTTAATGAGTCAATGAGTTAATGAGTTAATGAGTCAATGAGTCAATGAGTTAATGAGTTAATGAGTCAATGAGTCAATGAGTTAATGAGTTAATGAGTTAATGAGTTAATGAGTTAATGAGTTAATGAGTCATGAGTATGAATTTGATTCTTCATTTTTATTTAAAAATTATCAAGAAATTTCAATTT
>JACEEU010000987.1:0-22774 GCA_016630915.1 Callionymus lyra
TGTTACAATTCAACACTTTCAGTTACAATTCAACACTTTCAGTTTCTGTTACAGTTCAACACTTTCAGTTCTGTTACATTCCTTTAAAACTAGTTAAAATTCAACACTTTCAGTTTCTGTTACAGTTCAACACTTTCAGTTACGTTAAAATTCAACACTTTCAGTTTCTGTTACAATTCAACACTTTCAGTTTCCGTTAAAATTCAACACTTTCATTTTCTGTGACAATTCAACACTTTCAGTTTCTGTCACAATTCAACACTTTCAGTTTCTGTTACAGTTCAACACTTTCAGTTTCAGTTACAGTTCAACACTTTCAGTTTCTGTTACAATTCAACACTTTCAGTTTGTGTTAGAATTCAACACTTTCAGTTTCTGTTACAGTTCAACACTTTCAGTTTGTGTTAGAATTCAACACTTTCAGTTTCTGATACAATTCAACACTTTCAGTTTCTGTTACAATTCAACACTTTCAGTTCCGTTACAATTCAACACTTTCAGTTTCTGTTACAATTCAACACTTTCAGTTTCTGTTCAACACTTTCAGTTCAATTCAACACTTTCAGTTTCTGTTACAGTTCAACACTTTCAGTTTCTGTTAGAATTCAACACTTTCAGTTTCAGTTACAATTCAACACTTTCAGTTTCTGTTACAATTCAACACTTTACTTCAGTTTCTGTTACAATTCAACACTTTCAGTTTCTGTGACAATTTCCAACACTTTCAGTTTCTGTTACAGTTCAACACTTTCAGTTTCTGTTACAGTTCAACACTTTCAGTTTCTGTTACAATTCAACACTTTCAGTTTGTGTTAGAATTCAACACTTTCAGTTTCTGTTACAGTTCAACACTTTCAGTTTCTGTTACAATTCAACACTTTCAGTTTCTGTTACAATTCAACACTTTCAGTTTCTGTTACAATTCAACACTTTCAGTTCCGTTAAAATTCAACACTTTCAGTTGTCTGTTACAATTCAACACTTTCAGTTTCTGTTACAGTTCAACACTTTCAGTTCCGTTAAAATTCAACACTTTCAGTTTCTGTTACAGTTCAACACTTTCAGTTTGTGTTAGAATTCAACACTTTCAGTTTCTGATACAATTCAACACTTTCAGTTTCTGTCACAATTCAACACTTTCAGTTTCTGTTACAGTTCAACACTTTCAGTTTCTGTTACAATTCAACACTTTCAGTTTGTGTTAGAATTCAACACTTTCAGTTTCTGTTACAATTCAACACTTTCAGTTTCTGTTACAATTCAACACTTTCAGTTTCTGTTACAATTCAACACTTTCAGTTTCTGTGACAATTCAACACTTTCAGTTTCTGTTACAATTCAACACTTTCAGTTTCTGTTACAATTCAACACTTTCAGTTTCTGTTACAATTCAACACACTTTCAGTTTCTGTTAGAATTCAACACTTTCAGTTTCTGTTACAATTCAACACTTTCAGTTTGTGTTAGAATTCAACACTTTCAGTTTCTGTGACAGTTCAACACTTTCAGTTTCTGTTAGAATTCAACACTTTCAGTTTCCGTTAAAATTCAACACTTTCAGTTTCTGTTACAATTCAACACTTTCAGTTTCTGTTACAATTCAACACTTTCAGTTTCTGTTACAATTCAACACTTTCAGTTTCTGTTACAATTCAACACTTTCAGTTTCTGTTACAATTCAACACTTTCAGTTTCTGTTACAATTCAACACTTTCAGTTTCTGTTACAATTCAACACTTTCAGTTTCTGTTACAGTTCAACACTTTCAGTTTCTGTTACAATTCAACACTTTCAGTTTCTGTTACAATTCAACACTTTCAGTTTCTGTTACAATTCAATACTTTCAGTTTATGTTACAGTTCAACACTTTCAGTTTCTGTTACAATTCAACACTTTCAGTTTCCGTTACAATTCAACACTTTCAGTTTCTGTTACAATTCAACACTTTCAGTTTCTGTTCAGTTCTGTTACAATTCAACACTTTCAGTTTCTGTTACAATTCAACACTTTCAGTTTCTGTTACAATTCAACACTTTCAGTTTCTGTTACAATTCAACACTTTCAGTTTCTGTTACAATTCAACACTTTCAGTTTCTGTTACAGTTACAATTCAACACTTTCAGTTTCTGTTACAGTTCAACACTTTCAGCTGTTACAATTTTTGTGACACCAACACTTTCAGCTTTCTGTTACAATTCAACACTTTCAGTTTCTGTTACAATTCAACACTTTCAGTTCCGTTAAAATTCAACACTTTCAGTTTCTGTTACAGTTCAACACTTTCAGTTCCGTTAAAATTCAACACTTTCAGTTTCTGTTACAGTTCAACACTTTCAGTTTCTGTTACAATTCAACACTTTCAGTTTCTGTTACAATTCAACACTTTCAGTTTCTGTTACAATTCAACACTTTCAGTTTCTGTTACAGTTCAACACTTTCAGTTTCTGTTACAATTCAACACTTTCAGTTTCTGTTACAATTCAACACTTTCAGTTTCTGTTACAGTTCAACACTTTCAGTTTCTGTTACAATTCAACACTTTCAGTTTGTGTTAGAATTCAACACTTTCAGTTTCTGTTACAGTTCAACACTTTCAGTTTCTGTTACAATTCAACACTTTCAGTTTCTGTCACAATTCAACACTTTCAGTTTCTGATACAATTCAACACTTTCAGTTTCTGTCACAATTCAACACTTTCAGTTTCTGTTACAGTTCAACACTTTCAGTTTCTGTTACAATTCAACACTTTCAGTTTCTGTTAAAATTCAACACTTTCAGTTTCTGTTACAATTCAACACTTTCAGTTTCTGTTAGAATTCAACACTTTCAGTTTCTGTTACAATTCAACACTTTCAGTTTCTGTTACAATTCAACACTTTCAGTTTCTGTTACAATTCAACACTTTCAGTTTCTGTTACAATTCAACACTTTCAGTTTCTGTTACAATTCAACACTTTCAGTTTCTGTTACAATTCAACACTTTCAGTTTCTGTTACAATTCAACACTTTCAGTTTCTGTTACAATTCAACACTTTCAGTTTCTGTTACAATTCAACACTTTCAGTTTCTGTTACAATTCAACACTTTCAGTTTCTGTTACAGTTAGTCACAACACTTTCAGTTTCTGTTACAGTTCAACACTTTCAGTTTCTGTTACAGTTCAACACTTTCAGTTTCTGTTACAATTCAACACTTTCAGTTTCTGTTACAATTCAACACTTTCAGTTTCTGTTACAATTCAACACTTTCAGTTTCTGTTACAATTCAACACTTTCAGTTTCTGTTACAATTCAACACTTTCAGTTTCTGTTAGAATTCAACACTTTCAGTTTCTGTTACAATTCAACACTTTCAGTTTCTGTTACAATTCAACACTTTCAGTTTCTGTTACAATTCAACACTTTCAGTTTCTGTTACAATTCAACACTTTCAGTTTCTGTTACAATTCAACACTTTCAGTTTCTGTTACAATTCAACACTTTCAGTTTAAGTTAAATTCAACACTTTCAGTTTCTGTTACAATTCAACACTTTCAGTTTCTGTTACAAGTTCAACACTTTCAGTTTCTGTTACAATTCAACACTTTCAGTTTCTGTTACAGTTCAACACTTTCAGTTTCTGTTACAATTCAACACTTTCAGTTTCTGTTAAACATCGTAATTCAACACTTTCAGTTTCTGTTACAGTTCAACACTTTCAGTTCTGGAGACAATTCAACACTTTCAGTTTCTGTTACAATTCAACACTTTCAGTTTCTGTTACAATTCAACACTTTCAGTTCCGTTAAAATTCAACACTTTCAGTTTCTGTTACAATTCAACACTTTCAGTTTCTGTTACAGTTCAACACTTTCAGTTCCGTTAAAATTCAACACTTTCAGTTTCTGTTACAGTTCAACACTTTCAGTTTCTGTTAGAATTCAACACTTTCAGTTCTGTTAAAATTCAACACTTTCAGTTTCTGTTACAATTCAACACTTTCAGTTTCTGTTACAGTTCAACACTTTCAGTTTCTGTTAGAATTCAACACTTTCAGTTTCTGTTGAATCACCCACTCTTTCAGTTTCTGTTACAATTCAACACTTTCAGTTTCTGTTACAATTCAACACTTTCAGTTTCTGTTGACAATTCAACACTTTCAGTTTCTGTTACAATTCAACACTTTCAGTTTCTGTTACAATTCAACACTTTCAGTTTATGTTAGAACAACACTTTCAGTTTCAACACTTTCAGTTTCTGTTACAATTCAACACTTTCAGTTTCTGTTACAATTCAACACTTTCAGTTTCTGTTACAATTCAACACTTTCAGTTTCTGCAGCCACTTTCTCTTACAATTCAACACTTTCAGTTTCTGTTAGAATTCAACACTTTCAGTTTCTGTTACAATTCAACACTTTCAGTTTCTGTTAAGTTCAACAATTCAACACTTTCAGTTTCTGTTACAATTCAACACTTTCAGTTCCGTTAAAAGTTCAACACTTTCAGTTTCTGTTACAGTTCAACACTTTCAGTTTCTGTTAAAATTCAACACTTTCAGTTTCTGTTACAATTCAACACTTTCAGTTTCTGTTACAATTCAACACTTTCAGTTTCTGTTACAGTTCAACACTTTCAGTTTCTGTTACAACAACACTTTCAGTTTCTGTTACAATTCAACACTTTCAGTTTCTGTTACAATTCAACACTTTCAGTTTCTGTTAAAATTCAACACTTTCAGTTTTTTTTAAATTCAACACTTTCAGTTTCTGTTACAATTCAACACTTTCAGTTTCTGTTAAGCAATTCAACACTTTCAGTTTCTGTTACAGTTCAACACTTTCAGTTTCTGTTACAATTCAACACTTTCAGTTTCTGTTACAATTCAACACTTTCAGTTTATGTTACAATTCAACACTTTCAGTTTCTGTTACAATTCAACACTTTCAGTTTCTGTTACAATTCAACACTTTCAGTTTCTGTTACAATTCAACACTTTGCTTTCAGTTTCTGTTACAGTTCAACACTTTCAGTTCCGTTAAAATTCAACACTTTCAGTTTCTGTTACAGTTCAACACTTTCAGTTACGTTAAAATTCAACACTTTCAGTTTCTGTTACAATTCAACACTTTCAGTTTCTGTCACAATTCAACACTTTCAGTTTCTGTTACAGTTCAACACTTTCAGTTTCAGTTACAGTTCAACACTTTCAGTTTCTGTTACAATTCAACACTTTCAGTTTGTGTTAGAATTCAACACTTTCAGTTTCTGTTACAGTTCAACACTTTCAGTTTGTGTTAGAATTCAACACTTTCAGTTTCTGATACAATTCAACACTTTCAGTTTCAGTTTCGTTCTGTTACAATTCAACACTTTCAGTTTCTGTTACAATTCAACACTTTCAGTTTCTGTGACAATTCAACACTTTCAGTTCCGTTAAAATTCAACACTTTCAGTTTCTGTTACAATTCAATACTTTCAGTTTATGTTAGAATTCAACACTTTCAGTTCCGTTAAAATTCAACACTTTCAGTTTCTGTTACAATTCAATACTTTCAGTTTATGTTACAGTTCAACACTTTCAGTTTCTGTTACAATTCAACACTTTCAGTTTCTGTTGCAGTTCAACACTTTCAGTTTCTGTTACAATTCAACACTTTCAGTTTCTGTTTAACACTTTCAGTTTATGTTACATTCAACACTTTCAGTTTCTGTTACAATTCAACACTTTCAGTTTATGTTACAATTCAACACTTTCAGTTTCTGTTACAATTCAACACTTTCAGTTTCTGTTACAATTCAACACTTTCAGTTTCTGTTACAGTTCAACACTTTCAGTTTCCGTTAAAATTCAACACTTTCAGTTTCTGTTACAGTTCAACACTTTCAGTTCCGTTAAAATTCAACACTTTCAGTTTCTGTTACAATTCAACACTTTCAGTTTGTGTTAGAATTCAACACTTTCAGTTTCTGTTACAATTCAACACTTTCAGTTTCTGTTACAATTCAACACTTTCAGTTTCTGTTACAATTCAACACTTTCAGTTTCTTGTTACAATTCAACACTTTCGTTTCTGTTACAGTTCAACACTTTCAGTTCCGTTAAAATTCAACACTTTCAGTTTCTGTTACAGTTCAACACTTTCAGTTACGTTAAAATTCAACACTTTCAGTTTCTGTTACAATTCAACACTTTCAGTTCCGTTAAAATTCAACACTTTCATTTTCTGTGACAATTCAGCACTTTCAGTTTCAGTTACAGTTCAACAATTTCAGTTTCTGTTACAGTTCAACACTTTCAGTTTCAGTTACAGTTCAACACTTTCAGTTTCTGTTACAATTCAACACTTTCAGTTTGTGTTAGAATTCAACACTTTCAGTTTCTGTTACAGTTCAACACTTTCAGTTTCTGTTACAATTCAACACTTTCAGTTTGTGTTAGAATTCAACACTTTCAGTTTCTGTTACAGTTCAACACTTTCAGTTTCTGTGACAATTCAACACTTTCAGTTTCTGATACAATTCAACACTTTCAGTTTCTGTGACAATTCAACACTTTCATTTTCTGTTACAATTCAACACTTTCAGTTTCTGTTACAGTTCAACACTTTCAGTTCCGTTAAAATTCAACACTTTCAGTTTCTGTTACAGTTCAACACTTTCAGTTTCTGTTAGAATTCAACACTTTCAGTTCAGTTAAAATTCAACACTTTCAGTTTCTGTTACAATTCAACACTTTCAGTTTCTGTTACAGTTCAACACTTTCAGTTTCTGTTACAATTCAACACTTTCAGTTTGTGTTAGAATTCAACACTTTCAGTTTCTGTGACAATTCAACACTTTCATTTTCTGTTACAATTCAACACTTTCAGTTTCTGTTACAATTCAACACTTTCAGTTTCTGTGACAATTCAACACTTTCAGTTCCGTTAAAATTCAACACTTTCAGTTTCTGTTACAATTCAATACTTTCAGTTTATGTTAGAATTCAACACTTTCAGTTCCGTTAAAATTCAACACTTTCAGTTTCTGTTACAATTCAATACTTTCAGTTTATGTTACAGTTCAACACTTTCAGTTTCTGTTACAATTCAACACTTTCAGTTTCTGTTACAATTCAACACTTTCAGTTTCTGTTACAGTTACAATTCAACACTTTCAGTTTCTGTTGCAGTTCAACACTTTCAGTTTCTGTTACAATTCAACACTTTCAGTTTGTGTTAGAATTCAACACTTTCAGTTTATGTTACAATTCAACACTTTCAGTTTCTGTTACAATTCAACACTTTCAGTTTATGTTACAATTCAACACTTTCAGTTTCTGTTACAATTCAACACTTTCAGTTCCGTTACAATTCAACACTTTCAGTTTCTGTTACAGTTCAACACTTTCAGTTCCGTTAAAATTCAACACTTTCAGTTTCTGTTACAGTTCAACACTTTCAGTTACGTTAAAATTCAACACTTTCAGTTTCTGTTACAATTCAACACTTTCAGTTCCGTTAAAATTCAACACTTTCATTTTCTGTGACAATTCAGCACTTTCAGTTTCAGTTACAGTTCAACAATTTCAGTTTCTGTTACAGTTCAACACTTTCAGTTTCAGTTACAGTTCAACACTTTCAGTTTCTGTTACAATTCAACACTTTCAGTTTGTGTTAGAATTCAACACTTTCAGTTTCTGTTACAGTTCAACACTTTCAGTTTCTGTGACAATTCAACACTTTCAGTTTCTGATACAATTCAACACTTTCAGTTTCTGTTAGAATTCAACACTTTCAGTTCCGTTAAAATTCAACACTTTCAGTTTCTGTCACAATTCAACACTTTCAGTTTCTGTTACAGTTCAACACTTTCAGTTCCGTTAAAATTCAACACTTTCAGTTTCTGTTACAGTTCAACACTTTCAGTTTCTGTTAGAATTCAACACTTTCAGTTCAGTTAAAATTCAACACTTTCAGTTTCTGTTACAATTCAACACTTTCAGTTTCTGTTACAGTTCAACACTTTCAGTTTCTGTTACAATTCAACACTTTCAGTTTGTGTTAGAATTCAACACTTTCAGTTTCTGTGACAATTCAACACTTTCATTTTCTGTTACAGTTCAACACTTTCAGTTTCAGTTACAGTTCAACACTTTCAGTTTCTGTTACAATTCAACACTTTCAGTTTGTGTTAGAATTCAACACTTTCAGTTTCTGTTACAGTTCAACACTTTCAGTTTCTGTGACAATTCAACACTTTCAGTTTCTGATACAATTCAACACTTTCAGTTTCTGTTAGAATTCAACACTTTCAGTTCCGTTAAAATTCAACACTTTCAGTTTCTGTCACAATTCAACACTTTCAGTTTCTGTTACAGTTCAACACTTTCAGTTCCGTTAAAATTCAACACTTTCAGTTTCTGTTACAGTTCAACACTTTCAGTTTCTGTTAGAATTCAACACTTTCAGTTCAGTTAAAATTCAACACTTTCAGTTTCTGTTACAATTCAACACTTTCAGTTTCTGTTACAGTTCAACACTTTCAGTTTCTGTTACAATTCAACACTTTCAGTTTGTGTTAGAATTCAACACTTTCAGTTTCTGTGACAATTCAACACTTTCATTTTCTGTTACAATTCAACACTTTCAGTTTCTGTTACAATTCAACACTTTCAGTTTCTGTGACAATTCAACACTTTCATTTTCTGTTACAATTCAACACTTTCAGTTTCTGTTACAATTCAACACTTTCATTTTCTGTTACAATTCAACACTTTCAGTTTCTGTTACAATTCAATACTTTCAATTTCTGTTAGAATTCAACACTTTCAGTTTCTGTTACAATTCAACACTTTCAGTTTGTGTTAGAATTCAACACTTTCAGTTTCTGTGACAGTTCAACACTTTCAGTTTCTGTTAGAATTCAACACTTTCAGTTCAGTTAAAATTCAACACTTTCAGTTTCTGTTACAATTCAACACTTTCAGTTTGTGTTAGAATTCAACACTTTCAGTTTCTGTGACAATTCAACACTTTCATTTTCTGTTACAATTCAACACTTTCAGTTTCTGTTACAATTCAACACTTTCAGTTTCTGTGACAATTCAACACTTTCATTTTCTGTTACAATTCAACACTTTCAGTTTCTGTTACAATTCAACACTTTCAGTTTATGTTAGAATTCAACACTTTCAGTTCCGTTAAAATTCAACACTTTCAGTTTCTGTTACAATTCAACACTTTCAGTTTATGTTACAGTTCAACACTTTCAGTTTCTGTTACAATTCAACACTTTCAGTTCCGTTAAAATTCAACACTTTCAGTTTCTGTTACAGTTCAACACTTTCAGTTCCGTTAAAATTCAAAACTTTCAGTTTCTGTTACAATTCAACACTTTCAGTTCCGTTAAAATTCAACACTTTCAGTTTCTGTTACAATTCAACACTTTCAGTTCCGTTAAAATTCAGCACTTTCAGTTTCTGTTACAGTTCAACACTTTCAGTTTCTGTTACAATTCAACACTTTCATTTTCTGTTACAATTCAACACTTTCAGTTTCTGTTACAATTCAACACTTTCAGTTCCGTTAAAATTCAACACTTTCAGTTTCTGTTACAGTTCAACACTTTCAGTTCCGTTAAAATTCAAAACTTTCAGTTTCTGTTACAATTCAACACTTTCAGTTCCGTTAAAATTCAACACTTTCAGTTTCTGTTACAATTCAACACTTTCAGTTCCGTTAAAATTCAGCACTTTCAGTTTCTGTTACAGTTCAACACTTTCAGTTTCTGTTACAATTCAACACTTTCAGTTCCGTTAAAATTCAACACTTTCAGTTTCTGTTACAGTTCAACACTTTCAGTTTCTGTTAGAATTCAACACTTTCAGTTTCTGTTACAATTCAACACTTTCAGTTTATGTTAGAATTCAACACTTTCAGTTCCGTTAAAATTCAACACTTTCAGTTTCTGTTACAATTCAACACTTTCAGTTTATGTTACAGTTCAACACTTTCAGTTTCTGTTACAATTCAACACTTTCAGTTTCTGTTACAATTCAATACTTTCAATTTCTGTTACAATTCAACACTTTCAGTTTCTGATACAATTCAACACTTTCAGTTTCTGTTAGAATTCAACACTTTCAGTTCCGTTAAAATTCAACACTTTCAGTTTCTGTTACAATTCAACACTTTCAGTTTGTGTTAGAATTCAACACTTTCAGTTTCTGTTACAGTTCAACACTTTCAGTTTCTGTGACAATTCAACACTTTCAGTTTGTGTTAGAATTCAACACTTTCAGTTTCTGTGACAATTCAACACTTTCAGTTTCTGTTACAATTCAATACTTTCAGTTTCTGTTACAATTCAACACTTTCATTTTCTGTTACAATTCAACACTTTCAGTTTCTGTTACAATTCAATACTTTCAATTTCTGTTACAATTCAACACTTTCAGTTTCTGTTACAATTCAACACTTTCAATTTCTGTTACAATTCAACACTTTCAGTTTCTGTTACAATTCAACACTTTCAGTTTCTGTTACAATTCAACACTTTCAGTTTCAGTTAAAATTCAACACTTTCAGTTTCTGTTACAGTTCAACACTTTCAGTTCCGTTAAAATTCAACACTTTCAGTTTCTGTTACAATTCAACACTTTCAGTTTATGTTACAATTCAACACTTTCAGTTTGTTACAATTCAACACTTTCAGTTCAATATTTCTATTTTAATACTAAACATTATTTGTGTGTGTTTTGTTGAAATTCAAAGTATTAATAGTAACTTATATAAGGTTGTCACTCATTCAATGCTTGGATTATACTCTAATAAAAACAGCTTTAAAATAAAATTAACAATTAAGTGACCATTTAATTTTTCACTTTTTAAAATGAAAAACATATAATTAAATTTGGAAACTCATTACATATATTTTCTATATTAAATTATTGGAATAATTATATAACATTATGTGTATTTTTATTAAATGTAGTTTAAAATATATATTTTTTAACCTTAATTAAACTAAACATTGAATTTAACTATAAAAAAAGGATTTAAATGCTTAAAAAATGTTTAATAAAAATATTTTTTAATATTTTCTCTGGGAATGAAGGAAATTGTGTAAATTTTTATATTTCTACATTCTCTAAAAGTTTTTTTTTTTTTTTTTTTTTTCCAAAAATACCAAAATTTTATATATATATAAAAAATTCCCCCCAAAAAAAAATTTCCCCCCCCCCCCCCCCCCCCCCCCCCCCCCCCCCCCCCCCCCCCAAAAAAAAAATTAAAATTTTAATTTTTTGTCATGAATCAACAACAAGTGGGACACAATCGTGAAGTGGAACGAAATTTATTGGATAATTTAAACTTTTTTAACAAATAAAAAACTGAAAAGTGGGGCGTGCAATATTATTCGGCCCCTTTACTTTCAGTGCAGCAAACTCACTCCAGAAGTTCAGTGAGGATCTTTGAATGATCCAATGTTGTCCTAAATGACTGATGATGATAAATAGAATGCACCTGTGTGTAATCAAGTCTCCGTATAAATGCACCTGCTCTTTGATAGTCTCAGGGTTCTGTTTAAAGCGCAGAGAGAACCATGAAGACAAAGGAACACACCAGGCAGGTCCGAGATACTGTTGTGGAGAAGTTTAAAGCCGGATTTGGATACAAAAAGATTTCCCAAGCTTTAAACATCTCAAGGAGCACTGTGCAAGCAATTCTATTGAAATGGAAGGAGTATCAGACCACTGCAAATCTACCAAGACCCGGCCGTCCCTCCAAACTTTCATCTCAAACAAGGAGAAGACTGATCAGAGATGCAGCCAAGAGGCCCATGATCACTCTGGATGAACTGCAGATAACTACAGCTGAGGTGGGAGAGTCTGTCCATAGGACAACAATCAGTCGTGCACTGCACAAATCTGGCCTTTATGGAAGAGTGGCAAGAAGAAAGCCATTTCTCAAAGATATCCATAAAAAGTCTTGTTTAAAGTTTGCCACAAGCCACCTGGGAGACACACCAAACATGTGGAAGAAGGTGCTCTGGTCAGATGAAACCAAAAATCGAACTTTTTGGCCACAATGCAAAACGATATGTTTGGCGTAAAAGCAACACAGCTCATCACCCTGAACACACCATCCCCACTGTCAAACATGGTGGTGGCAGCATCATGGTTTGGGCCTGCTTTTCTTCAGCAGGGACAGGGAAGATGGCTAAAATTGATGGGAAGATGGATGGAGCCAAATACAGGACCATTCTGGAAGAAAACCTGTTGGAGTCTGCAAAAGACCTGAGACTGGGACGGAGATTTATCTTCCAACAGGACAATGATCCAAAACATAAAGCCAAATCTACAATGGAATGGTTCACAAATAGACGTATCCAGGTGTTAGAATGGCCAAGTCAAAGTCCAGACCTGAATCCAATCGAGAATCTGTGGAAAGAGCTGAAGACTGCTGTTCACAAACGCTCTCCATCCAACCTCACTGAGCTCGAGCTGTTTTGCAAGGAAGAATGGGCAAGAATTCCAGTCTCTCGATGTGCAAAACTGATAGAGACATACCCCAAGCGACTTGCAGCTGTAATTGCAGCAAAAGGTGGCGCTACAAAGTATTAGCGCAAGGGGGCCGAATAATATTGCATGCCCCACTTTTCAGTTTTTTATTTGTTAAAAAAGTTTAAATTATCCAATAAATTTCGTTCCACTTCACGATTGTGTCCCACTTGTTGTTGATTCATGACAAAAAATTAAAATTTTATATCTTTATGTTTGAAGCCTGAAATGTGGCGAAATGTTGAAAGGTTCAAGGGGGCCGAATACTTTCGCAAGGCACTGTATAAATATAGTGACCATTTAATCTTTCACTTTTTAAAGTTAAAAACATATAATTAAATTTGAAAACTCATTACATATGAGGTTTGATCCTCTCAACAACCCTCTCAGTAACGGAGATCTGAACAGCTACAGTAATGCTTTGCCGCCCAGTCGACCAATCACAGCCGTTTATGACTTTGAAGAATTTAAGATGAAGAATTTAAATACAATTTTGTATCGACCAGCTGTCACTGAATAAATCAGTGTGTGGAAAGGCATCATGGGAGTTCACCGACTATTATCATCTATCTAAATATGTAGTACTGTGTTAAAAAACATGTTAAAAAACATGTTAATTTTAATTTTAATGAAGATCAAACCCTGCTGCACATAAAAATATTCAATTTTTTCCAAAGTAAATGTTTTTTTTCAGTGAGAAAATAATAATATTGTAAGCAAATAAGTAAATAATTTATATTTATATAATAATAAAAAAAACGTTGTTCATAAATATCCAATATTAAAAGAACCTTTTCTGTATAAGTTAGTAAATTATATTTGTAGACGCTTTTCTATAGCAGGGTCACAAACTTGTTAATAATGTTAATAATGTTAATAATGTAGGGAAATAAACAATACAATTAAATAAATAAATAACAAAAGCATAAAAACATTAGAAAGAAGAAAAAGATCAAAATGGCCTAAAATTGTATTTAAATAAATAAATTAAAATACATTGATTGACCTCAGAGCTTAAGAAAGAAAGATAAACTATGAGTGGAAAGAAAAACAAAATTAAAGATAAAGACTTTTTTTTCTTCCAAATACTTTCATTTTCTTGAAGCCTTTTTTAACCTTGTTTATACAACAATAATCTCTGACTCACACAGAACCGTGAGCGTCTTCGTGAGCGAGGTCTGGGACCCGAGAGCGTTCCAGACCCTGCAGTAGCAATAACCCGAGTTCTGCGCTCGCACCGACGGGAAGGTCAGATTCTGAGTCGTCGCTCTGGACAGAACCGAGTCGCCGAGGATACGGAACCAAGCGAACCTGCGGCAGGAAGTGATTTATTATTCATTTATGTTGTGGCTTTTATGAAGCTTTTTCATTTTTTAGAATTATTGATTTAAAAATGTTGTTTAAGGGAATTTTATAACTGAATTGTATTTTTTTTATGAAAATAAATTGATGTTATAATAAAAGAAAATTCTAAAATATATTTTCTATATTAATAGAAAGTAATAATTATATAACATTATATGTATTTTTATTAAATGTGGTTTAAAATAATTTTGTTTAACCTTTATTCAACAAAATATTGACTTTAACTATAAAAAAGGATTTAAATGCAAAAACAACATTTTAATAAAAATATTTTTTTATATTTTCTTTAAGCAAATAATCTGTGCATGTAGGAAATATTTATATCTAATTGCGTAAATTATATTTCTACATTTTCTAATTGTATTTATCTGATCTATTATATTACAATATATCAATATTTTTTAAATATACAGTATAAATATATATATATATATATATATATATATATATATATATATATAAACATATACAGTAATTATTATTATTTTAAGGGACAAAATGGTAGGAACTGAATGTAAATACAGTATAATTGTTTTTTCATACCATTAATGATGAGATTATACAGCAAAACATTTATTAAACACGTTTTTTTATTATTATTATAATATATACAGTATATTTTATTTTCCTTTATTTCTTTTGCATCATATGAATTAATTAATTTATTCACCTTCATGAAACTAACAAAAATGATGCAGATGCGACTGAAAAACATCATTATTTAAGCTCCGTTTGTGTCATTAATCGCCGAGTCTGATTGGCCGACATCATCCGGTCACATGACCTCACCTGTGGGCGGGGGGGTGGGCGAGGCTGACGCAGCTCAGGATCACGTGCGATCCTTCCCTGACGTCTCCAGGTGGACTCGAGGTCACTCGCACCTCCTTGGGAGCGTCTGGACGCCGGAGACAAAGAAGACGTTAAAGACTGGAGACGATGACACTTTACAATAAAGTTCTACAGAAGCTTACATGTGATGTTGAGCAGTCGAGGTCTGGAGCGTTGAGTCCCCAGAGAGTTACGAGCCACGCAACAATACTCGCCTCCGTCAGAGTACCTCAGGCTGGACAGCAGGAGCTGAGGCCCGAAGTTATCCGGGATACTACCACTGTCATGATCTGAAACATAGTACTTCATATATTTATACTTCTTTAGAGATACTTATACTTCTTTAGAGATACTGCCACTGTCATGATCTGAGACATAGTACTTCATATATTTATACTTCTTTAGAGATACTTATACTTCTTTAGAGATACTGCCACTGTCATGATCTGAAACATAGTACTTCATATATTTATACTTCTTTAGAGATACTGCCACTGTCATGATCTGAAACATAGTACTTCATATATTTATACTTCTTTAGAGATACTGCCACTGTCATGATCTGAGACATAGTACTTCATATATTTATACTTCTTTAGAGATACTTATACTTCTTTAGAGATACTGCCGCTGTCATGATCTGAGACATAGTACTTCATATATTTATACTTCTTTAGAGATACTTATTCTTCTTTAGAGATACTGCCACTGTCATGATCTGAAACATAGTACTTCATATATGTATACTTCTTTAGAGATACTGCCACTGTCATGATCTGAGACATAGTACTTCATATATTTATACTTCTTTAGAGATACTGCCACTGTCATGATCTTAGACATAGTACTTCATATATGTATACTTCTTTAGAGATATTTATACTTCTTTAGAGATACTACCACTGTCATGATCTGAAACATAATACTTCATATATGTATACTTCTTTAGAGATACTGCCACTGTCATGATCTGAAACATAGTACTTCATATATGTATACTTCTTTAGAGATACTTATACTTCTTTAGAGATACTACCACTGTCATGATCTGAAACATAGTACTTCATATATTTATACTTCTTTAGAGATACTGCCACTGTCATGATCTGCGACATAGTACTTCATATATTTATACTTCTTTAGAGATACTGCCACTGTCATGATCTGAGACATAGTACTTCATATATTTATACTTCTTTAGAGATATTTATACTTCTTTAGAGATACTACCACTGTCATGATCTGAAACATAGTACTTCATATATTTATACTTCTTTAGAGATACTGCCACTGTCATGATCTGAGACATAGTATTTCATATAGTTATACTTCTTTAGAGATACTGCCACTGTCATGATCTGAAACATAGTACTTCATATATTAATACTTCTTCAGAGATACTTATACTCTTAATAATAATATAATATAATAATATAATATACTTTATATTATAAAATAACAAGATGGCGCCGACAGGACGGCGACTTTAACAGCAGCTCCGAGTGTTTTTTGGGTTTATTACTTTTTTCCGAGGTTTGCCTCTGTCTTTTCAAACTTTTCTTTTCATCATACTGTCTCTTTAAGACTCGCGGACAGTTTTCTATAAAGATTGGAAACTTTCAGTGAAAAAGGAAAGTTTTTCATCGCCTTTTCTGGTGCGCAACGGGCGTCCTGCGCGCGTAATGGCCATCGTCTACAGTCGGGATCAGCTGCTGGCGCTGCGTTTCTCCGCGGTGCGGCAGGAGGAGCGACCCATCATCCCCCGGGATATTATGAAGAGGAGACGGGGATGCCGCGCCGGAGTTAAACGCCGGGAGCTGAGGAGAGCTTATCGACCGGCGCTGCCGTCCGTCGTCATGGGAAACGTGAGATCTCTGCCAAACAAGATGTACGAACTCGCGGCGGCGACCAGGTTCGACCCGGAATATCGACGGTGCAGCATGCTGATGCTCACGGAGACGTGGCTGAACCAGAACCACACGGACGCGATTGCTGCGCTGGATGGATTCTGCTTATTACGCGCGAACCGGACGGAGATGAGCGGGAAGAGAAAGGGCGGAGGACTGGCAGTGTTCGTCAACGAGAAGTGGTGCCTTCCCAGGCACGTCACTTTAAAGGATCAACACTGCTGTCCTGACATTGAACTTTTGGCGCTGAGTCTGAGACCCTTCTACTTGCCACGGGAGTTTTCACATGTTGTCGCGGTGCTTGTGTACATTCCACCGTCGGCGAGCGCGGAGGCAGCATGTGACGTCATCACTGGAGTAGTGAACGGGTTACAGACTCAGAGCCCTCAGGCCCTCTTTATCATCTCCGGTGATTTTAATCACGCATCTCTTTCCTCCTGCCTGCCCAAATTCACGCAGTACGTCACTTGTGCCACCAGAGACAATAACACACTGGACCTTTTCTATGCGAACACTAAAGACGCTTATTTATCATCCCCCTTCCTCCTTTGGGACGAGCTGACCACTGTCTGGTCCATCTCCTACCTGTTTACAAGCCACTTGTGAGCAGGCAACCAGCAGTGACTCGCTCAGTCAAGAAGTGGTCTGAAGAAGCTGAGGAAGCTCTGCAGGTCTGCTTTGAGACCACGGACTGGAGCATCTTCAGTGAGTCCCACAAGGAGGATATTGACGGACTAACTTCATGTGTCACGGACTACATAAACTTCTGTGTGGAGAGCATTGTACCAACCAGAACTGTACGATGCTTCTCCAACAACAAACCCTGGATTAATCCTGATATAAAGGCTCTCTTAAAGGAGAAGAAGAGAGTCTTTAGGTCAGGAAACAAAGAGGATCTGATGGCAGTCCAGAAGGAGCTGAGAAGAAAGATCAGGGAGGGAAAGGGGAGGTACAGGAGGAGGATGGAAGAGAGTCTGGCCAACAACAACACCAGAGATGTCTGGAGAGGTTTGAAATCCATATCCGGACATCAGACCAGGCTCTCTGTAGCAGCGGGGGATAAAAATTGGGCCGACAACTTAAACAGTTATTTTTCAAGGTTTGAGGTGTCGGCTTCCCCCCTGCTCTTCCACCATTCTCACCTCTACACTTACCTTCTCCTCTCCCCCGAGCTTGTATTGTTTCAGCCCCCCGCTGACTCCACAGGGGACAATGCCCCCCCACCCCCAGCCTATCCCTCACACCTCTCCAGGTGAGAAATCAGCTTAGGAGAACCAAGACAACAAAGGCCCCTGGACCAGACGTCATCGGTGGCAAAGTACTCAGGACGTGCTCTGACCAGTTAAGTGAAATTGTTGGACTTCTGTTCAACATGAGCTTGACCCTGGGAAGAGTTCCACTACTGTGGAAGACGTCCTGTGTGGTACCGGTGCCGAAGACTCAGCACCCTAAGGATCCCAGCTGCTACAGACCTGTGGCCTTGACATCCCACCTTATGAAGGCTCTAGAGCGGCTGGTCCTTAGTTACCTGAGTCCTCTGGTGCGCTCCTCCATGGATCCGTTGCAGTTTGCCTACCAACCTGACATCGGCGTGGAGGACGCCATTATCTTCCTTCTCCACCGAGCACTTTCTCACCTGGAGTCGCCTGGAAGCACTGTGAGGATCCTTTTCCTGGATCTAAGCAGTGCTTTCAATACCATCAGGTCAAACATCCTGAGGGACAAGCTGGAGCTGTCTGGAGCGGACACTCACCTCACGGACTGGATTGTGGACTACCTCACCAACCGTCCACAGTTCGTGAGGACCCGGGATGGTGTTTCGAGGACTGTACTGTGCAGTGTAGGGGTCCCCCAGGGAACAGTGTTAGCACCGTTCCTCTTTTCACTGTACACTGCAGACTTCCAACACCTGTCTCCCACCAGTCACCTGCAGAAGTTCTCGGACGACTCCGCCATCGTCGGCCTCATTAGGGACGGGATGACGGGCCGTACCGGGGACTTGTCCAGGACTTTGTTGACTGGTGCCTGGAAAACCACCTTCAGATCAACTCCAGCAAGACTAAGGAGTTGATTGTGGATTTCCGGCGGTGTCCCTCCATCTCCCCCTCACCACTGAACATCCAGGGACAGAACATTGAGATTGTCACGACTTACAAGTTCCTGGGTGTTCACCTCAACAACCGCCTGGACTGGGTGGATAACACTGCTGCTCTTAAAAAAGGGCGGAGTAGAATCTACCTGCTCCGGAGGTTGAGGTCGTTTGGTGTCCGGGGGCCACTCCTGAAGTCATTCTATGACTCAGTAGTGGCCTCTGCCATCTTCAACGGTGTGGTCTGCTGGGGGAGCAGCATGACAGCAAAGGATAGGGCTAAACTGGACAGCCTTATTAAGAAGGCCGGTTACGTCCTAGGGCGCCCCCTGGATCCTGTGGAGGAAGTGACTGGAGGGAGGATGCGGAGCAAGCTGGGCTCCATGAGGAGGAACTTGTCTCACCCTCTCCAGCACACACTGAGGGCATTGAGGAGCTCCATCAGTGATAGGATGCTCCATCCCAGGTGTGTGAGGGAGAGGTACCGCAGGTCTTTCCTCCCTGCTGCCATCAGACTCCACAACAAGATAACTATTTAACTGCACCTCTTGTTATTTATGTAAATATGATTGTGTATATATTATATAGCGCAGATTTATCTTTTATTCTATTTAGATTTTCTTTCTCGTTTTTATTTCTGGGTGTTTTTATTTCTCTTGCTGTTGTTAAACCGAATTTCCCCTCGCGGGACTAATAAAGGTTTTCTGATTCTGATTCTGATTCTGATACTTCTTTAGAGATACTGCCACTGTCATGATCTGAGAAACATCCTTAGTACTATATATATTTATACTTCTTTAGAGCTACTGTCACTGTCATGATCTGAGAAACATCCTTAGTACTTCATATATTTATACTTCTTTAGATATATTTATACTTCTTTAGAGATACTGCCACTGTCATGATCTGAGACAAGTCTTTAGTACTTCATATATGTATACTTCTTTAGAGATATTTATACTTCTTTTGAGATATTTATACTTCTGTAGAGATATTTATACTTCTTTAGAGATACTGCCACTGTCATGATCTGAGACAAGTCTTAAGTACTTCATATATTTATACTTCTTTAGAGATATTTATACTTCTTTAGAGATACTGCCGTTGTCGTGATCTGAGACATGTCTTTAGTACATCATATCACAAATTAGAGTTATCTTTGTGTGATTCATTGATTGAAGTAGTGTACAGTGACCTTTGAACCAGGCGAAACTCTCCACAGGCGGAGCAGCTTCAGTGCTGCAGGTCAGTGTGACCGCCCCCCCCTCACTGACCTCCCCGGGGGGGTAAACGCTGACGGAGGTGTTGTGAGGAGCGTCTGCAGGGACGAGAGATTTTACAAACCAATCCTGTTGATACTTCAGGACGACACTTACGGCCCAGAGACACCAGGAGTGGCGGCGACTGAACCTTCTGAGGAGGAACCGGCCGACACGTGTAGACGCCGGCGTGATGCGCGTCGAAGCGGCCGATGGTCGTCCACGCGTCGAAGGAGCCCAAGTTCAGTCCATTCCTGGAGCCAGAACATGAAGATCAGTCACTGCTGCACACGTCAAAACAGGGAAAGGTTCTCAGAGATATGAAGTCAGATCAGGTGCATAAGTACCAAATACATGACATGTGTACTCGTACTATTAACTTGCAGTGACGTTACTACACACTCATACTCGTAAACCAGAAGGTACACATGCGTAATTGAGACTTGTAGTCGTGAAAAAAATAAAAAATAAACGTTGACTATATTTTCTAAGTGTACAACGACAAGGTACTAAACAAGCTACTAAATAAGCTACTAAACAAGCTACTAAACAAGTTACTAAATAAGCTACTAAACAAGCTACTAAATAAGCTACTAAACAAGCTACTAAACAAGTTACTAAACAAGCTACTAAACAAGCTACTAAACAAGTTACTAAACAAGCTACTAAACAAGTTACTAAACAAGCTACTAAACAAGCTACTAAACAAGTTAATAAACAATCTACTAAACAAGCTACTAAACAAGCTACTAAACAAGTTACTAAACAAGCTACTAAACAAGCTACTAAACAAGTTACTAAACAAGTTGCTTAACAAGCTACTAAACAAGCTACTAAACAAGTTACAAAACAAGCTACTAAACAAGTTACTAAACAAGTTGCTTAACAAGCTACTAAACAATCTACTAAACAAGTTACTAAACAAGCTACTAAACAAGTTACTAAACAAGCTACTAAACAAGCTACTAAACAAGTTACTAAACAAGCTACTAAACAATCTATTAAACAAGCTACTAAACAATCTACTAAACAAGCTACTAAACAATCTACTAAACAAGTTACTAAACAAGCTACTAAACAATCTACTAAACAATTTACTAAACAAGCTACTAAACAAGTTACTAAACAAGTTACTAAACAAGCTACTAAACTATCTACTAAACAATTTACTAAACAAGCTACTAAACAAGCTACTAAACAAGTTAATAAACAAGTTACTAAACAAGCTACTAAACAAGTTATTAAACAAGCTACTGAAAAAGCTAGTAAACAAGCTACTAAACAATCTACTAAACAAGTTACTAAGCAAGCTACTAAACAAGCTACTAAAAAAGCTACTAAACAAGTTACTAAACAAGCTACTAAACAATCTACTAAACAAGCTACTAAACAAGTTACTAAACAAGTTACTTAACAAGCTACTAAACAAGTTAGTAAACAAGTTACTAAACAAGCTACTAAACAAGTTACTAAACAAGCTACTAAGCAAGCCACTAAACAAGCTACTAAACAAGCTACTAAACAAGTTACTAAACAAGTTACTAAACAAGTTACTAAACAAGCTACAAAACAAGTTACTAAACAAGCTACTAAACAAGCTACTAAACAGGTTATTAAACAAGTTTCTAAACAAGTTACTAATCAAGATACTAAACAAGTTACTAAAAAGCTACTAAACAAGCTACTTAACAAGTTACTAATCAAGATACTAAACAAGCTACTAAACAAGCTACTTAACAAGTTACTTAACAAGCTACTAAACAAGTTACTAAACAAGCTACTAAACAAGTTACTAAACAAGCTACTAAACACAACCTCTTGAATTTGCAGGTGTGAGTCACAGATTTTGTTTAGCAACTGTAGATTACGAGTATGAATATGTAGTAACGTCAATGCAAGTTAATAGTACGAGTACACATGTCATGTTAGGGGTATATGTGGGACTTATGCACCTGATCTGACTTCATAGAGAGAGATGCTCTGCAGCGTTTGTTCTTAATTTACTCTTTCAAAAACAATAATAAACAAATAAAATAATAACACAAAATTAAATTACAACACATAAAAAAACACTATAATGAATCAAATATAATAATAAAATATAAAAATACATCAACAACAATAAACATTTGCAAAAGAAAATAAATGATTACAATATATTTTTTACAAAAAAGGAACTCACTCTAAAAGGAGTTGTAGGAGAGAGTTATAAACACTAATAATATATATTAAAAAAAATGTATTTAATTATTAAAATTCAACATTTGAATTTACAAATGATTTTATTCAATTATTCAAAAAAATTATATAAATTTAACAATAAACACATGTTCAAGTATTGAAGCGATTAAATGTATTTTGTGTTCAAGTTTAAGTTTATTCTCCTTTTTGTTCTGAACACAGCAAGTGAATGAAGAATCCTTCAAAACTCTCTTGAGTCCAGATGGAGAGCAAAACAAAAATCAACTGTTGCTTTTTCCACCATCGAGCCCTTGTGTTCACCATGAGAACGTTTCAAAGAAAACCTGTGATGAGTAAAGACTGAACATACAGGTCCAGGACTCACCGGTACAGAGCGAGGCCTCGTCCAGGAGCAGCACAACCAGCAGCTCTGCATCCAACCAACACACTCTCTCCGGCGGCGTACGTGTTGTCACTGCGAACAGGATGAAGCTGCACCTGCAGGTCTGCAGCACACCGTCCATCACACCTTCAGGTGAACATCACGGCCAGGCTCACCTGTGACCTCCAGAGCGACGCTGTCCGAAGAAGTCCACCTGCCCGAGGCCTGGTCCGTCTCGAAC
>JACEEU010000988.1:0-5000 GCA_016630915.1 Callionymus lyra
AAACTCACTGCTGTAATTATTGAACTTCTGCTACTTTAGGTTAATGTTTACTTTATGATGTATTTATTATTTTAGGGACAAAACTTTTAATCTTAAAAATGCTGATCATCGATGGACAGCTTGATAAACCTCACCGCCCTTAAAGTGGACTCCCTGCTGGACCCCCGCTGGACTCCCTGCTGGACCCCCGCTGGACCCCCTGCTGGACCCCCTGCTGGACTCCCTGCTGGACCCCCTGCTGGACCCCCTGCTGGACTCCCTGCTGGACCCCCTGCTGGACCCCCTGCTGGACTCCCTGCTGGACTCCCTGCTGGACTCCCTGCTGGACCCCCTGCTGGACCCCCTGCTGGACCCCCTGCTGGACTCCCTGCTGGACTCCCTGCTGGACTCCATGCTGGACCCCCTGCTGGACCCCCTGCAGTTCGCCAACAGGTCAGTGGGTAACAGTCAGCCTCGCACTGTAAGTCCTGCAGCACCTTCACAGCCCAGAGAACTAGGCCAGGATCATGTCTCCTGCCTCTTAAGCCAAGCTTTGAGAAACAAAACCTTTTCTAAAAAGCTACTTCTTTAACTCAGATGTCAGCATCTTCTGCTCCCTGCTGGACACCCTGATGAAGGAGAACTCTGAGCTGTTGGAGAACGTCGGGAGAAGTGTGTCCTCTGGTTCAGTCCCGCAGGTGTGCGACTCAGGTGTGTGTCTCAGGTGTGCGACTCAGGTGTGTGTCTGGTTCAGTCCCGCAGGTGTGCGACTCAGGTGTGTGTCTGGTTCAGTCCCGCAGGTGTGCGACTCAGGTGTGTGTCCTCTGGTTCAGTCCCGCAGGTGTGCGACTCAGGTGTGTGTCTGGTTCAGTCCCGCAGGTGTGCGACTCAGGTGTGTGTCTGGTTCAGTCCCGCAGGTGTGCGACTCAGGTGTGTGTCCTCTGGTTCAGTCCCGCAGGTGTGCGACTCAGGTGTGTGTCTGGTTCAGTCCCCGCAGGTGTGCGACTCAGGTGTGTGTCTGGTTCAGTCCCGCAGGTGTGCGACTCAGGTGTGTGTCCTCTGGTTCAGTCCCGCAGGTGTGCGACTCAGGTGTGTGTCTGGTAGGCCCCGGGGTGTCAGGTGTGTGTCTGGTTCAGTCCCGCAGGTGTGTGACTCAGGTGTGTGTCTGGTTCAGTCCCGCAGGTGTGTGACTCAGGTGTGTCCTCTGGTTCAGTCCCGCAGGTGTGCGACTCAGGTGTGTGTCCTCTGGTTCAGTCCCGCAGGTGTGCGACTCAGGTGTGTGTCTGGTTCAGTCCTGCAGGTGTGCGACTCAGGTGTGTGTCCTCTGGTTCTGTCCCGCAGGTGTGCGACTCAGGTGTGTGTCTGGTTCAGTCCCGCAGGTGTGCGACTCAGGTGTGTGTCCTCTGGTTCAGTCCCGCAGGTGTGCGACTCAGGTGTGTGTCTGGTTCAGTCCCGCAGGTGTGCGACTCAGGTGTGTGTCTGGTTCAGTCCCGCAGGTGTGCGACTCAGGTGTGTGTCTGGTTCAGTCCCGCAGGTGCGCGACTCAGGTGTGTGTCTGGTTCAGTCCCGCAGGTGTGCGACTCAGGTGTGTGTCCTCTGGTTCAGTCCCGCAGGTGTGCGACTCAGGTGTGTGTCTGGTTCAGTCCCGCAGGGTGCGACTCAGGTGTGTGTCTGGTTCAGTCCCGCAGGTGTGCGACTCAGGTGTGTGTCTGGTTCAGTCCCGCAGGTGTGTCGGTCAGTCCCCAGGTGCGCTCAGTGTGTGTCTGGTTCAGTCCCGCAGGTGTGCGACTCAGGTGTGTGTCCTCTGGTTCAGTCCCGCAGGTGTGCGACTCAGGTGTGTGTCTGGTTCAGTCCCGCAGGTGTGCGACTCAGGTGTGTGTCTGGTTCAGTCCCGCAGGTGTGCGACTCAGGTGTGTGTCTGGTTCAGTCCCGCAGGTGTGCGACTCAGGTGTGTGTCCTCTGGTTCAGTCCCGCAGGTGTGCGACTCAGGTGTGTGTCCTCTGGTTCAGTCCCGCAGGTGTGCGACTCAGGTGTGTGTCTGGTTCAGTCCCGCAGGTGTGCGACTCAGGTGTGTGTCTGGTTCAGTCCCGCAGGTGTGCGACTCAGGTGTGTGTCTGGTTCAGTCCCGGCAGGTGTGGGACTCAGGTGTGTGTCTGGTTCAGTCCCGCAGGTGTGCGACTCAGGTGTGTGTCTGGTTCAGTCCCGCAGGTGTGCGACTCAGGTGTGTGTCTGGTTCAGTCCCGCAGGTGTGCGACTCAGGTGTGTGTCTGGTTCAGTCCCGCAGGTGTGCGACTCAGGTGTGTGTCCTCTGGTTCAGTCCCGCAGGTGTGCGACTCAGGTGTGTGTCTGGTTCAGTCCCGCAGGTGTGCGACTCAGGTGTGTGTCTGGTTCAGTCCCGCAGGTGTGCGACTCAGGTGTGTGTCCTCTGGTTCAGTCCCGCAGGTGTGCGACTCAGGTGTGTGTCTGGTTCAGTCCCGCAGGTGTGCGACTCAGGTGTGTGTCTGGTTCAGTCCCGCAGGTGTGCGACTCAGGTGTGTGTCTGGTTCAGGCCCGCAGGTGTGTGACTCAGGTGTGTGTCTGGTTCAGTCCCGCAGGTGTGTGACTCAGGTGTGTGTCTGGTTCAGTCCCGCAGGTGTGTGACTCAGGTGTGTGTCCTCTGGTTCAGTCCCGCAGGTGTGCGACTCAGGTGTGTGTCCTCTGGTTCAGTCCCGCAGGTGTGCGACTCAGGTGTGTGTCTGGTTCAGTCCCGGCAGGTGTGCGACTCAGGTGTGTGTCCTCTGGTTCTGTCCCGCAGGTGTGCGACTCAGGTGTGTGTCTGGTTCAGTCCCGCAGGTGTGCGACTCAGGTGTGTGTCCTCTGGTTCAGTCCCGCAGGTGTGCGACTCAGGTGTGTGTCTGGTTCAGTCCCGCAGGTGTGCGACTCAGGTGTGTGTCTGGTTCAGTCCCACAGGTGTGCGACTCAGGTGTGTGTCTGGTTCTGTCCCGCAGGTGTGCGACTCAGGTGTGTGTCTGGTTCAGTCCCGCAGGTGTGCGACTCAGGTGTGTGTCCTCTGGTTCAGTCCCGCAGGTGTGCGACTCAGGTGTGTGTCTGGTTCAGTCCCGCAGGTGTGCGACTCAGGTGTGTGTCTGGTTCAGTCCCACAGGTGTGCGACTCAGGTGTGTGTCTCTGGTTCAGTCCCGCAGGTGTGCGACTCAGGTGTGTGTCTGGTTCAGTCCCGCAGGTGTGCGACTCAGGTGTGTGTCCTCTGGTTCAGTCCCGCAGGTGTGCGACTCAGGTGTGTGTCCTCTGGTTCAGTCCCGCAGGTGTGCGACTCAGGTGTGTGTCTGGTTCAGTCCCGCAGGTGTGCGACTCAGGTGTGTGTCTGGTTCAGTCCCGCAGGTGTGCGACTCAGGTGTGTGTCTGGTTCAGTCCCCGCAGGTGTGCGCACTCAGGTGTGTGCTCTGGTTCAGTCCCGCAGGTGTGCGACTCAGGTGTGTGTCCTCTGGTTCAGTCCCGCAGGTGTGCGACTCAGGTGTGTGTCTGGTTCAGTCCCGCAGGTGTGCGACTCAGGTGTGTGTCCTCTGGTTCAGTCCCGCAGGTGTGCGACTCAGGTGTGTGTCTGGTTCAGTCCCGCAGGTGTGCGACTCAGGTGTGTGTCCTCTGGTTCAGTCCCGCAGGTGTGCGACTCAGGTGTGTGTCTGGTTCAGTCCCGCAGGTGTGCGACTCAGGTGTGTGCTCTGGTTCAGTCCCGCAGGTGTGTGACTCAGGTGTGTGTCTGGTTCAGTCCCGCAGGTGTGCGACTCCAGGTGTGTGTCTGGTTCAGTCCCGCAGGTGTGCGACTCAGGTGTGTGTCCTCTGGTTCAGTCCCGCAGGTGTGCGACTCAGGTGTGTGTCTGGTTCAGTCCCGCAGGTGTGCGACTCAGGTGTGTGTCTGGTTCAGTCCCGCAGGTGTGCGACTCAGGTGTGTGTCTGGTTCAGTCCCGCAGGTGTGCGACTCAGGTGTGTGTCTGGTTCAGTCCCGCAGGTGTGCGACTCAGGTGTGTGTCTGGTTCAGTCCCGCAGGTGTGCGACTCAGGTGTGTGTCTGGTTCAGTCCCGCAGGTGTGCGACTCAGGTGTGTGTCCGCTGGTTCAGTCCCGCAGGTGTGCGACTCAGGTGTGTCCTCTGGTTCAGTCCCGCAGGTGTGCGACTCAGGTGTGTGTCCTCTGGTTCAGTCCCGCAGGGGTGCGGCTCTATCCAGGTGTGTGTCTGGTTCAGTCCCGCAGGTGTGCGACTCAGGTGTGTGTCCTCTGGTTCAGTCCCGCAGGTGTGCGACTCAGGTGTGTGTCCTCTGGTTCAGTCCCGCAGGTGTGCGACTCAGGTGTGTGTCTGGTTCAGTCCCGCAGGTGTGCGACTCAGGTGTGTGTCTGGTTCAGTCCCGCAGGTGTGCGACTCAGGTGTGTGTCTGGTTCAGTCCCGCAGGTGTGCGACTCAGGTGTGTGTCTGGTTCAGTCCCGCAGGTGTGCGACTCAGGTGTGTGTCTGGTTCAGTCCCGCAGGTGTGCGACTCAGGTGTGTGTCGTCTGGTTCAGTCCCGCAGGTGTGCGACTCAGGTGTGTGTCTGGTTCAGTCCCGCAGGTGTGCGACTCAGGTGTGTGTCTGGTTCAGTCCCGCAGGTGTGCGACTCAGGTGTGTGTCCTCTGGTTCAGTCCCGCAGGTGTGCGACTCAGGTGTGTGTCTGGTTCAGTCCCGCAGGTGTGCGACTCAGGTGTGTGTCTGGTTCAGTCCCGCAGGTGTGCGACTCAGGTGAGTGTCTGGTTCAGTCCCGCAGGTGTGCGACTCAGGTGTGTGTCTGGTTCAGTCCCGCAGGTGTGCGACTCAGGTGTGTGTCTGGTTCAGTCCCGTAGGTGTGCGACTCAGGTGTGTGTCCTCTGGTTCAGTCCCGCAGGTGTGCGATTCAGGTGTGTGTCCTCTGGTTCAGTCCCGCAGGTGTGCGACTCAGGTGTGTGTCCTCTGGTTCAGTCCCGCAGGTGTGCGACTCAGGTGTGTGTCTGGTTCAGTCCCG
>JACEEU010000988.1:12500-20000 GCA_016630915.1 Callionymus lyra
GAGAAGACTCCAGAGGAGACTCCAGAGGAGACTCCAGAGAAGACTCCAGAGGAGACTCCAGAGAGACTCCAGAGAAGACTCCAGAGGAGACTCCAGAAAACTCCAGAGGAGACTCCAGAGAAGACTCCAGAGGAGACTCCAGAGGAGACTCCAGAGGAGACTCCAGAGGAGACTCCAGAGGAGACTCCAGAGAAGACTCCAGAGAAGACTCCAGAGGAGACTCCAGAGAAGACTCCAGAGAAGACTCCAGGAGAAGACTCCAGAGAAGACTCCAGAGGGAGACTCAGAAGACTCAGAGACTCCAGAGGAGACTCCAGAGAAGACTCAGAGAGAAGACTCCAGAAAAGACTCCAGAGAAGACTCAGAAGACTCAGAAGACTCCAGAGGAGACTCCAGAGGAGACTCCAGAGGAGACTCCAGAGAA
The DNA here is from genome assembly GCA_016630915.1 of Callionymus lyra. Lineage (NCBI taxonomy): Eukaryota > Metazoa > Chordata > Actinopteri > Syngnathiformes > Callionymidae > Callionymus > Callionymus lyra. Next base: position 12,925 of record JACEEU010000988.1, read on the forward strand.
GACTCCAGAGAAGACTCCAGAGGAGACTCCAGAGGAGACTCCAGAGGACCCAGAGGAGATCAAGGAGCCAAACCAAGATCGGACTCAGAGTTGACTCCAGTGAAGACTCCAGAGATGGTGGACCTATTGGATGGCAGGCAGGTTCGCAGGCACCAGGATCACGTGTCGGGCCGCACTGACGTAGAGGAGGAGGGTCTCGGAGAGCTGCTCACAAGGATAGTGTGAGCGGCTCTATGGACTGTGGAGCACCATCTGTTGCCCAGGCTGGGACTCTAATGTGTCACTAAGACGGTCAAAGAGGCAACGCAAGCCTCCAGAGAGACTGAACTTGTAAACTAAAAAGAAAGAAAAAAAAGAAAAAAAAGCCATATCGGTTGTTAATGCCTGTTCGAAATGTTGTGCAATACCAGATGTTGTTGATGGCCTGGAGAAATGTGAATTAAAGTGCAATAGTACTCTTACAGGGTACATACAGGCAAAGTTAGTTTATTTGTTTAACTGTATTCTAAGTGTTTACTTAAAGTGTTATAGACTGACTTAAGGTTGCACTCATGGCACCAACTGAGCTCCAAGTGTGCATCATTACCCTCGGGTTACCACAACTGCATAGGAGACTATTTTTATACATCATAGTTATATTTGTTTTTCAATCTATTGTTATCTAACATATTCTTAGTGTTGAAATTGTGTCGCCATCTAGTGGTCACTGTATGAATGACTGATTAAAACCATGATGTTCTTTAAACTCACTGCTGTAATTATTGAACTTCTGCTACTTTAGGTTAATGTTTACTTTATGATGTATTTATTATTTTAGGGACAAAACTTTTAATCTTAAAATGCTGATCATCGATGGACAGCTTGATAAACCTCACCGCCCTTAAAGTGGACTCCCTGCTGGACTCCCTGCTGGACCCCCCGCTGGACTCCCTGCTGGACCCCCCGCTGGACTCCCTGCTGGACTCCCTGCTGGACCCCCTGCTGGACTCCCTGCTGGACCCCCTGCTGGACCCCCTGCTGGACCCCCTGCTGGACCCCCTGCTGGACTCCCTGCTGGACCCCCTGCTGGACCCCCTGCTGGACTCCCTGCTGGACCCCCCGCTGGACCCCCTGCTGGACCCCCTGCTGGACCCCCGCTGGACCCCCGCTGGACCCCCTGCTGGACTCCCTGCTGGACTCCCTGCTGGACCCCCTGCTGGACTCCCTGCTGGACCCCCTGCTGGACTCCCTGCTGGACTCCCTGACTGGACCCCTGCTGGACCCCGTGCTGGACCCCCTGCTGGACCCCCTGCTGGACCCCTGCTGGACCCCCTGCTGGACCCCCTGCTGGACCCCTGCTGGACTCCCTGCTGGACCCCCTGCTGGACCCCCCTGCTGGACCCCCTGCTGGACCCCCTGCTGGACCCCCTGCTGGACTCCCTGCTGGACCCCCGCTGGACCCCTGCTGGACCCCCTGCTGGACTCCCTGCTGGACCTCCCTGCTGGACTCCCTGCTGGACTCCCTGCTGGACTCCCTGCTGGACCCCCTGCTGGACCCCCTGCTGGACCCCCTGCTGGACCCCCTGCTGGACTCCCTGCTGGACTCCCTGCTGGACCCCCTGCTGGACCCCCTGCTGGACCCCCTGCTGGACCCCCTGCTGGACCCCCTGCTGGACCCCCTGCTGGACTCCCTGCTGGACCCCCTGCAGTTCGCCAACAGGTCAGTGAGTAACACAGTCAACCTCGCACTGTAAGTCCTGCAGCACCTTCACAGCCCAGAGAACTACTTTAGCTCAGTGTTCAGTGACCATCTCACCGGACATCCTCTCCCAGCTGAACGTGACTCCATCTGTCAGTGATCAGGCAGGACCAGCAGGAGAGACTGGGAGAGTCTCCTCCACCACACTGACAATCAGCACCGGTGTCCCCCAGGGATGTGTCCTGTCTCCACTGCTCTTCTCCCGCCACACCTGTGAACACCTGCTGTCCAACTCCTGAGGTTTGACGACACAAGCGTCATCTGATCCAGGACGAGTCTGCATCTCGTCTTGAGCTGGAGAGGCTGGTTGGGTGGTGCAGCAGGAACCTCCTAGAGCTGGACACGATGAAGACTGTGGAGATGACGGTGGACCTCAGGAGACACCATCAACCCTGTGGCAGCCCTGGACTCCTTCAAGTTCCTGGCAACAGCAATCTCCTGGGACCTGAAGTAGGAGATAACACCACCTTCATCCTGAAGAAGACCCAGCAGAGGAGGAACTTCTGCGTCAGCTGAGGAGACACGTCCAAGCATCTGTTGCTTCACTTTCCTCCTCCATCACTGTGTGGTTCTCAGCGGCCTCACAGTGATGGAGGAGACCTGGACTGTGAAGAGATCATTGGTGCCCCCCTGCCCTCCATCCAGGAACTGTACGGTCCAGGACCAGGAAGAGAGCAGGGAACATCCTCCAAGACCCGACCCGGATCCTCAATCTTCTGCCCCCCCTTCAGGCTGGAACTACAGAGCCCTGAGGACAAGACCCTCCACAAGACCCTCCACAAGACCCTCCACAAGACCCTCCACAAGACCCTCCACAAGACCGTCCACAAGACCCTCCACAAGACCCTCCACAAGACCGTCCACAAGACCCTCCACAAACCCTCCACAAGACCGCCCACAAGACCCTCCACAAGACCGTCCACAAGACCCTCCACAAGACCCTCCACAAGACCGTCCACAAGACCCTCCACAAGACCGTCCACAAGACCCTCCACAAGACCCTCCACAAACCGTCCACAAGACCCTCCACAAGACCGTCCACAAGACCCTCCACAAGACCGTCCACAAGACCCTCCACAAGACCGTCCACAAGACCCTCCACAAGACCCTCCACAAGACCGTCCACAAGACCCTCCACAAGACCGTCCACAAGACCCTCCACAAGACCCTCCACAAGACCGTCCACAAGACCCTCCACAAGACCGTCCACAAGAACCCCCACAATAACCTCCACAAGAACCACCACCTTATCTCACTCTTGAACACTTCATTCATTGTGTTTATTATTATTATTATTATTTCTTGTGTTATTTTGTACATTTCTCCCTGATTGAATTCTGCGAATCGATTCGTCGACGACCCCAGATGTATGTAACACGTATGTTTACCAACATGTATGTATGTAACACGTATGTTTACCAACATGTATGTATGTAACACGTATGTTTACCAACATGTATGTATGTATGTAACACGTATGTTTACCAACATGTATGTATGTATGTAACACGTATGTTTACCAACATGTATGTATGTAACACGTATGTTTACCAACATGTATGTATGTAACACGTATGTTTACCAACATGTATGTATGTAACACGTATGTTTACCAACATGTATGTATGTATGTATGTAACACGTATGTTTACCAACATGTATGTATGTATGTTACACGAATGTTTACCAACATGTATGTATGTATGTAACACGTATGTTTACCAACATGTATGTATGTAACACGTATGTTTACCAACATGTATGTATGTAACACGTATGTTTACCAACATGTATGTATGTAACATGTATGTTTACCAACATGTATGTATGTATGTAACACGTATGTTTACCAACAGTATGTATGTAACACTATGTTTACCAACATGTATGTATGTATGTAACACGTATGTTTACCAACATGTATGTATGTATGTAACACGTATGTTTACCAACATGTATGTATGTAACATGTATGTTTACCAACATGTATGTATGTATGTAACACGTATGTTTACCAACATGTATGTATGTAACACGTATGTTTACCAACATGTATGTATGTATGTAACACGTATGTTTACCAACATGTATGTATGTATGTAACACGTATGTTTACCAACATGTATGTATGTAACACGTATGTTTACCAACATGTATGTATGTATGTAACACGTATGTTTACCAACATGTATGTATGTAACACATATGTTTACCAACATGTATGTATGTAACACGTATGTTTACCAACATGTATGTATGTAACACGTATGTTAACCAACATGTATGTATGTAACACGTATGTTTACCAACATGTATGTATGTAACACATATGTTTACCAACATGTATGTATGTAACACGTATGTTTACCAACATGTATGTATGTAACACGTATGTTAACCAACATGTATGTATGTAACACGTATGTTTACCAACATGTATGTATGTATGTAATACGTATGTTTACCAACATGTATGTATGTAACACGTATGTTAACCAACATGTATGTATGTAACACGTATGTTTACCAACATGTATGTATGTATGTAACACGTATGTTTACCAACATGTATGTATGTAACACGTATGTTTACCAACATGTATGTAACACGTATGTTTACCAACATGTATGTCATGTCAACATCCTGGCGAGTAAAGCTGCTACTGATCTTGTTTTATCACATTAAAGATGTTCATGAAACATTATTGTTAACATTCAAAACAAACATGATCTTGACATTGACATGAAAACACAGGATCACATGTTTACAACATGATTCATGAATTGATTTATTTTCTATATTTTTACACGCGTGAGACTTCCGCCACCTGGTGGCCAAAAGTAGTAAAATCAGTCGTAGAATCTGACAAAGATGTTTATTATTGAAAAACAGAATTCATTCAAAGTTAGGGGATTCTTGAGCTGTAAGGTCAAAGGTCAGCCCATGGAGACAGCCAGCAGAGTGGGGGCGCCGCTGTTGTAGTTCATCTTCCTGCAGTGATCCATCCTGATGCTCTTCATCTCCTGCAGGACAACACAAGGTCAGGTGTGACAACAGGAAGTGCTGTTATTGTGACGCACCTCCGTGAGCCGTGGCCTCTGGATGCAGTGCACGTAGGGTCTCGGGCTGCTCTCCATCTGGTCCGAGCCCACCTTGTAGCAGACGGCACAGTCCATGAGCGGCTGAAGAACAACAAGAAGTTACTTCCCTGGACTCGACACAAACGTCTCACGGTCTCACTCTGTCGTTCCTGAAGGGACACAGTTGAGGGTCCGACGCCGTCGTTCCTCGAGGACATCTGGTGGGCTTCAGGTGGAAGTGGTGGAAGTAGTAGGTCAACCCGAATCCAGACTGTGGACCGAACACATGGACCTCTGGTCATAATGTTTAGGCTCCAAACAACCGTCCACAGACGATCTGGAAGAACTTGAGTTTTCACCCTTAACTCTAGAACCCTTACCTTGACCTTTGACCTCACCCTGAACCTTCAGCCAGACCCTTGACCTCTCCCTGAACCTTAACCTTCAACCTGACCCTTGACCTCTCCCTGAACCTTAACCTCACCCTTAACCTTCACCTCACCCAGTCCCGGAGTGAGTCACACCCTCAGGTGCAGCAGGAAACACATCAAGGGAGTTCAAGGTCAGGAATTCCCCAGAATTGAGGTGTGAAACCCTGGAAAGTCTGAATCAAATACCAACAAAGTGACACCAGAAGAAACTCCTGGAGGAGTACCCAGAGAGGCCTGAGTCTTCAAAAGTCGAGGGACGGAGGGAGACCACCTGAAGAATCTTCTCACCCCCAAAGAACTCTCAGAAGAACCCCACACCCCACGACCCGGCAAGAACCTCTCACAAACCTTTCAAGAACCTCTCGAGAACCTCTCAAGACCCTCTTAAGAACCTCTCAAGAACCTCTCACAAACCTCCCAAGAACCTCTCAAGACCCTCTCAAGACCCTCTTAAGAACCTCTCAAGAACCTCTCACAAACCTCTCAAGAACCTCTCAAGACCCTCTCAAGAACCTCTTAAGAACCTCTCAAGACCCTTTAAGAACCTCTCACAAACCTCTCAAGAACCTCTCAAGACCCTCTCAAGAACCTCTTAAGAACCTCTCAAGACCCTCTTAAGAACCTCTCACAAACCTCTCAAGAACCTCTTAAGACCCTCTCAAGACCCTCTTAAGAACCTCTCAAGACCCTCTTAGGAAGCTCTCACAAACCTCTCAAGACCCTCTCAAGAACCTCTTAAGAACCTCTCAAGACCCTCTTAAGAACCTCTCACAAACCTCTCAAGAACCTCTCAAGACCCTCTCAAGAACCTCTTAAGAACCTCTCAAGACCCTCTTAGGAACCTCTCACAAACCTCTCAAGAACCTCTTAAGACCCTCTCAAGACCCTCTTAAGAACCTCTCAAGACCCTCTTACAAACCTCTCAAGAACCTCTTAAGAACCTCTCAAGAACCTCTTAAGAACTTCTCACAAACCTCTCAAGAACCTCTCAAGAACCTCTTAAGAACTTCTCAAGAACCTCTCAAGACCCTCTCAAGACCCTCTCAAGACCCTCTCAAGACCCTTAAAATCTTTGCTGAAAGTTGAATATATTCACCGCGATGTCGGACTTCTTCAGGGACCTCAGGAAGCGAAAGTGGTGCATCATTCCCTCCAGAGAGTGAAGCTTCTCCAGGGCCAGGTCCACCCCCAGCTTGTAGTCCTCAGGGAGACCCTCGTAGGCGTCCTGGCCCAGAGCGGCGCCAGCACAGAGCAGCAGCAGGAGGACGGCGGACATGTTTCTCGGAGCTTCTCAGGCACAAACAACAGCTTCGACTGTCGACCGTCACAGTTCCAGGAAAGACACGCCCCCTGCAGCCCGCCCCCCCCGGACCCCCGGGGCCTGCAGGTGCAACAAGTCTGAACAAAACACTCGAGGAGTTTTGCAACATTTACCAGAAACTTCTGCCTCAGTTCACAGTGAGTCACTGGGAGAGAAGCCAAGAGCAGCAAAACAAGCGTCGGGTCGAGGAGGTCAGTGGAGGAGGAGGGAGGGTGAGGGGTCTGGAGGGTCTGGGGAGGGGGTGAGGGGTCTGGAGGGTCTGGAGGAGGGTGAGGGGTCTGGAGGGTCTGGGAGGAGGGTGAGGGGTCTGGAGGGTCTGGAGGGGGGTGAGGGGTCTGGAGGGTCTGGAGGAGGGTGAGGGGTCTGGAGGGTCTGAAGGGGGTGAGGGGTCTGGAGGGTCTGGAGGAGGGTGAGGGGTCTGGAGGGTCTGGAGGAGGGTGAGGGGTCTGGAGGGTCTGGAGGAGGGTGAGGGGTCTGGAGGGTCTGGAGGAGGGTGAGGGGTCTG
>JACEEU010000989.1:0-22054 GCA_016630915.1 Callionymus lyra
CATGAGGAGACATGAGGACACATGAGACATGAGGACACATGAGGAGACATGAGGACACATGAGGAGACATGAGGAGACATGAGGACACATGAGGAGACATGAGGACACATGAGGAGACATGAGGACACATGAGAGACATGAGGACACATGAGGACACATGAGGACACATGAGGACACATGAGGACACATGAGGACACATGAGGACACATGAGGACACATGAGGAGACATGAGGACACATGAGGAGACATGAGACATGAGGACACATGAGGAGACATGAGGACACATGAGGAGACATGAGACATGAAGACACATGAGGACACATGAGGAGACATGAGGACACATGAGGACACATGAGGACACATGAGGAGACATGAGGACACATGAGGACACATGAGGACACATGAGGACACATGAGGACACATGAGGACACATGAGGAGACATGAGGACACATGAGGACACATGAGAGACATGAGGACACATGAGGACACATGAGGACACATGAGGACACATGAGGAGACATGAGGACACATGAGGACACATGAGGACACATGAGGACACATGAGGACACATGAGACATGAGGACACATGAGGACACATGAGGACACATGAGGACACATGAGGACACATGAGGACATGAGACATGAGGACACATGAGGACACATGAGGACACATGAGGAGACATGAGGACACATGAGGACATGAGGAGACATGAGGACACATGAGGAGACATGAGGAGACATGAGGAGACATGAGGACACATGAGGACACATGAGGACACATGAGGACACATGAGACATGAGGACACATGAGGAGACATGAGGAGACATGAGGACACATGAGGACACATGAGGACACATGAGGACACATGAGGACACATGAGGACACATGAGGACACATGAGGAGACATGAGGACACATGAGGACACATGAGGACACATGAGGACACATGAGGAGACATGAGGACACATGAGGACACATGAGGACACATGAGGACATGAGACATGAGGACACATGAGGAGACATGAGACATGAGGACACATGAGGAGACATGAGGACACATGAGGAGACATGAGGACACATGAGGACACATGAGGACACATGAGGACACATGAGGAGACATGAGGACACATGAGGACACTCAAGGACACATGAGGACACATGAGGACACATGAGGACACATGAGGACACATGAGGAGACATGAGGACACATGAGGACACATGAGGACACATGAGGACACATGAGGACACATGAGGAGACATGAGGACACATGAGGACACATGAGGAGACATGAGGACACATGAGGAGACATGAGGACACACAAGGACACATGAGGACACATGAGGACACATGAGGACACATGAGGAGACATGAGGACACATGAGGAGACATGAGGACACATGAGACATGAAGACACATGAGGACACATGAGGAGACATGAGGACACATGAGGACACATGAGGACACATGAGGACACATGAGGACACATGAGGACACATGAGGAGACATGAGGACACATGAGGAGACATGAGGCACATGAGGACACATGAGGACACATGAGGACACATGAGGACACATGAGACATGAGGACACATGAGGACACATGAGGACACATGAGGAGACATGAGGAGACATGAGGACACATGAGGACACATGAGGACATGAGGAGACATGAGGACACATGAGGACACATGAGGACACATGAGGACACATGAGACATGAGGACACATGAGGAGACATGAGGACACATGAGGAGACATGAGGACACATGAGGAGACATGAGGAGACATGAGGACACATGAGGAGACATGAGACATGAGGACACATGAGGACACATGAGGACACATGAGGACACATGAGGACACATGAGGACACATGAGGACACATGAGGACACATGAGGAGACATGAGGACACATGAGGACACATGAGGACACATGAGGACACATGAGGACACATGAGGACACATGAGGACACATGAGGCACATGAGGCACATGAGGACACATGAGGACATGAGGAGACATGAGGACACATGAGGACACATGAGGACACATGAGGACACATGAGGAGACATGAGGACACATGAGGAGACATGAGGACACATGAGACATGAGGAGACATGAGGACACATGAGAACACATGAGGACACATGAGGACGCATGAGACATGAGGACACATGAGGACACATGAGACATGAAGACACATGAGGACACATGAGGACACATGAGGAGACATGAGGACACATGAGGACACATGAGGAGACATGAGGACACATGAGGACACATGAGGAGACATGAGGACACATGAGACATGAGGACACATGAGGACACATGAGGAGACATGAGAGACACATGAGGACACATGAGGACACATGAGGACACATGAGGACACATGAGGACACATGAGGACACATGAGGAGACATGAGGACACATGATGACACATGAGGACATGAGGACACATGAGACACATGAGGACACATGAGGACACATGAGGACACATGAGGACACATGAGGACACATGAGAGACATGAGGACACATGAGACATGAGGACACATGAGGACACATGAGGACACATGAGGACACATGAGACATGAGGACACATGAGGAGACATGAGGACACATGAGGACACAGGACACATGAGGAGACATGAGGACAAGAGGACATGAGGAGACATGAGGACACATGAGGACACATGAGGAGACATGAGGACACATGAGGACACATGAGGAGACATGAGGACACATGAGGACACATGAGGACACATGAGGAGACATGAGGACACATGAGACATGAGGACACATGAGGACACATGAGGAGACATGAGGACACATGAGAGACATGAGGACACATAGACATGAGGACACATGAGGACATGAGGACACATGAGGAGACATGAGGACACATGAGGACACATGAGACATGAGACATGAGGACACATGAGGAGACACATGAGGACACATGAGGACACATGAGGAGACATGAGGACACATGAGGAGACATGAGGAGACACAGGACACATGAGGACACATGAGGACACATGAGGACACATGAGGACACATGAGGACACATGAGACATGAGGACACATGAGGACACATGAGGAGACATGAGGACACATGAGGACACATGAGGAGACATGAGGACACATGAGGAGACATGAGGACACATGAGGACACATGAGGACACATGAGGAAAGACATGAGGACACATGAGGACACATGAGGACACATGAGGACACATGAGAGACATGAGGACACATGAGGACACATGAGGAGACATGAGGACACATGAGGACACATGAGGAGACATGAGGACACATGAGGAGGAGACATGAGGACACATGAGGACACATGAGGACACATGAGGACACATGAGGACACATGAGGACACATGAGGACACATGAGGACACATGAGGAGACATGAGGACACATGAGGACACATGAGGACACATGAGGAGACATGAGACATGAGGACACATGAGGAGACATGAGGACACATGAGGACATGAGGAGACATGAGGACACATGAGACATGAAGACACATGAGGAGACATGAGGACACATGAGGACACATGAGGAGACATGAGGACATGAGACATGAGGACACATGAGGAGACATGAGGACACATGAGGACACATGAGGACACATGAGGACATGAGGACATGAGGACACATGAGGACACATGAGGAGGACACATGAGGACACATGAGGACACATAGAGGACACATGAGGACACATGAGGACACATGAGGAGACATGAGGACACATGAGGACACATGAGGACACATGAGGACACATGAGGAGACATGAGGACACATGAGGACACATGAGGACACATGAGAGACACACACATGAGGAGACATGATGAGGACACATGAGGACACATGAGGACACATGAGGACACATGAGGAGACATGAGGAGACATGAGGACACATGAGGACACATGAGGACACATGAGGACACATGAGGACACATGAGGAGACATGAGGACACATGAGGACATGAGACATGAGGACACATGAGGACACATGAGGAGACATGAGGACACATGAGGACACATGAGGACACATGAGGACACATGAGGAGACATGAGGACACATGAGGACACATGAGAGGACACATGAGGACACATGAGGACACATGAGGACACATGAGGAGACATGAGGACATGAGGAGACATGAGGACACATGAGGAGACATGAGGACACATGAGGACACATGAGGACACATGAGGAGACATGAGGACACATGAGGAGACATGAGGACACATGAGGACACATGAGGAGACATGAGGACACATGAGGACACATGAGGACACATGATGACACATGAGGAGACATAGAGGAGGACACATGAGGACACATGAGACATGAGGACACATGAGGAGACATGAGGACACATGAGGAGACATGAGGACACATGAGGACACATGAGGACACATGAGGACACATGAGGACACATGAGGACACATGAGGAGACATGAGGACACATGAGGAGACATGAGGACACATGAGGACACATGAGGACACATGAGACACGAGGACACAAGACACATGAGGACACATGAGGACACATGAGGACACATGAGGACACATGAGGACACATGAGGACACATGAGGAGACATGAGGACACATGAGAGACATGAGAGGACACATGACATGAGGACATGAGGACACATGAGGACACATGAGGACACATGAGGAGACATGAGGACACAAGGACACATGAGGACACATGAGGACACATAGACATGAGGACACATGAGGACACATGAGGACATGAGGACATGAGGACACATGAGGACACATGAGGACACATAGACACATGAGGACACATGAGGAGACATAGACATGAGGACACATGAGGACACATGAGGACACATGAGGAGACATGAGGACACATGAGACATGAGGACACATGAGGACACATGAGGACACATGAGGACACATGAGGAGACATGAGGACACATGAGGAGACATGAGGACACATGAGGACACATGGACACATGAGAGACACATGAGGAGACATGAGGCACATGAGGACATGAGGAGACATGAGGACACATGAGGACACATGAGGACACATGAGGACACATGAGGAGACACAAGGACACATGAGGAGACATGAGGACACATGAGGAGACATGACATGGACATGAGACATGAGGACACATGAGGACACATGAGGACACATGAGGACACATGAGGACACATGAGGAGACATGAGGACACATGAGGACACATGAGGACACATGAGGACACATGAGGAGACATGAGGACACATGAGGACACATGAGACATGAGGACACATGAGGAGACATGAGGACACATGAGGACACATGAGGACACATGAGACATGAGGACACATGAGGACACATGAGGACACATGAGGAGACATGAGGACACATGAGGAGACATGAGACATGAGGACACATGAGGAGACATGAGGACACATGAGGACACACATGAGGAGACATGAGGACACATGAGGAGACATGAGGACACATGAGGAGACATGAGGAGACATGAGGACACATGAGGACACATGAGACAGGACACATGAGGACACATGAGACATGAGGACACATGAGGAGACACATGATGAGGAGACATGAGGACACATGAGGACACATGAGGACACATGAGGACACATGAGGAGACATGAGGACACATGAGGACACATGAGGACACATGAGGACACATGAGGACACATGAGGACACATGAGGACACATGAGGACATGAGGACATGAGGACACATGAGGACACATGAGACATGAGGACATGAGGACACATGAGGACACATGAGACACAGGACACATGAGGACACATGAGGAGACATGAGGAACATGAGGACACATGAGGACACATGAGACATGAGGACACATGAGGAGACATGAGGCACATGAGGACACATGAGGACACATGAGGACACATGGGACACATGAGGACACATGAGGACACATGAGGACACATGAGGACATGAGGACATGAGGACACATGAGGACACATGAGGACACATGAGGACACATGAGGACACATGAGGACACACAAGGACACATGAGGACACATGAGGACACATGAGGAGACATGAGGACACATGAGGAGACATGAGGACACATGAGGACACATGAGGAGACATGAGGACACATGAGGACACATGAGGAGACATGAGGACACATGAGGACACATGAGGAGACATGAGGACACATGAGACATGAGGACACATGAGGACACATGAGGACACATGAGGACACATGAGGACACATGAGGAGACATGAGGACACATGAGGACACATGAGGAGACATGAGGACACATGAGACATGAGGACACATGAGGACACATGAGGACACATGAGGACACATGAGGAGACATGATGAGGAGACATGAGGACACATGAGGACACATGAGGACACATGAGGACACATGAGGACATCATGAGGAGACGACACATGAGGACACATGAGGACACATGAGGACACAGGAGACATGAGGACACATGAGGAGACATGAGGACACATGAGGACACATGAGGACACATGAGGACACATGAGGAGACATGAGACATGAGGACACATGAGGAGACATGAGGACACATGAGGACACATGAGGACACATGAGGACACATGAGGAGACATGAGGACATGAGGACACATGAGGAGACATGAGGACACATGAGGACACATGAGGACACATGAGGAGACATGAGGACACATGAGACATGAGGACACATGAGGAGACATGAGGACACATGAGGACACATGAGGACACATGAGGACACATGAGAGACATGAGGACACATGAGGAGACATGAGGACACATGAGGACACATGAGGAGACATGAGGACACATGAGGAGCACATGAGAGACAGACATGAGGACATGAGGACACATGAGGACACATGAGGACACATGAGGAGACATGAGGACATGAGGACACATGAGGAGACATGAGGACACATGAGGACATGAGGAGACATGAGGACACATGAGGAGACATGAGGACACATGAGGAGACATGAGGACACATGAGGACACATGAGGACACATGAGACATGAGGACACATGAGGACACATGAGGACACATGAGGACACATGAGGAGACATGAGGACACATGAGGAGACATGAGGACACATGAGGACACATGAGGACACATGAGGACACATGAGGACACATGAGGACACATGAGGACACATGAGGACACATGAGGAGACATGAGGACACATGAGGACACATGAGGAGACATGAGGACATGAGGACACATGAGGACACATGAGACATGAGACATGAGGACACATGAGGACACATGAGGACACATGAGGAGACATGAGGACACATGAGGACACATGAGGACACATGAGGACACATGAGGACACATGAGGACGACATGAGGACATGAGGACACATGAGACATGAGACATGAGGACACATGAGGACACATGAGGACACATGAGGACACATGAGGAGACATGAGGACACATGAGGAGACATGAGGAGACATGAGGACACATATGAAATGAGGACACATGAGGAGACATGAGGACACATGAGAGACACATGAGGAGACATGAGGACACATGAGGAGACATGACATGAGGACACATGAGGACACATGAGGACACATGAGGACACATGAGGACACATGAGGAGACATGAGGACACATGAGGACACATGAGACATGAAGACACATGAGGAGACATGAGGACACATGAGGACACATGAGGACACATGAGGAGACATGAGAGACAATGAGGACACATGAGGACACATGAGGACACATGAGGACACATGAGGAGACATGAGGACACATGAGGAGACATGAGGAGACACATGAGGACACATGAGAGACACATGAGGAGACATGAGGACACATGAGGACACATGAGGACACATGAGGACACATGAGAAGACATGAGGACACATGAGGACAGACACATGAGGACACATGAGGACACATGAGGACACATGAGGAGGACACATGAGGACACATGAGGACACATGAGGAGACATGAGGACACATGAGGACACATGAGGACACACGAGGACACATGAGGACACATGAGTAGACATGAGGACACATGAGAACACATGAGAAGACATGAGGACACATGAGGAGACATGAGGACACATGAAGGACACATGAGGACACATGAGGACACATGAGGACACATGAGGAGACATGAGGACACATGAGGACACATGAGGAGACATGAGGACACATGAGGACACATGAGACATGAGGACACATGAGGACACATGAGACATGAGGACACATGAGGACACATGAGAGACATGAGGACACATGAGGACACATGAGGAGACATGAGGACACATGAGGACACATGAGGACACATGAGGAGACATGAGGACATGAGGACACATGAGACATGAAGACACATGAGGACACATGAGGAGACATGAGGACACATGAGGAGAGACATGACACATGAGGACACATGAGGACACATGAGGACACATGAGGAGACATGAGGACACATGAGGAGACATGAGGACACATGAGGACACATGAGACATGAGACATGAGGACACATGAGGACACATGAGGACACATGAGGAGACATGAGGACACATGAGGACATGAGGAGACATGAGGACACATGAGAGACATGAGGAACATGAGGACATGAGGAGACATGAGGACACATGAGGACACATGAGGACATGAGGACACATGAGGACACATGAGGACACATGAGGACACATGAGGACACATGAGGAGAGACACATGAGGAGACATGAGGACACATGAGGACACATGAGGACACATGAGGAGACATGAGGACACATGAGGAGACATGAGGACACATGAGACATGAGGACACATGAGGACACATGAGGAGACACATGAGGACACATGAGGACACATGAGGAGACATGAATGAGGACACATGAGAAGACACATGAGGACAGAGGACACATGAGGAGACACATGAGGACACATGAGGACACATGAGGACACATGAGGAGACATGAGGACACATGAGGACACATGAGGACACATGAGGACACATGAGACATGAGGACACATGAGACATGAGGACACATGAGGAGACATGAGGACACATGAGGACACATGAGGACACATGAGGACACATGAGGAGACATGAGGACACATGAGGACACATGAGGAGACATGAGGACACATGAGGACACATGAGACACATGAGGACACATGAGGAGACATGAGGACACATGAGGACACATGAGGACACATGAGGACACATGAGGAGACATGAGGACACATGAGGACACATGAGGACACATGAGGACACATGAGGACACATGAGGAGACATGAGACATGAGGACACATGAGGAGACATGAGGACACATGAGGAGACATGAGGACACATGAGGACACATGAGGACACATGAGGAGACATGAGGACACATGAGGACACATGAGGACACATGAGGACACATGAGGACACATGAGGACACATGAGGACACATGAGACATGAGGACACATGAGGACACATGAGGAGACATGAGGACACATGAGGACACATGAGGACACATGAGGACACAAGGAGACATGAGGACACATGAGGACACATGAGGACACATGAGGAGACATGAGGACACATGAGGAGGACACATGAGGACACATGAGGACACATGAGGACACATGAGGACACATGAGGACACATGAGGCACATGAGGAGACATGAGGACACACATGAGGACACATGAGGACACATGAGGACACATGAGGACACATGAGGACACATGAGGAGACACATGAGGACACATGAGGACATGAGACATGAGGACACATGAGGACACATGAGGACACATGAGGACACATGAGGACACATGAGACACATGAGGACACATGAGGAGACATGAGGACACATGAGGACACATGAGGACACATGAGGACACATGAGGAGACATGAGGACACATGAGGAGACATGAGGAGACATGAGGAGACATGAGGACACATGAGGACACATGAGGACACATGAGGACACATGAGGACACATGAGGACACATGAGGCACATGAGGAGACATGAGGACACATGAGGAGACAGACATGAGGACACATGAGGAGACATGAGGACACATGAGGACACATGAGGACACATGAGGACACATGAGGACACATGAGGACACATGAGGAGACATGAGGACACATGAGGACACATGAGGACACATGAGGAGACATGAGGACACATGAGGACACATGAGGACACATGAGGAGACATGAGGACACATGAGGACACATGAGGACACATGAGGACACATGAGGAGACATGAGGACACATGAGGACACATGAGGAGACATGAGGACACATGAGGACACATGAGGACACATGAGGACACATGAGGACACATGAGACATGAGGACACATGAGGACACATGAGGAGACATGAGGAGACACAAGGACACATGAGGAGACATGAGGACACATGAGGAGACATGAGGACACATGAGGACACATGAGGACACATGAGGAGACATGAGGACACATGAGGACACATGAGGACACATGAGGACACATGAGGACACATGAGGACACATGAGGACACATGAGGACACATGAGGACACATGAGGACACATGAGGACACATGAGGAGACATGAGGACACATGAGGAGACATGAGAGACACATGAGGAGACATGAGGAGACGACACATGAGGACACATGAGGAGACATGAGGACACATGAGGACACATGAGGACACATGAGACATGAGAACACATGATGAGACATGAGGACACATGAGCACATGAGACATGAGGACACATGAGGACACATGAGGAGACACATGAGGACACATGAGGAGACATGAGAGACACATGAGGACACATGAGGACACATGAGGACACATGAGGACACATGAGGATGAGACATGAGGACACATGAGGACACATGAGGACACATGAGGACACATAAGAGAACACATGAGGACACATGAGGACACATGAGGACACATGAGGAGACATGAGGAGACATGAGGACACATGAGGAGACATGAGGACACATGAGGACACATGAGGACACATGAGGACACATGAGGACACATGAGGACACATGAGGAGACATGAGGACACATGAGGACACATGAGGACACATGAGGAGACATGAGGACACATGAGGACACATGAGACATGAGGACACATGAGGACACATGAGGACACATGAGGACACATGAGACATGAGGACACATGAGGACACATGAGGACACATGAGGACACATGAGGAGACATGAGGACACATGAGACATGAGGACACATGAGGAGACATGAGGACACATGAGGAGACATGAGGACACATGAGGAGACATGAGGACACATGAGGAGACATGACATGAGGACATGAGACATGAGGACACATGAGGAGACATGAGGACACATGAGGACACATGAGGAGACATGAGGACACATGAGGACACATGAGGACACATGAGGAGACATGAGGACACATGAGGACACATGAGGACACATGAGGAGACACATGAGGAGACATGAGGACACATGAGGACACATGAGGACACATGAGGAGACATGAGGACACATGAGGAGACATGAGGACACATGAGGACACATGAGGACACATGAGGAGACATGAGGACACATGAGGACACATGAGGACACATGAGGAGACATGAGGACACATGAGGACACATGAGGACACATGAGGACACATGAGACATGAGGACACATGAGGAGACATGAGGACACATGAGAACACATGAGGAGACATGAGGACACATGAGGACACATGAGGAGACATGAGACATGAGGACACATGAGGAGACATGAGGACACATGAGGACACATGAGGAGACATGAGGACACATGAGACATGAAGACACATGAGGACACATGAGGACACATGAGGACACATGAGGAGACATGAGGAGACATCAAGGACACATGAGGACACATGAGGACACATGAGGAGACATGAGGACACATGAGGAGACATGAGGACACATGAGAGCACATGAGGAGACACATGAGGACACATGAGGACACATGAGGACACATGAGGAGACATGAGAAGCACATGAGGACACATGAGGAGACATGAGGACACATGAGGACACATGAGGAGACATGAGGACATGAGCACACATGAGGACACATGAGGACACATGAGGACACATGGAGACATGAGGACACATGAGGACACATGAGGACACATGAGGACACATGAGACATGAGGACACATGAGGAGACATGAGGACACATGAGGACACATGAGGAGACATGAGGACACATGAGGAGACATGAGGACACATGAGAACATGAGGACACATGAGAGACACATGAGGACACATGAGCGAGACATAGGACATGAGGACACATGAGGACACATGAGGACACATGAGGACACATGAGGACGCATGAGACATGAGGACACATGAGAACACATGAGGAGACATGAGGACACATGAGGACACATGAGGACACATGAGGAGACATGATTGGACACATGTCAGAGGTCTTTAACAGGTGGAGGACGTCTCTGGAGTCTACAAGAAACTGACGGGCAAAGACGTCGTGTTTGAATTTCCTGAGTTCCAGCTGTGAAGCCTGGAGGAATAAAGTTGTTTTCTGTTCAACAGCCTCTCGTGCTTCGAGTCTCATCGTTCATGACCTCAGCGGCTGAAATAATGTTCTAAACCATCTTCAGGATCTTGTTGCTTCTCCTAAGCTGTTAAACCAGTGGTTCTTAACAGGGGTTCAGAGGTCAAGACACATCATAATTATGGTATAAATTCATGACACACTTGAGCATCACTGGCCAATCAGTGCTGAGGGGAGTTTAGTGCTCAGTAGTCAAAGTACAACTGTCGTGGTAGTACTAGTGTGATTACTTTGATAATACTCTGAGTTGTAGCAGAAGTCTGAAGTGTAGATGGTGAAGAGGAGAGGAGCCAGTACTGTCCCCTGAGGTGCTCCTGTACTGCACAGTGTCAGACGTGATGTCCTTCAGCCTGACATACTGTGGTCGATCAGTAAGATAATCCAGGAAACCAGACCAGGGTCCACATGCATCTTGCATCAGGGATCCACCTCCAGAGCTGTTGGTGATCCAGGGATCCACCTCCAGAGCTGTTGCTGATCCAGGGATCCACCTCCAGAGCTGCTGCTGATCCAGGGATCCACCTCCAGAGCTGCTGCTGATCCAGGGATCCCACCTCCAGAGCTCCCTGCTGATCCAGGATCTTCACCACGTCATCAGATCCCGAGTTCTCTCCAGCACCCCCATGGACCCTCCTACACTCTCCCTTTTCCTTCACTCTACCCTCTCCTCACTCCTCTCCTTATCCATCTGTCTACCCCCCATCCTTCCTCCCAGCCGGTCAAAGCGGCAGGCCGTCAACAATGAGTCTGGTTCCGCTCCAGGTTTCTGCTTCTAAAAGGAAGTTTTTCCTCTCCATTGCTCACTGTACAGTGTTTTGTTTCTTGCTCTTTGTTGAATTGCTGGATCTATTTTTCCTTAATCAACTGTAGTCTTATTTCAACTGTATAGTGTCTTGAGATAACTTTGTTATGATAAGACACTTGAAATAAAATTGAATTGAATCTGAAGTCAGTTTGTCCTGCAGCAGAGTGGGTTGGATAGTGTTGAAGGCACTAGAGAAGTCCAGGAACAGGATCCTCACTGAACCGCTTCCTTTATCCAGGTGAGAGTAGGTCGTTGCAGGAGGTGAAGGATGGCATCTTCCACACCAACTGCTGGCTGGTAGGCAAACTGCAGGGGGTCTTGCATGTGCTGGACTTGTGGCCTGAGATGTTTGAGGACCAGCCGCTCCAGTGTCTTCATCAGCTGTGAAGTCAGTGCCACCGGTCTGTAATGGTTTGATCCTGGAACGATCCATGATCTTCAGTCAAACCGATCCGGGACACACGGTTCCTCACAGGTGGTCATAATGTTAGTGCTGCTCGTTCCAGCCACCTGTGTCAAGGTCATGAACTGCTCCGGTGACGGACAGATCTTATTTCTTTTGATGTACTTTGATCTTACATTTGATTTAAAGTTTCAAGAGACTCGCCTGAAGGTTCTGAGGAGGGCAGAGGTCAGAGGTGAACATATGCAGGTAGAGCTGGTTGCGTCCAAGGGCGAGGAAGGAGGTGAAAAGGGGGAGGGGTCCCAGGACAGAGCCCTGGGGCACACCTGCCGTGACTGAGGGGGTGGGTTGGAGGAACTGGGTGGTCAGTGAGGTGGGAGTGAAACCACTCGAGGGAGGAGAGTCTGAGGACGAGGTGTGAGATGGTGTCAAAGGTCAAGGATGAGAATGAACCAGAGAGAAGGATCTCAAACATTAAGACACTTAATATCTTTAAGAAAGAGTTTAAAAACTCAACCATTGACGGGTGCAGATGATACTTGATGGTTGAAGTTAGAGAAGCTGAGCCTGAGAAACCTGAGACAGTTTGTACGTAACCGTGACATGTGTCCTGTAGATCCACACAATAGAGTCCAGTAGATCCACACACTAGAGTCCTGTAGATCCACACAATAGAGTCCTGTAGATCCACACACTAGAGTCCAGTAGATCCACACAATAGAGTCCAATAGATCCACACACTAGAGTCCAATAGATCCACACACTAGAGTCCAGTAGATCCACACACTAGAGTCCAATAGATCCACACACTAGAGTCCTGTAGATCCACACACTAGAGTCCAGTAGATCCACACACTAGAGTCCAGTAGATCCACACACTAGAGTCCTGTAGATCCACACACTATAGTCCAGTAGATCCACACACTAGAGTCCAATAGATACACACACTAGAGTCCTGTAGATCCACACACTAGAGTCCAATAGATCCACACACTAGAGTCCTGTAGATCCACACACTAGAGTCCTGTAGATCCACACACTAGAGTCCAATAGATCCACACACTAGAGTCCTGTAGATCCACACACTAGAGTCCTGTAGATCCACACACTAGAGTCCAGTAGATCCACACACAAGTCCTGTAGATCCACACACTAGAGTCCAACTAGAGTCCAGTAGATCCACACACTAGAGTCCAGTAGATCAACACACTAGAGTCCAGTAGATCCACACACAAGTCCTGTAGATCCACACACTAGAGTCCAGTAGGTCCACACACTAGAGCCCAGTAGGTCCACACACTAGAGTCCAGTAGGTCCACACACTAGAGCCCAGTAGGTCCACACACTAGAGCCCAGTAGGTCCACACACAAGTCCTGTAGATCCACACACTAGGGTCATGTAGATCCACACACAAGTCCTGTAGATCCACACACTAGAGTCCAGTAGGTCCACACACTAGAGCCCAGTAGGTCCACACACAGAGTCCTGTAGGCCACCACACATCCACACACTAGAGTCCTGTAGATCCACACACTAGGGTCCTGTAGATCCACACACAAGTCCTGTAGATCCACACACTAGAGTCCAGTAGGTCCACACACTAGAGCCCAGTAGGTCCATACACAAGTCCTGTAGATCCACACACAAGTCCTGTAGATCCACACACTAGAGCCCAGTAGATCCACACACATAGAGCCCAGTTAGGTCCACACACAAGTCCTGTAGACCACACGCCATGAGGTCCACACACTAGAGTCCAGTAGGTCCACACACTAGAGTCATGTAGGTCCACACACAAGTCCTGTAGATCCACACACTAGGGTTTCATGTAGGTACCACATGTAACTACACATGTAGGCTACACATGTAGGACACATGTTAGGCTACACATGAGGACACATGAGGACACATGAGGACTCATGAGGACACATGAGGACACATGAGGAGACATGAGAACAACATGAGGACACATGAGGACACATGAGGACACATGAGGACACATGAGGAGACATGAGGACACATGAGGAGACATGAGTACACACGAGGACACATGAGGACACATGAGGACACATGAGGACACATGAGGACACATGAGGACACATGAGGACACATGAGGACACATGAGGAGACATGAGGACACATGAGGAGACATGAGACATGAGGACACATGAGGAGACATGAGGACACATGAGGACACATGAGGACACATGAGGACACATGAGGACACATGAGGACACATGAGGACACATGAGGACACATGAGGACACATGAGGACACATGAGGACACATGAGACATGAAGACACATGAGGACACATGAGGACACATGAGGACACATGAGGAGACACGAGAACACATGACACATGAGGACACATGAGGAGACATGAGGACACATGAGGACACATGAGGACACATGAGGACACATGAGGACACATGAGGACACATGAGGACACATGAGAGACACATGAGGACACATGAGGACACATGAGACATGAGGACACATGAGGACACATGAGGACACATGAGGACACATGAGGAGACATGAGGACACATGAGGAGACATGAGGACACATGAGGACACATGAGGACACATGAGGACACATGAGGACACATGAGGACACATGAGGACACATGAGGAGACATGAGGACACATGAGGACACATGAGGACACATGAGGACACATGAGGACACATGAGGACACATGAGGGGACACATGAGGACACATGAGCAGACACATGAGGACACATGAGGAGACATGAGGACACATGAGGAGACATGAGGACACATGAGAAGACATGAGGACACATGAGAGACACATGAGGACACATGAGGACACATGAGGACACATGAGGACACATGAGGACACATGAGACACGAGGACACATGAGGACACATGAGGACACATGAGGACACATGAGGACACATGAGGAGACATGAGGACACATGAGGACACATGAGGACACATGAGGAGACATGAGGACACATGAGGACACATGAGGACACATGAGGAGACATGAGGAGACATGAGGAGACATGAGGACACATGAGGACACATGAGGACACATGAGGAGACATGAGGACACATGAGGACACATGAGGAGACATGAGGACACATGAGGACACATGAGGAGACATGAGACATGAGGACACATGAGGACACATGAGGACACATGAGGACACATGAGGAGACATGAGGACACATGAGGAGACATGAGGACACATGAGACATGAAGACACATGAGGAGACATGAGGACACATGAGGACACATGAGGACACATGAGGAGACATGAGGACACATGAGGAGACATGAGACATGAAGACACATGAGGACACATGAGGAGACATGAGGACACATGAGGAGACATGAGACATGAAGACACATGAGGACACATGAGGACACATGATGAAGAAGAGGACACATGAGGACACATGAGGACACATGAGGGAGGACACATGAGGACACATGAGGAGACACATGAGGACACATGAGGAGACATGAGGACACATGAGGACACATGAGACATGAGGACACATGAGGACACATGAGGACACATGAGGACACATGAGGACACATGAGGACACATGAGGAGACATGAGGACACATGAGGACACATGAGGACACATGAGGACACATGGAGACATGAGGACACATGAGACATGAGGACACATGAGGACACATGAGGGACACATGAGGACACATGAGGACACATGAGGACACATGAGGAGACATGAGGACACATGAGGACACATGAGGAGACATGAGGACACATGAGGAGACATGAGGACACATGAGGACACATGAGGACACATGAGACATGAGGACACATGAGGACACATGAGGACACATGAGGAGACATGAGGGACACATGAGGACACATGAGGACACATGAGGACACATGAGGAGACACATGAGGACACATGAGGACACATGAGGACACATGAGGAGACACATGAGGACACATGAGGACACATGAGGACACATGAGGACACATGAGGAGACATGAGGACACATGAGACATGAGGACACATGAGGACACATGAGGAGACATGAGGACACATGAGGACACATGAGACATGAGGACACATGAGGACACATGAGGACACATGAGGAGACATGAGACACATGAGGACACATGAGGAGACATGAGGACACATGAGGACACATGAGGAGACATGAGGAGACATGAGGACACATGAGGAGACATGAGGACACATGAGGACACATGAGGACACATGAGGACACATGAGGACACATGAGGACACATGAGGAGACATGAGGACACATGAGGAGAACATGAGACATGAGGACACATGAGGAGACACATGAGGACACATGAGGACACATGAGGACACATGAGAGACACATGAGGACACATGAGGACACATGAGGAGACATGAGGACACATGAGGACACATGAGGACACATGAGGACACATGAGGAGACATGAGGACACATGAGGACACATGAGGAGACATGAGGACACATGAGGACACATGAGACATGAGGACACATGAGGAGACATGAGGACACATGAGACATGAAGACACATGAGGAGACATGAGGACACATGAGGAGACATGAGGACACATGAGGAGACATGAGGACACATGAGGACACATGAGGACACATGAGGCGAGGAAAGAGCCTCCTGTATATTCCTAAAGCTTCCCAGAATGCACCAGTGTCTGGGGAGTCTAACCATGCAGTAGACAAACGTTGTCCTGATTGTTCTCTTTGCTCAACGGTTCCTTGTCTGTCCACCAGGTGGAGACGTTCTCTGGAGTCTACAAGAAACTGACGGGCAAAGACGTCGTGTTTGAATTTCCTGAGTTCCAGCTGTGAAGCCTGGAGGAATAAAGTTGTTTCTGTTCAACAGCCTCTCGTGCTTCGAGTCTCATCGTTCATGACCTCAGCGGCTGAAATAATGTTCTAAACCATCTTCAGGATCTTGTTGCTTCTCCTAAGCTGTTAAACCAGTGGTTCTTAACAGGGGTTCAGAGGTCAAGACACATCATAATTATGGTATAAATTCATGACACACTTGAGCATCACTGGCCAATCAGTGCTGAGGGGAGTTTAGTGCTCAGTAGTCAAAGTACAACTGTCGTGGTAGTACTAGTGTGATTACTTTGATAATACTCTGAGTTGTAGCAGAAGTCTGAAGTGTAGATGGTGAAGAGGAGAGGAGCCAGTACTGTCCCCTGAGGTGCTCCTGTACTGCACAGTGTCAGACGTGATGTCCTTCAGCCTGACATACTGTGGTCGATCAGTAAGATAATCCAGGAAACCAGACCAGGGTCCACATGCATCTTGCATCAGGGATCCACCTCCAGAGCTGTTGCTGATCCAGGGATCCACCTCCAGAGCTGCTGCTGATCCAGGATCCCCAGAGCTGCTGGATCCAGGACTTCACCACGTCATCAGATCCCGAGTTCTCTCCAGCACCCCCATGGACCCTCCTACACTCTCCTCTTTTCTCTCACTCTATCCTCCCTCACTCCTCTCCTTATCCATCTGTCTACCCCCCCATCCTTCCTCCCAGCCGGTCAAAGCGGCAGGCCGTCAACAATGAGTCTGGTTCCGCTCCAGGTTTCTGCTTCTAAAAGGAAGTTTTTCCTCTCCATTGCTCACTGTACAGTGTTTTGTTTCTTGCTCTTTGTTGAATTGCTGGATCTATTTTTCCTTAATCAACTGTAGTCTTATTTCAACTGTATAGTGTCTTGAGATAACTTTGTTATGATAAGACACTTGAAATAAAATTGAATTGAATCTGAAGTCAGTTTGTCCTGCAGCAGAGTGGGTTGGATAGTGTTGAAGGCACTAGAGAAGTCCAGGAACAGGATCCTCACTGAACCGCTTCCTTTATCCAGGTGAGAGTAGGTCGTTGCAGGAGGTGAAGGATGGCATCTTCCACACCAACTGCTGGCTGGTAGGAAAACTGCAGGGGGTCTTGCATGTGCTGGACTTGTGGCCTGAGATGTTTGAGGACCAGTCGCTCCAGTGTCTTCATCAGCTGTGAAGTCAGTGCCACCGGTCTGTAATGGTTTGATCCTGGAACGATCCATGATCTTCAGTCAAACCGATCCGGGACACACGGTTCCTCACAGGTGGTCATAATGTTAGTGCTGCTCGTTCCAGCCACCTGTGTCAAGGTCATGAACTGCTCCGGTGACGGACAGATCTTATTTCTTTTGATGTACTTTGATCTTACATTTGATTTAAAGTTTCAAGAGACTCGCCTGAAGGTTCTGAGGAGGGCAGAGGTCAGAGGTGAACATATGCAGGTAGAGCTGGTTGCGTCCAAGGGCGAGGAAGGAGGTGAAAAGGGGAGGGGTCCCAGGACAGAGCCCTGGGGCACACCTGCCGTGACTGAGGGGGTGGGTTGGAGGAACTGGGTGGTCAGTGAGGTGGGAGTGAAACCACTCGAGGGAGGAGAGTCTGAGGACGAGGTGTGAGATGGTGTCAAAGGTCAAGGATGAGAATGAACCAGAGAGAAGGATCTCAAACATTAAGACACTTAATATCTTTAAGAAAGAGTTTAAAAACTCAACCATTGACGGGTGCAGATGATACTTGATGGTTGAAGTTAGAGAAGCTGAGCCTGAGAAACCTGAGACAGTTTGTACGTAACCGTGACATGTGTCCTGTAGATCCACACAATAGAGTCCAGTAGATCCACACACTAGAGTCCTGTAGATCCACATAATAGAGTCCTGTAGATCCAACACTAGAGTCCAGTAGATCCACACAATAGAGTCCTATAGATCCACACACTAGAGTCCAATAGAACCACACACTAGAGTCCAGTAGATCCACACACTAGAGTCCAATAGATCCACACCTAGAGTCCTGTAGATCCACACACTAGAGTCCAGTAGATCCCCACTAGAGCTAGATCCACACACTAGAGTCCTGTAGATCCACACACTAGAGTCCAGTAGATCCACACACTAGAGTCCAATAGATCCACACACTAGAGTCCTGTAGATCCACACACTAGAGTCCAGTAGATCCACACACTAGAGTCCTGTAGACCACACACTAGAGTCCTGTAGATCCACACACTAGGTCCTGTAGATCCACACACTTAGAGTCCTGTAGATCCACACACCTAGAGTCCTGTAGATCCACACACTAGAGTCCAGTGATCCACACCACACACTAGAGTCCTGTAGATCCACACACTCCAGAGTCCACACACTAGAGCTCAGAGGCCCGACACACTAGACCAGTAGGTCCCACACTAGAGCCCAGTAGGTCCACACACTAGAGCCCAGTAGGTCCACACACAAGTCCTGTAGATCCACACACTAGGGTCATGTAGATCCACACACAAGTCCTGTAGATCCCACCACACTAGAGTCCAGTAGATCCACACACAAGTCCTGAAGATCCACACACTAGAGTCCAGTAGGTCCACACACTAGAGCCCATGTAGGTCCACACACAAGTCCTGTAGATCCACACACTAGGGTCCTGTGGATCCACACACACTAGGGTCATGTAGATCCACACACAAGTCTTGTAGATCCACACACTAGAGTCCAGTAGGTCCACACATAGAGCCCAGTAGGTCCACACACAAGTCCTGTAGACACACACAGAGTCCTGTAGGTCCACACACTAGAGTCCAGTAGGTCCACACACAAGTCCTGTAGATCCACACACTAGGGTCATGTAGGTCCACACACAAGTCCTGAGATCCACATGAGGGCATGAGATGAGACATGAGGACACATGAGGAGACATGAGGACACATGAGGAGACATGAGGACACATGAGGAGACATGAGGACACATGAGGACACATGAGGACACATGAGACATGAGGACACATGAGGACACATGAGGAGACATGAGGACACATGAGACATGAAGACACATGAGGAGACATGAGGACACATGAGGACACATGAGGACACATGAGGACACATGAGACATGAGGACACATGAGGACACATGACACATGAGGACACATGAGGACACATGAGGAGACATGAGGACACATGAGGACACATGAGGAGACATGAGACATGAGTACACATGAGGAGACATGAGGACACATGAGGACACATGAGGAGACATGAGGACACATGAGGAGACATGAGGACACATGAGACATGAAGACACATGAGGAGACATGAGACATGAGGACACATGAGGAGACATGAGGACACATGAGGACACATGAGGACACATGAGGAGACATGAGGACACATGAG
>JACEEU010000990.1:0-22309 GCA_016630915.1 Callionymus lyra
GAGAATGGCGTTTTCCAAGATTCTGCTGGAGCTCTGAATAGCAGTTTTCAAACATCAAATAAAGGGTTTATATAGCTATATATATCAATTTGCATCTGAAATAAACAAAGAGAAACACTTATTCGAAGCTGTTTTCAAAAGTTATGTTTAACCTGAAATATTGTCTCAAACTGATGTTCTCAGACTGAGAGAATGACGTTTTCTAAGATTCTGCTGGAGCTCTGAATAGCAGTTTTCAAACATCAAATAAAGGGTTTATATAGCTATATATAACAATTTGCATCTGAAATAAACAAGAGAAACATTTATTCGAAGCTGTTTTCAAAAGTTATGTTTAACCTGAAATATTGTCTCAAACTGATCTTCACAGGCTGAGAGAATGGCGTTTTCCAAGATTCTGCTGGAGCTCTGAATAGCAGTTTTCAAACATCAAATAAAGGGTTTATATAGCTATATATATCAATTTGCATCTGAAATAAACAAGAGAAACACTTATTCGAAGCTGTTTTCAAAAGTTATGTTTAACCTGAAATATTGTCTCAAACTGATGTTCTCAGACTGAGAGAATGGCGTTTTCTAAGATTCTGCTGGAGCTCTGAATAGCAGTTTTCAAACATCAAATAAAGGGTTTATATAGCTATATATATCAATTTGCATCTGAAATAAACAAGAAACACTTACAAGCTGTTTCAAAAAGTTTTTGTTTAACCTGAAATATTGTCTCAAACTGATGTTCTCAGACTGAGAGAATGACGTTTTCTAAGATTCTGCTGGAGCTCTGAATAGCAGTTTTCAAACATCAGGAAAGGGGCGGGGGGGGGCTCAAATAAAGGGTTTATATAGCTATATATATCAATTTGCATCTGAAATAAACAAGAGAAACACTTATTCGAAGCTGTTTTCAAAAGTTATGTTTAACCTGAAATATTGTCTCAAACTGATGTTCTCAGGCTGAGAGAATGGCGTTTTCTAAGATTCTGCTGGAGCTCTGAATAGCAGTTTTCAAACATCAAATAAAGGGTTTATATAGCTATATATATATCAATTTGCATCTGAAATAAACAAGAGAAACACTTATTCGAAGCTGTTTTCAAAAGTTATGTTTAACCTGAAATATTGTCTCAAACTGATGTTCTCAGACCGAGGAGAATGACGTTTTCTAAGATTCTGCTGGAGCTCTGAATAGCAGTTTTCAAACATCAAATAAAGGGTTTATATAGCTATATATATCCAATTTGCATCTGAAATAAACAAGAGAAACACTTATTCGAAGCTGTTTTCAAAAGTTATGTTTAACCTGAAATATTGTCTCAAACTGATGTTCTCAGACTGAGAGAATGACGTTTTCTAAGATTCTGCTGGAGCTCTGAATAGCAGTTTTCAAACATCAAATAAAGGGTTTATATAGCTATATATATCAATTTGCATCTGAAATAAACAAGAGAAACATTTATTCGAAGCTGTTTTCAAAAGTTATGTTTAACCTGAAATATTGTCTCAAACTGATCTTCTCAGACTGAGAGAATGACGTTTTCCAAGATTCTGCTGGAGCTCTGAATAGCAGTTTTCAAACATCAAATAAAGGGTTTATATAGCTATATATATCAATTTGCATCTGAAATAAACAAGAGAAACACTTATTCGAAGCTGTTTTCAAAAGTTATGTTTAACCTGAAATATTGTCTCAAACTGATGTTCTCAGACTGAGAGAATGACGTTTTCTAAGATTCTGCTGGAGCTCTGAATAGCAGTTTTCAAACATCAAATAAAGGGTTTATATAGCTATATATCAATTTGCATCTGAAATAAACAAGAGAAACACTTATTCGAAGCTGTTTTCAAAAGTTATGTTTAACCTGAAATATTGTCTCAAACTGATGTTCTCAGACTGAGAGAATGACGTTTTCTAAGATTCTGCTGGAGCTCTGAATAGCAGTTTTCAAACATCAAATAAAGGGTTTATATAGCTATATATATCAATTTGCATCTGAAATAAACAAGAGAAACACTTATTCGAAGCTGTTTTCAAAAGTTATGTTTAACCTGAAATATTGTCTCAAACTGATGTTCTCAGACTGAGAGAATGACGTTTTCTAAGATTCTGCTGGAGCTCTGAATAGCAGTTTTCAAACATCAAATAAAGGGTTTATATAGCTATATATATCAATTTGCATCTGAAATAAACAAGAGAAACACTTATTCGAAGCTGTTTTCAAAAGTTATGTTTAACCTGAAATATTGTCTCAAACTGATGTTCTCAGACTGAGAGAATGACGTTTTCTAAGATTCTGCTGGAGCTCTGAATAGCAGTTTTCAAACATCAAATAAAGGGTTTATATAGCTATATATATCAATTTGCATCTGAAATAAACAAGAGAAACATTTATTCGAAGCTGTTTTCAAAAGTTATGTTTAACCTGAAATATTGTCTCAAACTGATCTTCTCAGACTGAGAGAATGACGTTTTCAAGATTCTGCTGGAGCTCTGAATAGCAGTTTTCAAACATCAAATAAAGGGTTTATATAGCTATATATATCAATTTGCATCTGAAATAAACAAGAGAAACACTTATTCGAAGCTGTTTTCAAAAGTTATGTTTAACCTGAAATATTGTCTCAAACTGATGTTCTCAGACTGAGAGAATGACGTTTTCTAAGATTCTGCTGGAGCTCTGAATAGCAGTTTTCAAACATCAAATAAAGGGTTTATATAGCTATATATATATCAATTTGCATCTGAAATAAACAAGAGAAACATTTATTCGAAGCTGTTTTCAAAAGTTATGTTTAACCTGAAATATTGTCTCAAACTGATCTTCTCAGACTGAGAGAATGACGTTTTCAAGATTCTGCTGGAGCTCTGAATAGCAGTTTTCAAACATCAAATAAAGGGTTTATATAGCTATATATATCAATTTGCATCTGAAATAAACAAGAGAAACACTTATTCGAAGCTGTTTTCAAAAGTTATGTTTAACCTGAAATATTGTCTCAAACTGATGTTCTCAGACTGAGAGAATGACGTTTTCTAAGATTCTGCTGGAGCTCTGAATAGCAGTTTTCAAACATCAAATAAAGGGTTTATATAGCTATATATATCAATTTGCATCTGAAATAAACAAGAGAAACACTTATTCGAAGCTGTTTTCAAAAGTTATGTTTAACCTGAAATATTGTCTCAAACTGATGTTCTCAGACTGAGAGAATGACGTTTTCTAAGATTCTGCTGGAGCTCTGAATAGCAGTTTTCAAACATCAAATAAAGGGTTTATATAGCTATATATATCAATTTGCATCTGAAATAAACAAGAGAAACACTTATTCGAAGCTGTTTTCAAAAGTTATGTTTAACCTGAAATATTGTCTCAAACTGATGTTCTCAGACTGAGAGAATGACGTTTTCTAAGATTCTGCTGGAGCTCTGAATAGCAGTTTTCAAACATCAAATAAAGGGTTTATATAGCTATATATATCAATTTGCATCTGAAATAAACAAGAGAAACACTTATTCGAAGCTGTTTTCAAAAGTTATGTTTAACCTGAAATATTGTCTCAAACTGATGTTCTCAGACTGAGAGAATGACGTTTTCCTAAGATTCTGCTGGAGCTCTGAATAGCAGTTTTCAAACATCAAATAAAGGGTTTATATAGCTATATATATCAATTTGCATCTGAAATAAACAAGAGAAACACTTATTCGAAGCTGTTTTCAAAAGTTATGTTTAACCTGAAATATTGTCTCAAACTGATGTTCTCAGACTGAGAGAATGGCGTTTTCTAAGATTCTGCTGGAGCTCTGAATAGCAGTTTTCAAACATCAAATAAAGGGTTTATATAGCTATATATATCAATTTGCATCTGAAATAAACAAGAGAAACACTTATTCGAAGCTGTTTTCAAAAGTTATGTTTAACCTGAAATATTGTCTCAAACTGATGTTCTCAGACTGAGAGAATGACGTTTTCTAAGATTCTGCTGGAGCTCTGAATAGCAGTTTTCAAACATCAAATAAAGGGTTTATATAGCTATATATATCAATTTGCATCTGAAATAAACAAGAGAAACACTTATTCGAAGCTGTTTTCAAAAAGTTATGTTTAACCTGAAATATTGTCTCAAACTGATGTTCTCAGACTGAGAGAATGACGTTTTCTAAGATTCTGCTGGAGCTCTGAATAGCAGTTTTCAAACATCAAATAAAGGGTTTATATAGCTATATATATCAATTTGCATCTGAAATAAACAAGAGAAACACTTATTCGAAGCTGTTTTCAAAAGTTATGTTTAACCTGAAATATTGTCTCAAACTGATGTTCTCAGACTGAGAGAATGACGTTTTCTAAGATTCTGCTGGAGCTCTGAATAGCAGTTTTCAAACATCAAATAAAGGGTTTATATAGCTATATATATCAATTTGCATCTGAAATAAACAAGAGAAACACTTATTCGAAGCTGTTTTCAAAAGTTATGTTTAACCTGAAATATTGTCTCAAACTGATGTTCTCAGACTGAGAGAATGACGTTTTCTAAGATTCTGCTGGAGCTCTGAATAGCAGTTTTCAAACATCAAATAAAAAGGGTTTATATAGCTATATATAACAATTTGCATCTGAAATAAACAAGAGAAACATTTATTCGAAGCTGTTTTCAAAAGTTATGTTTAACCTGAAATATTGTCTCAAACTGATCTTCTCAGGCTGAGAGAATGACGTTTTCCAAGATTCTGCTGGAGCTCTGAATAGCAGTTTTCAAACATCAAATAAAGGGTTTATATAGCTATATATATCAATTTGCATCTGAAATAAACAAGAGAAACACTTATTCGAAGCTGTTTTCAAAAGTTATGTTTAACCTGAAATATTGTCTCAAACTGATGTTCTCAGACTGAGAGAATGACGTTTTCTAAGATTCTGCTGGAGCTCTGAATAGCAGTTTTCAAACATCAAATAAAGGGTTTATATAGCTATATATATCAATTTGCATCTGAAATAAACAAGAGAAACACTTATTCGAAGCTGTTTTCAAAAGTTATGTTTAACCTGAAATATTGTCTCAAACTGATGTTCTCAGACTGAGAGAATGACGTTTTCTAAGATTCTGCTGGAGCTCTGAATAGCAGTTTTCAAACATCAAATAAAGGGTTTATATAGCTATATATATCAATTTGCATCTGAAATAAACAAGAGAAACACTTATTCGAAGCTGTTTTCAAAAGTTATGTTTAACCTGAAATATTGTCTCAAACTGATGTTCTCAGACTGAGAGAATGACGTTTTCTAAGATTCTGCTGGAGCTCTGAATAGCAGTTTTCAAACATCAAATAAAGGGTTTATATAGCTATATATATCAATTTGCATCTGAAATAAACAAGAGAAACACTTATTCGAAGCTGTTTTCAAAAGTTATGTTTAACCTGAAATATTGTCTCAAACTGATGTTCTCAGACTGAGAGAATGACGTTTTCCAAGATTCTGCTGGAGCTCTGAATAGCAGTTTTCAAACATCAAATAAAGGGTTTATATAGCTATATATATCAATTTGCATCTGAAATAAACAAGAGAAACACTTATTCGAAGCTGTTTTCAAAAGTTATGTTTAACCTGAAATATTGTCTCAAACTGATGTTCTCAGACTGAGAGAATGACGTTTTCCAAGATTCTGCTGGAGCTCTGAATAGCAGTTTTCAAACATCAAATAAAGGGTTTATATAGCTATATATATCAATTTGCATCTGAAATAAACAAGAGAAACACTTATTCGAAGCTGTTTTCAAAAGTTATGTTTAACCTGAAATATTGTCTCAAACTGATGTTCTCAGACTGAGAGAATGACGTTTTCTAAGATTCTGCTGGAGCTCTGAATAGCAGTTTTCAAACATCAAATAAAGGGTTTATATAGCTATATATATCAATTTGCATCTGAAATAAACAAGAGAAACATTTATTCGAAGCTGTTTTCAAAAGTTATGTTTAACCTGAAATATTGTCTCAAACTGATGTTCTCAGACTGAGAGAATGACGTTTTCTAAGATTCTGCTGGAGCTCTGAATAGCAGTTTTCAAACATCAAATAAAGGGTTTATATAGCTATATATATCAATTTGCATCTGAAATAAACAAGAGAAACACTTATTCGAAGCTGTTTTCAAAAGTTATGTTTAACCTGAAATATTGTCTCAAACTGATGTTCTCAGACTGAGAGAATGACGTTTTCTAAGATTCTGCTGGAGCTCTGAATAGCAGTTTTCAAACATCAAATAAAGGGTTTATATAGCTATATATATCAATTTGCATCTGAAATAAACAAGAGAAACACTTATTCGAAGCTGTTTTCAAAAGTTATGTTTAACCTGAAATATTGTCTCAAACTGATGTTCTCAGACTGAGAGAATGACGTTTTCTAAGATTCTGCTGGAGCTCTGAATAGCAGTTTTCAAACATCAAATAAAGGGTTTATATAGCTATATATATCAATTTGCATCTGAAATAAACAAGAGAAACACTTATTCGAAGCTGTTTTCAAAAGTTATGTTTAACCTGAAATATTGTCTCAAACTGATGTTCTCAGACTGAGAGAATGACGTTTTCTAAGATTCTGCTGGAGCTCTGAATAGCAGTTTTCAAACATCAAATAAAGGGTTTATATAGCTATATATATCAATTTGCATCTGAAATAAACAAGAGAAACACTTATTCGAAGCTGTTTTCAAAAGTTATGTTTAACCTGAAATATTGTCTCAAACTGATGTTCTCAGACTGAGAGAATGACGTTTTCTAAGATTCTGCTGGAGCTCTGAATAGCAGTTTTCAAACATCAAATAAAGGGTTTATATAGCTATATATATCAATTTGCATCTGAAATAAACAAGAGAAACACTTATTCGAAGCTGTTTTCAAAAGTTATGTTTAACCTGAAATATTGTCTCAAACTGATCTTCTCAGACTGAGAGAATGACGTTTTCCAAGATTCTGCTGGAGCTCTGAATAGCAGTTTTCAAACATCAAATAAAGGGTTTATATAGCTATATATATCAATTTGCATCTGAAATAAACAAGAGAAACACTTATTCGAAGCTGTTTTCAAAAGTTATGTTTAACCTGAAATATTGTCTCAAACTGATGTTCTCAGACTGAGAGAATGACGTTTTCTAAGATTCTGCTGGAGCTCTGAATAGCAGTTTTCAAACATCAAATAAAGGGTTTATATAGCTATATATATCAATTTGCATCTGAAATAAACAAGAGAAACACTTATTCGAAGCTGTTTTCAAAAGTTATGTTTAACCTGAAATATTGTCTCAAACTGATGTTCTCAGACTGAGAGAATGACGTTTTCTAAGATTCTGCTGGAGCTCTGAATAGCAGTTTTCAAACATCAAATAAAGGGTTTATATAGCTATATATAACAATTTGCATCTGAAATAAACAAGAGAAACATTTATTCGAAGCTG
This sequence comes from Callionymus lyra, assembly GCA_016630915.1. Lineage (NCBI taxonomy): Eukaryota > Metazoa > Chordata > Actinopteri > Syngnathiformes > Callionymidae > Callionymus > Callionymus lyra. The sequence goes on from JACEEU010000990.1 coordinate 7,450, forward strand.
TTTTCAAAAGTTATGTTTAACCTGAAATATTGTCTCAAACTGATCTTCTCAGACTGAGAGAATGACGTTTTCCAAGATTCTGCTGGAGCTCTGAATAACCGTTTTCAAACATCAAATAAAGGGTTGATATAGCTATATATATCAATTTGCATCTGAAATAAACAAGAGAAACATTTATTCGAAGCTGTTTTCAAAAGTTATGTTTAACCTGAAATATTGTCTCAAACTGATCTTCTCAGACTGAGAGAATGACGTTTTCTAAGATTCTGCTGGAGCTCTGAATAGCAGTTTTCAAACATCAAATAAAGGGTTTATATAGCTATATATATCAATTTGCATCTGAAATAAACAAGAGAAACACTTATTCGAAGCTGTTTTCAAAAGTTATGTTTAACCTGAAATATTGTCTCAAACTGATCTTCTCAGACTGAGAGAATGACGTTTTCAAGATTCTGCTGGAGCTCTGAATAGCAGTTTTCAAACATCAAATAAAGGGTTTATATAGCTATATATATCAATTTGCATCTGAAATAAACAAGAGAAACACTTATTCGAAGCTGTTTTCAAAAGTTATGTTTAACCTGAAATATTGTCTCAAACTGATGTTCTCAGACTGAGAGAATGACGTTTTCAAGATTCTGCTGGAGCTCTGAATAGCAGTTTTCAAACATCAAATAAAGGGTTTATATAGCTATATATATCAATTTGCATCTGAAATAAACAAGAGAAACACTTATTCGAAGCTGTTTTCAAAAGTTATGTTTAACCTGAAATATTGTCTCAAACTGATGTTCTCAGACTGAGAGAATGACGTTTTCCAAGATTCTGCTGGGAGCTCTGAATAGCAGTTTTCAAACATCAAATAAAGGGTTTATATAGCTATATATATCAATTTCCTTCTAAAAAAAAAAAAAGAAATTTTTTTTTCGGGCAGCTGTTTTCAAAAAGTTATGTTTAACCTGAAATATTGTCTCAAACTGATGTTCTCAGACCGAGAGAATGACGTTTTCCAAGATTCTGCTGGAGCTCTGAATAGCAGTTTTCAAACATCAAATAAAGGGTTTATATAGCTATATATATCAATTTGCATCTGAAATAAACAAGAGAAACACTTATTCGAAGCTGTTTTCAAAAGTTATGTTTAACCTGAAATATTGTCTCAAACTGATGTTCTCAGACTGAGAGAATGACGTTTTCCAAGATTCTGCTGGAGCTCTGAATAGCAGTTTTCAAACATCAAATAAAGGGTTTATATAGCTATATATATCAATTTGCATCTGAAATAAACAAGAGAAACACTTATTCGAAGCTGTTTTCAAAAGTTATGTTTAACCTGAAATATTGTCTCAAACTGATGTTCTCAGACTGAGAGAATGACGTTTTCCAAGATTCTGCTGGAGCTCTGAATAGCAGTTTTCAAACATCAAATGTTATTAAAGGGTTTATATAGCTATATATATCAATTTGCATCTGAAATAAACAAGAGAAACACTTATTCGAAGCTGTTTTCAAAAGTTATGTTTAACCTGAAATATTGTCTCAAACTGATGTTCTCAGACTGAGAGAATGACGTTTTCTAAGATTCTGCTGGAGCTCTGAATAGCAGTTTTCAAACATCAAATAAAGGGTTTATATAGCTATATATATCAATTTGCATCTGAAATAAACAAGAGAAACACTTATTCGAAGCTGTTTTCAAAAGTTATGTTTAACCTGAAATATTGTCTCAAACTGATGTTCTCAGACTGAGAGAATGACGTTTTCCAAGATTCTGCTGGAGCTCTGAATAGCAGTTTTCAAACATCAAATAAAGGGTTTATATAGCTATATATATCAATTTGCATCTGAAATAAACAAGAGAAACACTTATTCGAAGCTGTTTTCAAAAGTTATGTTTAACCTGAAATATTGTCTCAAACTGATGTTCTCAGACTGAGAGAATGACGTTTTCTAAGATTCTGCTGGAGCTCTGAATAGCAGTTTTCAAACATCAAATAAAGGGTTTATATAGCTATATATATCAATTTGCATCTGAAATAAACAAGAGAAACACTTATTCGAAGCTGTTTTCAAAAGTTATGTTTAACCTGAAATATTGTCTCAAACTGATGTTCTCAGACTGAGAGAATGACGTTTTCTAAGATTCTGCTGGAGCTCTGAATAGCAGTTTTCAAACATCAAATAAAGGGTTTATATAGCTATATATATCAATTTGCATCTGAAATAAACAAGAGAAACACTTATTCGAAGCTGTTTTCAAAAGTTATGTTTAACCTGAAATATTGTCTCAAACTGATGTTCTCAGACTGAGAGAATGACGTTTTCTAAGATTCTGCTGGAGCTCTGAATAGCAGTTTTCAAACATCAAATAAAGGGTTTATATAGCTATATATATCAATTTGCATCTGAAATAAACAAGAGAAACACTTATTCGAAGCTGTTTTCAAAAGTTATGTTTAACCTGAAATATTGTCTCAAACTGATGTTCTCAGACTGAGAGAATGACGTTTTCTAAGATTCTGCTGGAGCTCTGAATAGCAGTTTTCAAACATCAAATAAAGGGTTTATATAGCTATATATATCAATTTGCATCTGAAATAAACAAGAGAAACACTTATTCGAAGCTGTTTTCAAAAGTTATGTTTAACCTGAAATATTGTCTCAAACTGATGTTCTCAGACTGAGAGAATGACGTTTTCTAAGATTCTGCTGGAGCTCTGAATAGCAGTTTTCAAACATCAAATAAAGGGTTTATATAGCTATATATATCAATTTGCATCTGAAATAAACAAGAGAAACACTTATTCGAAGCTGTTTTCAAAAGTTATGTTTAACCTGAAATATTGTCTCAAACTGATGTTCTCAGACTGAGAGAATGACGTTTTCTAAGATTCTGCTGGAGCTCTGAATAGCAGTTTTCAAACATCAAATAAAGGGTTTATATAGCTATATATATCAATTTGCATCTGAAATAAACAAGAGAAACACTTATTCGAAGCTGTTTTCAAAAGTTATGTTTAACCTGAAATATTGTCTCAAACTGATGTTCTCAGACTGAGAGAATGACGTTTTCTAAGATTCTGCTGGAGCTCTGAATAGCAGTTTTCAAACATCAAATAAAGGGTTTATATAGCTATATATATCAATTTGCATCTGAAATAAACAAGAGAAACATTTATTCGAAGCTGTTTTCAAAAGTTATGTTTAACCTGAAATATTGTCTCAAACTGATCTTCTCAGACTGAGAGAATGACGTTTTCTAAGATTCTGCTGGAGCTCTGAATAGCAGTTTTCAAACATCAAATAAAGGGTTTATATAGCTATATATATCAATTTGCATCTGAAATAAACAAGAGAAACACTTATTCGAAGCTGTTTTCAAAAGTTATGTTTAACCTGAAATATTGTCTCAAACTGATGTTCTCAGACTGAGAGAATGACGTTTTCTAAGATTCTGCTGGAGCTCTGAATAGCAGTTTTCAAACATCAAATAAAGGGTTTATATAGCTATATATATCAATTTGCATCTGAAATAAACAAGAGAAACACTTATTCGAAGCTGTTTTCAAAAGTTATGTTTAACCTGAAATATTGTCTCAAACTGATGTTCTCAGACTGAGAGAATGACGTTTTCTAAGATTCTGCTGGAGCTCTGAATAGCAGTTTTCAAACATCAAATAAAGGGTTTATATAGCTATATATATCAATTTGCATCTGAAATAAACAAGAGAAACACTTATTCGAAGCTGTTTTCAAAAGTTATGTTTAACCTGAAATATTGTCTCAAACTGATGTTCTCAGACTGAGAGAATGACGTTTTCTAAGATTCTGCTGGAGCTCTGAATAGCAGTTTTCAAACATCAAATAAAGGGTTTATATAGCTATATATATCAATTTGCATCTGAAATAAACAAGAGAAACACTTATTCGAAGCTGTTTTCAAAAGTTATGTTTAACCTGAAATATTGTCTCAAACTGATGTTCTCAGACTGAGAGAATGACGTTTTCTAAGATTCTGCTGGAGCTCTGAATAGCAGTTTTCAAACATCAAATAAAGGGTTTATATAGCTATATATATCAATTTGCATCTGAAATAAACAAGAGAAACACTTATTCGAAGCTGTTTTCAAAAGTTATGTTTAACCTGAAATATTGTCTCAAACTGATGTTCTCAGACTGAGAGAATGACGTTTTCTAAGATTCTGCTGGAGCTCTGAATAGCAGTTTTCAAACATCAAATAAAGGGTTTATATAGCTATATATATCAATTTGCATCTGAAATAAACAAGAGAAACACTTATTCGAAGCTGTTTTCAAAAGTTATGTTTAACCTGAAATATTGTCTCAAACTGATGTTCTCAGACTGAGAGAATGACGTTTTCCAAGATTCTGCTGGAGCTCTGAATAGCAGTTTTCAAACATCAAATAAAGGGTTTATATAGCTATATATATCAATTTGCATCTGAAATAAACAAGAGAAACACTTATTCGAAGCTGTTTTCAAAAGTTATGTTTAACCTGAAATATTGTCTCAAACTGATGTTCTCAGACTGAGAGAATGACGTTTTCTAAGATTCTGCTGGAGCTCTGAATAGCAGTTTTCAAACATCAAATAAAGGGTTTATATAGCTATATATATCAATTTGCATCTGAAATAAACAAGAGAAACACTTATTCGAAGCTGTTTTCAAAAGTTATGTTTAACCTGAAATATTGTCTCAAACTGATCTTCTCAGACTGAGAGAATGACGTTTTCTAAGATTCTGCTGGAGCTCTGAATAGCAGTTTTCAAACATCAAATAAAGGGTTTATATAGCTATATATATCAATTTGCATCTGAAATAAACAAGAGAAACACTTATTCGAAGCTGTTTTCAAAAGTTATGTTTAACCTGAAATATTGTCTCAAACTGATGTTCTCAGACTGAGAGAATGACGTTTTCTAAGATTCTGCTGGAGCTCTGAATAGCAGTTTTCAAACATCAAATAAAGGGTTTATATAGCTATATATATCAATTTGCATCTGAAATAAACAAGAGAAACACTTATTCGAAGCTGTTTTCAAAAGTTATGTTTAACCTGAAATATTGTCTCAAACTGATGTTCTCAGACTGAGAGAATGACGTTTTCCAAGATTCTGCTGGAGCTCTGAATAGCAGTTTTCAAACATCAAATAAAGGGTTTATATAGCTATATATATCAATTTGCATCTGAAATAAACAAGAGAAACACTTATTCGAAGCTGTTTTCAAAAGTTATGTTTAACCTGAAATATTGTCTCAAACTGATGTTCTCAGACTGAGAGAATGACGTTTTCAAGATTCTGCTGGAGCTCTGAATAGCAGTTTTCAAACATCAAATAAAGGGTTTATATAGCTATATATATCAATTTGCATCTGAAATAAACAAGAGAAACACTTATTCGAAGCTGTTTTCAAAAGTTATGTTTAACCTGAAATATTGTCTCAAACTGATGTTCTCAGACTGAGAGAATGACGTTTTCTAAGATTCTGCTGGAGCTCTGAATAGCAGTTTTCAAACATCAAATAAAGGGTTTATATAGCTATATATATCAATTTGCATCTGAAATAAACAAGAGAAACACTTATTCGAAGCTGTTTTCAAAAGTTATGTTTAACCTGAAATATTGTCTCAAACTGATGTTCTCAGACTGAGAGAATGACGTTTTCTAAGATTCTGCTGGAGCTCTGAATAGCAGTTTTCAAACATCAAATAAAGGGTTTATATAGCTATATATATCAATTTGCATCTGAAATAAACAAGAGAAACACTTATTCGAAGCTGTTTTCAAAAGTTATGTTTAACCTGAAATATTGTCTCAAACTGATGTTCTCAGACTGAGAGAATGACGTTTTCTAAGATTCTGCTGGAGCTCTGAATAGCAGTTTTCAAACATCAAATAAAGGGTTTATATAGCTATATATATCAATTTGCATCTGAAATAAACAAGAGAAACACTTATTCGAAGCTGTTTTCAAAAGTTATGTTTAACCTGAAATATTGTCTCAAACTGATGTTCTCAGACTGAGAGAATGACGTTTTCCAAGATTCTGCTGGAGCTCTGAATAGCAGTTTTCAAACATCAAATAAAGGGTTTATATAGCTATATATATCAATTTGCATCTGAAATAAACAAGAGAAACACTTATTCGAAGCTGTTTTCAAAAGTTATGTTTAACCTGAAATATTGTCTCAAACTGATGTTCTCAGACTGAGAGAATGACGTTTTCTAAGATTCTGCTGGAGCTCTGAATAGCAGTTTTCAAACATCAAATAAAGGGTTTATATAGCTATATATATCAATTTGCATCTGAAATAAACAAGAGAAACACTTATTCGAAGCTGTTTTCAAAAGTTATGTTTAACCTGAAATATTGTCTCAAACTGATGTTCTCAGACTGAGAGAATGACGTTTTCTAAGATTCTGCTGGAGCTCTGAATAGCAGTTTTCAAACATCAAATAAAGGGTTTATATAGCTATATATATCAATTTGCATCTGAAATAAACAAGAGAAACACTTATTCGAAGCTGTTTTCAAAAGTTATGTTTAACCTGAAATATTGTCTCAAACTGATGTTCTCAGACTGAGAGAATGACGTTTTCCAAGATTCTGCTGGAGCTCTGAATAGCAGTTTTCAAACATCAAATAAAGGGTTTATATAGCTATATATATCAATTTGCATCTGAAAATAAACAAGAGAAACACTTATTCGAAGCTGTTTTCAAAAGTTATGTTTAACCTGAAATATTGTCTCAAACTGATGTTCTCAGACTGAGAGAATGACGTTTTCCTAAGATTCTGCTGGAGCTCTGAATAGCAGTTTTCAAACATCAAATAAAGGGTTTATATAGCTATATATATCAATTTGCATCTGAAATAAACAAGAGAAACACTTATTCGAAGCTGTTTTCAAAAGTTATGTTTAACCTGAAATATTGTCTCAAACTGATGTTCTCAGACTGAGAGAATGACGTTTTCTAAGATTCTGCTGGAGCTCTGAATAGCAGTTTTCAAACATCAAATAAAGGGTTTATATAGCTATATATATCAATTTGCATCTGAAATAAACAAGAGAAACATTTATTCGAAGCTGTTTTCAAAAGTTATGTTTAACCTGAAATATTGTCTCAAACTGATGTTCTCAGACTGAGAGAATGACGTTTTCTAAGATTCTGCTGGAGCTCTGAATAGCAGTTTTCAAACATCAAATAAAGGGTTTATATAGCTATATATATCAATTTGCATCTGAAATAAACAAGAGAAACATTTATTCGAAGCTGTTTTCAAAAGTTATGTTTAACCTGAAATATTGTCTCAAACTGATGTTCTCAGACTGAGAGAATGACGTTTTCTAAGATTCTGCTGGAGCTCTGAATAGCAGTTTTCAAACATCAAATAAAGGGTTTATATAGCTATATATATCAATTTGCATCTGAAATAAACAAGAGAAACACTTATTCGAAGCTGTTTTCAAAAGTTATGTTTAACCTGAAATATTGTCTCAAACTGATGTTCTCAGACTGAGAGAATGACGTTTTCTAAGATTCTGCTGGAGCTCTGAATAGCAGTTTTCAAACATCAAATAAAGGGTTTATATAGCTATATATATCAATTTGCATCTGAAATAAACAAGAGAAACACTTATTCGAAGCTGTTTTCAAAAGTTATGTTTAACCTGAAATATTGTCTCAAACTGATGTTCTCAGACTGAGAGAATGACGTTTTCTAAGATTCTGCTGGAGCTCTGAATAGCAGTTTTCAAACATCAAATAAAGGGTTTATATAGCTATATATATCAATTTGCATCTGAAATAAACAAGAGAAACACTTATTCGAAGCTGTTTTCAAAAGTTATGTTTAACCTGAAATATTGTCTCAAACTGATGTTCTCAGACTGAGAGAATGACGTTTTCCAAGATTCTGCTGGAGCTCTGAATAGCAGTTTTCAAACATCAAATAAAGGGTTTATATAGCTATATATATCAATTTGCATCTGAAATAAACAAGAGAAACACTTATTCGAAGCTGTTTTCAAAAGTTATGTTTAACCTGAAATATTGTCTCAAACTGATGTTCTCAGACTGAGAGAATGACGTTTTCTAAGATTCTGCTGGAGCTCTGAATAGCAGTTTTCAAACATCAAATAAAGGGTTTATATAGCTATATATATCAATTTGCATCTGAAATAAACAAGAGAAACACTTATTCGAAGCTGTTTTCAAAAGTTATGTTTAACCTGAAATATTGTCTCAAACTGATGTTCTCAGACTGAGAGAATGACGTTTTCTAAGATTCTGCTGGAGCTCTGAATAGCAGTTTTCAAACATCAAATAAAGGGTTTATATAGCTATATATATCAATTTGCATCTGAAATAAACAAGAGAAACACTTATTCGAAGCTGTTTTCAAAAGTTATGTTTAACCTGAAATATTGTCTCAAACTGATGTTCTCAGACTGAGAGAATGACGTTTTCTAAGATTCTGCTGGAGCTCTGAATAGCAGTTTTCAAACATCAAATAAAGGGTTTATATAGCTATATATATCAATTTGCATCTGAAATAAACAAGAGAAACACTTATTCGAAGCTGTTTTCAAAAGTTATGTTTAACCTGAAATATTGTCTCAAACTGATGTTCTCAGACTGAGAGAATGACGTTTTCCTAAGATTCTGCTGGAGCTCTGAATAGCAGTTTTCAAACATCAAATAAAGGGTTTATATAGCTATATATATCAATTTGCATCTGAAATAAACAAGAGAAACACTTATTCGAAGCTGTTTTCAAAAGTTATGTTTAACCTGAAATATTGTCTCAAACTGATGTTCTCAGACTGAGAGAATGACGTTTTCTAAGATTCTGCTGGAGCTCTGAATAGCAGTTTTCAAACATCAAATAAAGGGTTTATATAGCTATATATATCAATTTGCATCTGAAATAAACAAGAGAAACACTTATTCGAAGCTGTTTTCAAAAGTTATGTTTAACCTGAAATATTGTCTCAAACTGATGTTCTCAGACTGAGAGAATGACGTTTTCTAAGATTCTGCTGGAGCTCTGAATAGCAGTTTTCAAACATCAAATAAAGGGTTTATATAGCTATATATATCAATTTGCATCTGAAATAAACAAGAGAAACACTTATTCGAAGCTGTTTTCAAAAGTTATGTTTAACCTGAAATATTGTCTCAAACTGATGTTCTCAGACTGAGAGAATGACGTTTTCTAAGATTCTGCTGGAGCTCTGAATAGCAGTTTTCAAACATCAAATAAAGGGTTTATATAGCTATATATATCAATTTGCATCTGAAATAAACAAGAGAAACACTTATTCGAAGCTGTTTTCAAAAGTTATGTTTAACCTGAAATATTGTCTCAAACTGATGTTCTCAGACTGAGAGAATGACGTTTTCTAAGATTCTGCTGGAGCTCTGAATAGCAGTTTTCAAACATCAAATAAAGGGTTTATATAGCTATATATATCAATTTGCATCTGAAATAAACAAGAGAAACACTTATTCGAAGCTGTTTTCAAAAGTTATGTTTAACCTGAAATATTGTCTCAAACTGATGTTCTCAGACTGAGAGAATGACGTTTTCTAAGATTCTGCTGGAGCTCTGAATAGCAGTTTTCAAACATCAAATAAAGGGTTTATATAGCTATATATATCAATTTGCATCTGAAATAAACAAGAGAAACACTTATTCGAAGCTGTTTTCAAAAGTTATGTTTAACCTGAAATATTGTCTCAAACTGATGTTCTCAGACTGAGAGAATGACGTTTTCCAAGATTCTGCTGGAGCTCTGAATAGCAGTTTTCAAACATCAAATAAAGGGTTTATATAGCTATATATATCAATTTGCATCTGAAATAAACAAGAGAAACACTTATTCGAAGCTGTTTTCAAAAGTTATGTTTAACCTGAAATATTGTCTCAAACTGATGTTCTCAGACTGAGAGAATGACGTTTTCTAAGATTCTGCTGGAGCTCTGAATAGCAGTTTTCAAACATCAAATAAAGGGTTTATATAGCTATATATATCAATTTGCATCTGAAATAAACAAGAGAAACACTTATTCGAAGCTGTTTTCAAAGGATATGTTTAAGTGAGACCTTCTCTAAATGTGATGTATTCAGACTGAGATGTATTTGATGTCCAATCCCGCCACCTTGTGGTTTCTTTTTTTATCAACATTTCTCTTTTTTTTTCCACAATGCAATTCCCCCAAGCACCCTACCTGGTGCACAAACCAAACACCACCATGTCTTCTCCTTTGAATTTGATTGACAGGTCCACCAGAACGGTCTTGTAGATACAGCATTGCGTTGTCTAGTCCGAGCGAGTCTCAGAATGTTTTCACAGTCTTGGAAGTAGTGAACGCGGGCTAAGATGCTGCTGGAGCTCTGAATAACAGTTTTCAAACATCAAATAAAGGGTTTATATAGCTATATATATCAATTTGCATCTGAAATAAACAAGAAAAACATTATTCAAAGCTGTTTTCAAAAGTTATGTTTAACCTGAAATATTGTCTCAAACTGATGTTCTCAGACTGAGAGAATGACGTTTTCTAAGATTCTGCTGGAGCTCTGAATAGCAGTTTTCAAACATCAAATAAAGGGTTTATATAGCTATATATATCAATTTGCATCTGAAATAAACAAGAGAAACATTTATTCCAAGCTGTTTTCAAAAGTTATGTTTAACCTGAAATATTGTCTCAAATTGATGTTCTGAGACTGAGAGAATGACGTTTTCTAAGATTCTGCTGGAGCTCTGTATAGCAGTTTTCAAACATCAAATAAAGGGTTTATATAGCTATATATATCAATTTGCATCTGAAATAAACAAGAAAAAAACTTATTCAAAGCTGTTTTCAAAAGTTATGTTTAACCTGAAATATTGTCTCAAACTGATGTTCTCAGACTGAGAGAATGACGTTTTCTAAGATTCTGCTGGAGCTCTGAATAGCAGTTTTCAAACATCAAATAAAGGGTTTATATAGCTATATATATCAATTTGCATCTGAAATAAACAAGAGAAACACTTATTCGAAGCTGTTTTCAAAAGTTATGTTTAACCTGAAATATTGTCTCAAACTGATGTTCTCAGACTGAGAGAATGACGTTTTCCTAAGATTCTGCTGGAGCTCTGAATAGCAGTTTTCAAACATCAAATAAAGGGTTTATATAGCTATATATATCAATTTGCATCTGAAATAAACAAGAGAAACACTTATTCGAAGCTGTTTTCAAAAGTTATGTTTAACCTGAAATATTGTCTCAAACTGATCTTCTCAGACTGAGAGAATGACGTTTTCCAAGATTCTGCTGGAGCTCTGAATAGCAGTTTTCAAACATCAAATAAAGGGTTTATATAGCTATATATATCAATTTGCATCTGAAATAAACAAGAGAAACACTTATTCGAAGCTGTTTTCAAAAGTTATGTTTAACCTGAAATATTGTCTCAAACTGATGTTCTCAGACTGAGAGAATGACGTTTTCTAAGATTCTGCTGGAGCTCTGAATAGCAGTTTTCAAACATCAAATAAAGGGTTTATATAGCTATATATATCAATTTGCATCTGAAATAAACAAGAGAAACACTTATTCGAAGCTGTTTTCAAAAGTTATGTTTAACCTGAAATATTGTCTCAAACTGATGTTCTCAGACTGAGAGAATGACGTTTTCTAAGATTCTGCTGGAGCTCTGAATAGCAGTTTTCAAACATCAAATAAAGGGTTTATATAGCTATATATATCAATTTGCATCTGAAATAAACAAGAGAAACACTTATTCGAAGCTGTTTTCAAAAGTTATGTTTAACCTGAAATATTGTCTCAAACTGATGTTCTCAGACTGAGAGAATGACGTTTTCTAAGATTCTGCTGGAGCTCTGAATAGCAGTTTTCAAACATCAAATAAAGGGTTTATATAGCTATATATATCAATTTGCATCTGAAATAAACAAGAGAAACACTTATTCGAAGCTGTTTTCAAAAGTTATGTTTAACCTGAAATATTGTCTCAAACTGATGTTCTCAGACTGAGAGAATGACGTTTTCTAAGATTCTGCTGGAGCTCTGAATAGCAGTTTTCAAACATCAAATAAAGGGTTTATATAGCTATATATATCAATTTGCATCTGAAATAAACAAGAGAAACACTTATTCGAAGCTGTTTTCAAAAGTTATGTTTAACCTGAAATATTGTCTCAAACTGATGTTCTCAGACTGAGAGAATGACGTTTTCTAAGATTCTGCTGGAGCTCTGAATAGCAGTTTTCAAACATCAAATAAAGGGTTTATATAGCTATATATATCAATTTGCATCTGAAATAAACAAGAGAAACACTTATTCGAAGCTGTTTTCAAAAGTTATGTTTAACCTGAAATATTGTCTCAAACTGATGTTCTCAGACTGAGAGAATGACGTTTTCTAAGATTCTGCTGGAGCTCTGAATAGCAGTTTTCAAACATCAAATAAAGGGTTTATATAGCTATATATATCAATTTGCATCTGAAATAAACAAGAGAAACACTTATTCGAAGCTGTTTTCAAAAGTTATGTTTAACCTGAAATATTGTCTCAAACTGATGTTCTCAGACTGAGAGAATGACGTTTTCTAAGATTCTGCTGGAGCTCTGAATAGCAGTTTTCAAACATCAAATAAAGGGTTTATATAGCTATATATATCAATTTGCATCTGAAATAAACAAGAGAAACACTTATTCGAAGCTGTTTTCAAAAGTTATGTTTAACCTGAAATATTGTCTCAAACTGATGTTCTCAGACTGAGAGAATGACGTTTTCCAAGATTCTGCTGGAGCTCTGAATAGCAGTTTTCAAACATCAAATAAAGGGTTTATATAGCTATATATATCAATTTGCATCTGAAATAAACAAGAGAAACACTTATTCGAAGCTGTTTTCAAAAGTTATGTTTAACCTGAAATATTGTCTCAAACTGATGTTCTCAGACTGAGAGAATGACGTTTTCTAAGATTCTGCTGGAGCTCTGAATAGCAGTTTTCAAACATCAAATAAAGGGTTTATATAGCTATATATATCAATTTGCATCTGAAATAAACAAGAGAAACACTTATTCGAAGCTGTTTTCAAAAGTTATGTTTAACCTGAAATATTGTCTCAAACTGATGTTCTCAGACTGAGAGAATGACGTTTTCTAAGATTCTGCTGGAGCTCTGAATAGCAGTTTTCAAACATCAAATAAAAGGGTTTATATAGCTATATATATATCAATTTGCATCTGAAATAAACAAGAGAAACACTTATTCGAAGCTGTTTTCAAAAGTTATGTTTAACCTGAAATATTGTCTCAAACTGATGTTCTCAGACTGAGAGAATGACGTTTTAAATTGAGTTCTGCTGGAGCTCTGAATAGCAGTTTTCAAACATCAAATAAAGGGTTTATATAGCTATATATATCAATTTGCATCTGAAATAAACAAGAGAAACACTTATTCGAAGCTGTTTTCAAAAGTTATGTTTAACCTGAAATATTGTCTCAAACTGATGTTCTCAGACTGAGAGAATGACGTTTTCTAAGATTCTGCTGGAGCTCTGAATAGCAGTTTTCAAACATCAAATAAAGGGTTTATATAGCTATATATATCAATTTGCATCTGAAATAAACAAGAGAAACACTTATTCGAAGCTGTTTTCAAAAGTTATGTTTAACCTGAAATATTGTCTCAAACTGATGTTCTCAGACTGAGAGAATGACGTTTTCTAAGATTCTGCTGGAGCTCTGAATAGCAGTTTTCAAACATCAAATAAAGGGTTTATATAGCTATATATATCAATTTGCATCTGAAATAAACAAGAGAAACACTTATTCGAAGCTGTTTTCAAAAGTTATGTTTAACCTGAAATATTGTCTCAAACTGATGTTCTCAGACTGAGAGAATGACGTTTTCTAAGATTCTGCTGGAGCTCTGAATAGCAGTTTTCAAACATCAAATAAAGGGTTTATATAGCTATATATATCAATTTGCATCTGAAATAAACAAGAGAAACACTTATTCGAAGCTGTTTTCAAAAGTTATGTTTAACCTGAAATATTGTCTCAAACTGATGTTCTCAGACTGAGAGAATGGCGTTTTCTAAGATTCTGCTGGAGCTCTGAATAGCAGTTTTCAAACATCAAATAAAGGGTTTATATAGCTATATATATCAATTTGCATCTGAAATAAACAAGAGAAACACTTATTCGAAGCTGTTTTCAAAAGTTATGTTTAACCTGAAATATTGTCTCAAACTGATGTTCTCAGACTGAGAGAATGACGTTTTCCAAGATTCTGCTGGAGCTCTGAATAGCAGTTTTCAAACATCAAATAAAGGGTTTATATAGCTATATATATCAATTTGCATCTGAAATAAACAAGAGAAACACTTATTCGAAGCTGTTTTCAAAAGTTATGTTTAACCTGAAATATTGTCTCAAACTGATGTTCTCAGACTGAGAGAATGGCGTTTTCTAAGATTCTGCTGGAGCTCTGAATAGCAGTTTTCAAACATCAAATAAAGGGTTTATATAGCTATATATATCCAATTTGCATCTGAAATAAACAAGAGAAACACTTATTCGAAGCTGTTTTCAAAAGTTATGTTTAACCTGAAATATTGTCTCAAACTGATGTTCTCAGACTGAGAGAATGACGTTTTCTAAGATTCTGCTGGAGCTCTGAATAGCAGTTTTCAAACATCAAATAAAGGGTTTATATAGCTATATATATCAATTTGCATCTGAAATAAAGGGTTTATATAGCTATATATATCAATTTGCATCTGAAATAAACAAGAAACACTT